>OX459106.1:16018772-16618772 GCA_949775045.1 Metridium senile
ATTATCATCGTCGTCCTCCTTGTGCTCCTCCTCCTCCTCCTCATCATTGTCGTCATCCTCCTCCTCATATCATTTTCATTATCATCGTCGTCCTCCTTGTGCTCCTCCTCCTTGTGCTCCTCCTCCTCCTCCTCCTCCTCCTCCTCCTCATATCATGTTCATTATCATCGTCGTCCTCCTTGTGCTCCTCCTCCTCCTCCTCATCATTGTCGTCATCCTCCTCCTCATATCATTTTCATTATCATCGTCGTCCTCCTTGTGCTCCTCCTCCTCCTCATCATCATTGTCGTCATCCTCCTCCTCATATCATTTTCATTATCATCGTCGTCCTCCTTGTGCTCCTCCTCCTCCTCATCATCATTGTCGTCATCCTCCTCCTCATATCATTTTCATTATCATCGTCGTTCTCCTTGTGCTCCTCCTCCTCCTCATCATCATTGTCGTCATCCTCCTCCTCATATCATTTTCATTATCATCGTCGTTCTCCTTGTGCTCCTCCTCCTCATCATCATCATTGTCGTCATCCTCCTCCTCATATCATTTTCATTATCATCGTCGTCCTCCTTGTGCTCCTCCTCCTCATCATCATCATTGTCGTCATCCTCCTCCTCATATCATTTTCATTATCATCGTCGTTCTCCTTGTGCTCCTCCTCCTCCTCATCATCATTGTCGTCATCCTCCTCCTCATATCATTTTCATTATCATCGTCGTCCTCCTTGTGCTCCTCCTCCTCGTCATCATCGTTGTCGTCGTCGTCGTCCTCATCATCATCGTTGTCGTCCTCCTCGTCATCATCATCATACCATCTTCATTATCTTCGTCGTTCTCATCGTCCTCGTCACCATTATCCTCCTCCTCCTCATTATCACTATCATCATTTTCATTATGAAATTATGTCCTTATTATCATTAATCTATTTAAAGTTTTTATATACTATTTTGATAATGCTGATTATATTTATTTGCCGACATCTATTTTAGAAAAAATGCCACAAGGAAAGAGATATTTACATTTTTAATGTAAAACTATGTTAATGTACGTATTCACAGTCAGAAACTAAAAAAGAAACATTGTGCCTGACAGACCTAGAATGTTGAATTATAGAGAAATACCTTTTCGATATCAATCACTCATGGATACAAATGGATGAATGAATGGATGGATGGATGGAAGGATGGATGGATGGATGGAGGGATGAACAAATGAATGAATGAAATTACAATGAATGAAACAATGAATGAACAAATGAATGAGTGAATGAATGGATGGATGGATGGGTGAATGGATAAATGGATGGATAAACAAATAAATGAACGAATGAACAAATAAATGAATGAATGAACAAATGAATGAACAAATAAATGAGTGAACAAAAGAATGAATGAAAATATAATCAATGCAATAATTAATTAATTAATTAATTAATTAATTAATTAATGTATAGTGAATAAATGAATATATAAATGAATGAATTAATGATTGTCGATTGTATGGAATACTGAATACTTAAAAATACTTTCTATTATTTCCAGCAGGTTTTTACAGTGAAGACAAGTAGAAAACATCCAAGAACATATAAATAGACAACTATTCTTATTTATAGATAGCAAACATAAAAACACAACGTCATCAAATACCATGACGTCACATAGTGACCCAATACACCTCTATGACGTAGTTATGCCAATTTACGTCATTCTAGTGCAAATTCCTTGAATATAATAAATGTGTGCAAGGATAGGTTCACTTAGAATCGTCCACACTCACTGTGTTCAATATATAATCAATTAACAAAACAACATTTTTAATTTCAATTTCAAATCAAATGCAAGCAATTAATAAACTTATTAGAAACACCAAGCCTTAGTTCTATGTCTTATTCTGCTATCGAATTATCAAACACTGATAACAACTTATTCACAACGTTCAATCAAAATATTTACAAATATTAACTCATTCCCAGTCCAACCCTTCCTTTCTCAATCGCGCCTCCAGCCTGGAGCTTGGATCCGAGTAGGACGTATTAACCAATCCGCGTTCAGTCTTCCAACACTCCTTTTCAGTCTCTCCACGATTCGAGTGCGAGTAAAGGCATTGGTTGATCCATGCCACGTGATCATGACGTAACGTACCGCCAAGGTTCTCGGGAATGCGCGATCCCGGCATGCATTGCAGTAGTTGTTGTCTGTTGATTATAGCTATGGTATTTTGTTCTCTGAGTAGCTTTGAAAAGATGTTCATGGTCGGTTTGAACCAAAATGGCGGCGATAACATGTACATGGTTCGCACTTTGATCGGATAGGCATTCTGAAACAACACAGCAAACCGTGAATTACATTTAAAACTACATCAAATATCCTTGTCCAAAAGCGATAGGTTATTTAAAGACGCAAAGGAATGATATATTTTATATATTTTAAAACGGTTGTCCAACACGTCAGGTCATTCCAAGACGGAAAGGAATTATAAACATACACCTATTTTTTTTTAAAAAGGGTCCAAGGCGATAGGTCATCAGAAAACGGAAAGGAATTAGAGGTATGCACCTATTTTAAAAAGGTTGTCCAAGGCGATAGTCCATTCTGTATAAGTCGATAGGTCGTTACAAGACGTAAAAGAGCTATGTGACTATTTCAAAAAGGCTGTCCAAAGGGATAGGTTATTCAGTCCAGAACGAACTGGAATTATGGATATGCATTGCACCTATTTTAAATATAGAAATATTAGTCCTTGGGGATAGTTATAAGCCCTTCATTTACAGACGAAAATAATTTGTCGATATAAATAGACGCGAATGATCAATTTCCTATTCCATTTTCTTCAATGTTTTAGAAGAAAATAGATCAAGTGAAAACTTGATGTCGTATTTTGTCATGGTTTTGCCAACCAACTATTGTTATTAGAACAAAGAAAATTAAAAAATCTATTGTTACAATGGTTGGTAAATTAGCATCACAATACCAACACTTGTAAACACTACGCTCACCTATAGGTGGACGTACAGTTACGTATTTTGTCATGGTTTGGCCAACCAACCATTGTTAATAGAACAAAGAAAAATAACAAATCTATTGTTAAAATGGTTGGCAAATTATCATCACAATACCAACACTTATAAAAACTACGCTCACATATAAGCTATAACTCCTTTTGGGGTAAAAAAAAAAAAAAAAAAAGAATAGTCTTTTACGCCGGAAGTCTCTTCAGCCGAAGCTGATCTTCCAGAGAGCCGACGGGACAAAAAACAAAAAAACATTAAGTTAAATATGTTTAAATAGAAAAAGTGAACCCTTTCGTTATCGGAAACCACAGGAATAATGTTAACACTGGTCAATAATGAAAGATTCAAACTCACCGTTAGCAGATTCAATATCTTGGTGCATAGTTTGAGATCGCAGCCTTTGAATGTTATGTCGGTGAAATCATACAAAAGAACAATACCATACTTGCGGACGATTCGACTGGACAGAGAAAAATATATAGCTATGATGACGATAATGATAGTGATGACGATAAGGATAGGAATGATGACGATGATGATGACGATAGTAGTGATGATGATAACGATAGGGATAATGACAGTAGTGATGATGGAAAAGATGACAATGATGATAGCAATGACAATACTAAATAGATGATGATAATGACAGTAGTGATGATGGAAAAGATGACAATGATGATAGCAATGACAATACTAAATTGATGATGATGATGACAGTAGTGATGGAAAAGATGACAATGATGATAGCAATGACAATACTAAATAGATGATGATGATGACAGTAGTGATGATGGAAAAGATGACAATGATGATAGCAATGACAATACTAAATAGATGATGATAATGACAGTAGTGATGATGGAAAAGATGACAATGATGATAGCAATGACAATACTAAATTGATGATGATGATGACAGTAGTGATGGAAAAGATGACAATGATGATAGCAATGACAATACTAAATAGATGATGATGATGACAGTAGTGATGATGGAAAAGATGACAATGATGATAGCAATGACAATACTAAATAGATGATGATGATGACAGTAGTGATGATGAAAAAGATGACAATGATGATAGCAATGACAATACTAAATAGATGATGATAATGACAGTAGTGATGATGGAAAAGATGACAATGATGATAGCAATGACAATACTAAATTGATGATGATGATGACAGTAGTGATGGTGAAGATGACAATGATGATAGCAATGACAATACTAAATAGATGATGATGATGACAGTAGTGATGGAAAAGATGACAATGATGATAGCAATGACAATACTAAATTGATGATGATGATGACAGTAGTGATGGAAAAGATGACAATGATGATAGCAATGACAATACTAAATAGATGATGATGATGACAGTAGTGATGATGGAAAAGATGACAATGATGATAGCAATGACAATACTAAATTGATGATGATGATGACAGTAGTGATGGAAAAGATGACAATGATGATAGCAATGACAATACTAAATAGATGATGATGATGACAGTAGTGATGAAAAAGATGACAATGATGATAGCAATGACAATACTAAATAGATGATGATAATGACAGTAGTGATGATGGAAAAGATGACAATGATGATAGCAATGACAATACTAAATTGATGATGATGATGACAGTAGTGATGGTGAAGATGACAATGATGATAGCAATGACAATACTAAATAGATGATGATAATGACAGTAGTGATGATGGAAAAGATGACAATGATGATAGCAATGACAATACTAAATTGATGATGATGATGACAGTAGTGATGGAAAAGATGACAATGATGATAGCAATGACAATACTAAATAGATGATGATGATGACAGTAGTGATGATGGAAAAGATGACAATGATGATAGCAATGACAATACTAAATTGATGATGATGATGACAGTAGTGATGGAAAAGATGACAATGATGATAGCAATGACAATACTAAATAGATGATGATAATGACAGTAGTGATGATGGAAAAGATGACAATGATGATAGCAATGACAATACTAAATTGATGATGATGATGACAGTAGTGATGGAAAAGATGACAATGATGATAGCAATGACAATACTAAATAGATGATGATGATGACAGTAGTGATGATGGAAAAGATGACAATGATGATAGCAATGACAATACTAAATTGATGATGATGATGACAGTAGTGATGGAAAAGATGACAATGATGATAGCAATGACAATACTAAATAGATGATGATGATGACAGTAGTGATGAAAAAGATGACAATGATGATAGCAATGACAATACTAAATAGATGATGATAATGACAGTAGTGATGATGGAAAAGATGACAATGATGATAGCAATGACAATACTAAATTGATGATGATGATGACAGTAGTGATGGTGAAGATGAATACATTGTTAATGATTTTGATGATGATGATTGTATCGACGCACGCGCAGACCAAACTTACTTTTTTAATGCTTCATCAAGTTGAAAACAAATGGATTGCCAAACAACATTATGGTCTATTTCAGAAGTACACCGCTGTGCATAGAAGATTGCAGTAGCTGTTTCGTCCAAGTCACGTGTTTCCAACACTGTGAAACGACCGCTGACCAGCTCCTTTCTCAGAGGATCTTTGAATGGTGACGTCATACGATAGAGATTCATTTGCGTCTGTGTGAAAAAATATCAAATCAGTATACCGCAGTTGGTGAATAGATGGGGTTCCTGTGGTACCATAGTAAGCCCAAATTAGTACTTTTATATATTGGGATTCCTGTGTTACTACAGGAAGCCCGGTACATACATGATAATTTATGAACAGTTTGACTGCTTTTTCTACATCAAAATCTCTAGCCATCAGGAAGTTAACGATGGTAGAAGTACTGACTGGCCCCAGCCCCTGCGCTCCAAGGGCTTGATTGACGTCATACAACGCAGTGGCGATAGCCTGAAAAATAGTAATAAATCAATTATAAATAAAAGAATAGATAGATCAAATGATTAAATAAATAGATAAATAAACTGAATACATAACTAACTAAATCAATGAATGAATGGATGGAAAAATAAATAAATAAACAAATAAGTAAATAAATAAATAAACAAATAAATAAATAAATAAATAAATAAATAAGTAAGTAAGTAAGTAAGTAAGTAAGTAAGTAAATAAATAAATAAATTAGTTAATTAAAAAGTATGTAAGTAGGTAAATCAATCAATCAATCAAATGATAAGTAAATAAGTAAATAAATAACCTAATTACAATCAATAAATACATAGACTATGGTTTACAATTACACATAACCATAATAATTAATAATTTTAGTTAATGTAAGTTTAAAATGTTGCTACTAAACATCTCTGCTCTATAAAAGTTGAACTAGATATTCTAAAACACAAAAAATAAACATTAAACTCCGCTTAAATGCTCAGTAAAAAGGACAAAATTGTTGTCGTTGTGAACTTTCCTGCTTTGCGTTGTTAATACTAAAGATTTTACCTCGATATTACATGCATCCTGTTTGACCAAAGCCATGGAAAGAAGACTCTTTTAAGCCTGCAGTCACTATGACCAGCGCCGCGCATGCACAATTTGAAATAAATGCGCGCGGTATTGCTTGGAGATCATGCGCAATCGTTCTGTAACCTTATTTAGAGTCTACATTAATTAGCTGATGTTTTATGGTATATTTAGAAAACTTAATTATTCGGCAACACTGTTACGTGATTGGCTATATGAATAATTCACCTCACGGGCCAAGAACAATACTATTAGCATAACAATAAACTGACTACGGATCATAGACTAAAATTTCCTGATTATATAGATTGATAGTTGTTAGCGCAAAAGGGTAAACCGTTTATAGTCTAGGGGTTGATTCCCTCCCTCCCTCGTCTTTTGACTAGCGCGACGTTAGGTTTTCTGTCGGGATAGCGCGGATGGGGCCGAAATCTTCGTCCTACACGTTAAATCGATTCCATGCTTCAGCTTCATAGAATGTCTCGGAGGAATCGTCCCAATTTTTCTCCTTTTTTCGTCATTTAA
The DNA here is from genome assembly GCA_949775045.1 of Metridium senile. Lineage (NCBI taxonomy): Eukaryota > Metazoa > Cnidaria > Anthozoa > Actiniaria > Metridiidae > Metridium > Metridium senile. Next base: position 16,025,814 of record OX459106.1, read on the forward strand.
ATTTTTTTTATTCATAACTTATACCCGGGGGGGGGGGGGGGAGGATGTGCATGGCTAGTTTTATGCTGGGCATGCTAGTTTCGAGTCCCATTGTGAGCACAATAATTTTCGCTTTTTTTCTATTTTGTACCTTTTCTTTCTTGTGTTTTCTAATTGAAAACAATTTTCCTTATTTTAGTGAAACATTGTTTTGATTATTATTACTAATATATTATTAAATATATTACTAAGATAAGTTCATTTTCAATGAGATTCACTGATTATGTGTAAAAATAAGATAATTATTAGAACAAAAACACTAACAGTCGAGTGCATAACCATTTCTCGTGATATTGACCAATCACATAGAAGTTCAATTGGTTTTCATGGTAACTGTCAATAATACCAGAACTATTACACAGAAGCAACTATCATTTTATTTCATGGATATAGTGTTAGTGCTCTAAAAGTTACCTCGATTTGGTGTTCGTCAAATTCATTGATTTGGTTCTTTCTGACGTCACATTCCAGACTGCTGCCGCTGGACACTGTTATCGTGGGCGGTCGATCACAACTATGACTAGTGCCAAGGCTACTAACAGGCTCACGGTTATCAACACATTCGACATCACAGGCCTCCTCGGTTGAAACGACAACCACTGAGTCACGTGTCCATATGCAAATGCTTTCGTCGGATTCGCTGTGGTCAGTAGAACCGGGGTAGCTTGGGGGCGAGTAAACGAACCTCTCATCTAATAATAACAAACGATAATAAAACATTAAGATGTAATACTATGCATTCATTTCAGTTAACTTATCAGGGTGTAATACGTAATAGACTAAATCGAGATATGACGATCTCAGCTTTTGTTCTTGACTGGCTACAATCTTGGACAATGGAGCTTCCACATGTATGTGAGTCGAACCAGACAAGATCAATAATTATTCATATTGGTCGCCATATTTCGATTCGATGAATAGATGTAATGTACACTTATTGGATACATCCGAGCCCTTAATATGGCAGAATATTGAACTCGAGACTTTGCTGTCCAATATCGCAAAATAATGGGTCGCCACGTGACTAAAATAGGGAGATGTGATTGGAGGATGAAGTATAATAATAATAGATATAATAACCAGGAAAACGACTCTGATTTCTTCAAGTGGGAATAGAACCCAAGTGATTATCATCAAATGCGCGCGACTACCAATCATACTAATCGATGTGTGTGTGTGTGTGTGTTTGTTTGGGGGGGGTGGGGGTGGGGGGGGGGGGGGGGGGTGAATGGGTGTTTTGCGAGGCACATACTATTGTGGCATGGCTGCGGTAAAGAATCAAAGAAAGCCTACCTTCACTTGATTCAAGATAAGCTGTAATGTCCGTGTAGTTCTCCTTCGTGTTACTCCTCTCATCGCTGGGAATCGAATCAAGATGTGAGATATTTGATGTTATTGTCTCATCGACATCACTTTCTTCTTGTAAACAAAGTTCTTCGTGTTTGTACAAATCCTCCTTTGATTGCGCAGCGTTGCCTTCACCCAACGGCAAGTCTTTACCACCAGCACATTCTTCTTCCAAACTAGTAAAAACTTTTACGTCGTTTCTCAGGGCATCATGATCAAGTATTTCAGTGTGTGCTCTTGTATCCAATATTATGCCATCACTTTCAAGACAATCTTCTTCCAGAGTGACATGAAATTCTTCGTCCTTCTGTAGATTCTCCTGTATTTTCCAACTCAGGTCGTCGTGTAAAGTCGGCTTACGTATTATTACTATACTTTCTATAGATTCTTCTTCCAAAGTAGTACGCAATTCTCCTTTTTTCAAAACTAACTCCTCTTCTGTTTGCGTACTGTCTTCTCTGTCTTTGAATTCCATGTTTCTAGTTTCTTGTTTCAGGTTACAACAGAGGAGTTCTTTGTCTGCTAATTCATCCTGATCGAATAAGTCTTGAATGTCTTCCATGTTTCTATGTCGAGAAGACTCTTGTTCCAGGTTACAACAGAGGAGTTCGTTGTCTTCTAGTTCATGATGATCGAGTAAGTCTTGAACGTCTTCCATGTTTCTATGTCGAGAAGACTCTTGTTCCAGGTTACAACAGAGGAGTTCTTTGTCTGCTAATTCATCCTGATCAAGTAAGTCTTGAACGTCTTCCATGTTTCTATGTCGAGAAGACTCTTGTTCCAGGTTACAACAGAAGAGTTCTTTGTCTGTTAATTCATCCTGATCGAGCAATTCTTGGACGCCTTCTTTGTTTGTTGTAATGTCTTTTCTTCCAACAGATTTTAATTCAAATGAAGAACATAAGTGTTTGTCGTTCTGGACATCTTCTGTTGGTGTGATGTCTTTGATACTTGATGTTATGCTTTTACTTCCGGCAGCAAAATCTTCGTCAATAGAAGCATCTCGTTCTTCGACTTTCAAGTCTTCCAATGACTCTTCCTTTTGGGTAGCGTTTGTCTTGTTTGCTGTTAATGCTTCATCACAAGCACAGTCGTCCTTGCAAAGGACATACAAGTCGCTGTCTCTCTGAACATCCTCTGTTTGTGTGATGTGCTTTATACTTGATGTTACTCTTGTACGTGTTCTCGCAACAAAGTATTCCCTGTTTTCAAAAAAAGCGCGGAGTTCTTTGACATGCAATAACTCATCTGGTTCAGGGGGAACATTTCTATCCCATGATGCTATGCTTTCTTCTCTAATGCATTCTTCATTAAGATCAACATCAAGTTCTTGGTCGTTTTGAACACCCTCTGTTTGTGTCATGTCTTTTATGCTTGTTGTTGCGATTTTACTCACATCAAAGCCAGTACAGAGCTCTTTTACTTCATTAAAATCAACATCCAGTTCTTGGTCGTTTTGAACATTCTCTGTTTGTGTGAAACTTTTAATACCTGATATGGTGTCTTCACTTCTAGCCGCAGGTTCTCCTTCAGAAAAGACGCAGAATTCTTTTTCATTCTGAACATTTTGTGTGGAATCTTTTACATTTAAAATGGTGTCTTCACTTCTAGCAGATTCTTCCTCAGAAAAAACGCAGCATTCTTGGTCATTCTGAACATCTGTTCTTTGTGTGATTTCTTTTATACTTGATGCTATATCTACAAAACATTCTCCTTCAAATTCTTCGACTTTATGTACCGTCTCGTTATCTGTTGTTATTGGTGCAAGTTCTTCAGTAAAAAAATCAACTTCCTGCAGTTTAGATCTAGTGACGATCTCAATTACTTGGCTAACAAGATCAGCAAGCAAGATTTCTACAATAATTTTGCTCCTTGTAAGATCAACATGGCCAGTACTTGATGCTTGCAGAGAGGATATAATATATTCTGTGTTATGGCAGCTAGTTGAAGAATTCTCGTCCAAACTTTGTGTATCTGTATTACCATTGCTTACACATACATCTGTGGTAATATCAATGGAAGGAGGGACACCATTTTCGTTTTGCTCATCAGCGCCATCTTCTAACCTAACTTCTTCTTCAGCAATAAATCCTTCTTCTTTGAAACAAACTGTAGAGTTAATTTGTTTAGTAAGTCCATCCTTTGGTTCTGTGATTTCTTCCACTTCATTGAGGAGAGGCACATTTATTTCACAATCATGCTCATTCATTTGTGCATTTTTTTGTTCAACAGCGCCGCCATCTTTTCCTTCACATCCTTCTCTAATAACTCCTTCATTGTCTGTGCAATGGAGTGTAGAGCTAGTATGACTTGAATCATAATTTGTATCTATCTTTTCCACAATTTCTTTGACAAGAGACACAATAATTCCATGGTCATTTTGGTCATCCAATGTTTCTGTGAACAGAAGTAAACTGTGTCTTGATGCAGCCAGTTTCTGACGGGAGGCGATTTCCACAATTTCTCTCTCGAGTGAAGAAATCAAATTCTGAAAGAAATTTGTTTTGAAAAAGTCAAGAATATGTCAGCACCTGGTGAGCACAATTAGAATTAAAATCGATCGAAATAAACCCGTAAAACACAGGGCCTCTCACTGATGTAATTTAGTCAAATCTAATGGTTTTTTTCGTGCCAATATTTTTCCATGCAATAATAATGTGTTGATAATAAGCAATTGTATCGCGAGTTTGTTAGTGGCGAGCAAGCAGATAATTCCTTGCCAGACTCTAAGGCTAGGTTTACACGGGACCAGACGAATTTTTGACCGGTCAAAAGATTGACTTGGACATGCTGTTCACACGGAACCGATCATTACAATATTTTCGTTTTGACCGGTTAGGCGTCCAAATTATTGCACGTTTAGCGCGATCCCGTGTGAACGGAACCCCTAAGCGGATGTTTTTTGACCGGTCGAAAATTCGTCCGGTACTGTGTAAACGTAGCCTAAGAAATAGCGATATTTTGCGATAACCGAGTTCAATGATAATATCCTTTTTATAATGATATTTTGCTCACCTCTGTGTTGCCATTACTTTTACGATATTCCTGTAAAACAGTAATGCTGACAATTAGAATTCAAGATTTTCCTCCAAGTTTGTTTAACTGCTAGTTATCGTACATTTTTACTCCAATTGTTTTCTTAGAAACACCGACGCAGTCCACACTAGTTTAACCGCTAGTTGTCGTACATTTTTACTCCAATTGTTCGCTTAGAAACACCGACCCAGTCCACACTTGTCTAACCGCTAGTTATCGTTCATTTTTACTCCAATTGTTTCCTTAGAAACATCGACGCAGTCCACATTAGTTTAACCGCAAGTTATCGTACATTTTTACTCCAATTGTTTCCTTAGAAACACCGATACAGTCCACCCTAGTTTAACCGCTGGTTATCGTAGATTTTTTGGATTGTTTCCTTAAACCGACTCATCACTTTGTCAAATTCTCAAAGACTTACTTCGTCTTTTATTGTCTTCTTCTTCTTCTTGCCATAACAGTTTGGACATTTCATGGGTTTGCTCTGCACACATCCCATGATATAAACTATCTTTACCTAGAGAATTATTAATGTAAATCACATGTTAGACTTTGTGCAGATTTCTTCACGTTCACGCAAGTACAACAAAAACGAAGCTTGAAAAGCGCGCGCAAGTGACGTCACAAACACGACCTATGACAAGTTCGCGCACCTAAGCTCGCGGGAAGCTCGCAGATTGCAGTTCGTGGAATGCACGCACGGGCGCGACCACGTCACGCAGCTCTTAAACGTCAGTCTGAGGTTCTGAACTATGCTACTAGCTATATATAATGGTAATTGGAATGAGTGGAGTCCAATTCGGTCTGTAATCGGGTGCGTAGCGGGAGTCGATCCGATTTGTTTTTATCACGAGTATGATTATATGAGTTATATAACTGCCCCTTGTTCATGCTAAGATAGGGATAGCTATTAACTATTTATTAAATCTGGGGTGTTCTTGATATCATTGCAATTTTATATTTCACATCATTATTGTCATAATCATCTGAGTACATTATCACCACCACCACCACCATCATCATCATCATCATCATATCCTTAATAACACATAATATATTTAAGAAAACGATTTTCCGTGTTATATAGCCTGATCTAAACACGATTGATGTTGGGAGAACACGAGAGAGCGTAGGAAAAGCACGAGCCGTTAGGTGAGTGCTTTTCCAGCTCTCGAGTGTTCTCCCAACATCACAAGTGTTTAGATCAGGCTATATAACACGGAAAATCGTCTTCTATTGCTTTTATAAAATATATTTTGAGGCTAAATCGGCATTTTAATTGCTGATAAGAATAGCAATTCTCAATACGCGAGCCATCAATACGCGCGCGCATGTTTAGATAGCCTCATCCAACACGGTTTTTGACCAATCAGAGCGCGCGTACTATCTAAATTATTTTATAAAATAAATTACAATCCAAATCCATCAACATCACCGCCACGACTAGCCTGCGTTACAGACCCTTGTAAGCGCTCAAAACGTCTGTCGCCGTCTGTTGGCGGGAGACGTTTCGAGCGCTTACAAGGGTCTGTAACGCAGGCTACGCCACGACCAACATCATCACCATCATCATCACCATTATTATCATTATCATCATCATTATTATCATTATCATTATCATCACCATTATTATCATTATCATCATCATTATTATCATTATCATCATCATTATTATCATTATCATCACCATTATCATTATTATCATTATCATTATCACCACCATTATTATCATTATCATCACCATTATTATCATTATCATCATCATTATTATCATTATCATCACCATTATTATCATTATCATCATCATTATTATCATTATCATCACCATTATTATCAATCATCACCATTATTATCATCATCATTATTATCATTATCATTATCACCACCATTATTATCATTATCATCATCATTATTATCATTATCATCATCATTATTATCATTATCATCACCATTATTATCATTATCATCACCATTATTATCATCATCATTATTATCATTATCATTATCACCACCATTATTATCATTATCATCATCATTATTATCATTATCATCACCATTATTATCATTATCATTATCACCACCATTATTATCATTATCATCATCATTATTATCATTATCATCATCATTATTATCATTATCATCACCATTATTATCATTATCATCACCATTATTATCATTATCATCACCATTATTATCATTATCATCACCATTATATATTATCATTATCATCATCATTATTATCATTATCATCACCATTTTTATCATTATCATCATCATTATTATCATTATCATCACCATTTTTATCATTATCATCATCATTATTATCATTATCATCATCATTATTATCATTATCATCACCATTATTATCATTATCATCACCATTATTATCATTATCATCACCATTATTATCATTATCATCACCATTATTATCATTATCATCACCATTATTATCATTATCATCACCATTATTATCATTATCATCACCATTATTATCATTATCATTACCATTATTATCATCATCATCACCACCATTATTATCATTATCATCATCATTATTATCATTATCACCTTCATTATTATCATCATCATCATCATTATTATCATTATCACCACCATTATTATCATTATCATCATCATTATTATCATTATCATCATTATTATCATTATCATCACCATTATTATCATTATCATTATCACCACCATTATTATCATTATCATTATTATCATTATCATCACCATTATTATCATTATCATTATCACCACCATTATTATCATTATCATCACCATTATTATCATTATCATCACCATTATTATCATTATCATCACCATTATATATTATCATTATCATCATCATTATTATCATTATCATCATCATTATTATCATTATCATCACCATTTTTATCATTATCATCATCATTATTATCATTATCATCATCATTATTATCATTATCATCACCATTATTATCATTATCATCACCATTATTATCATTATCATCACCATTATTATCATTATCATCACCATTATTATCATTATCATCATCATTATTATCATTATCATCACCATTATATATTATCATTATCATCACCATTATTATCATTATCATTACCATTATTATCATCATCATCACCACCATTATTATCATTATCATCATCATTATTATCATTATCACCTTCATTATTATCATCATCATCATCATTATCATCACCATTATTATCATTATCATTATCATTATTATCATTATCACCACCATTATTATCATCATCATCATTATTATCATTATCATCATCATTATTATCATTATCATCACCATTATTATCATTATCATCACCATTATTATCATTATCATCACCATTATTATCATCATCATCACCATTATTATCATCATCATCATAAATATTAGTAATGGAACAAAGATCAGAGTTTGAAACACTGATTTCATGAAAAAGCTGTTTTGTACATTAATAAACTAATGTTTATATATTCCTACTATATATTCTGTAAAATTCAAATTGACTTTTGCGGTCCAAATATCGCTTGCTAACTTCCTACACATTCTGCTGATCCAATTCCGGCATGCCCAAATAAGGATATGTAATCCTGCCAAAATAACCACGCCCACTAACATCAGCCACATCACGTGACTTAAATGGCAAAGAGAGCAAGATGGTGGATCGCTTAGGTGAGTCTTGAAACACCAAATCTAACATGAAATATCTCGCGAAATGGTTATCCGATTTCTTTGAAATTTACTCACAAGTTTAACTAGTTGTGCAAATGTGTATATGTGAAATTGCAGGCGTTTCTGTTCAGTTTAACTGTTTTAATTTTACGATAATTTGAGAGTGGTTATGTATCAGCCCTGTAACATCATTCCGATGCAAGCCTTTACTCTGCCTTAAAATACAAATCAAATTTGTACTCTTTAAAACTGAAAATTAAGCTCGTTAACTGCCATTGTTTACGTTGTGTCTACAGTGCCTTGACATGTAGATAGTGCTAGCAGAGAATCGGTATTTGAAACGCGTCTTGTAGATATTCCGCATGATCGTATGCAGTGTCAAAATGTACAATCTTTGATTGCTAAATTATTAACTTTGTTAACCTTTCAGCTTATTATGCGGAGTGCTGAATACCTCGATGTAAACAATATAGATTTAAGAGTTTGTTTCAAGTTTCCTAAAGTACTTTAATGATGTAGTTTCGTGTTATAACAAAGCAAAGAGATTGTTCAGCCCGTATGAAAGCCAGGGAAATTCCCCACAGTACTAATGATATGGAAGCATTTACCTTATCGCTATTAAATCTGTGATTTTTTATGTGTGAATTTGATATTATCAATGTAATATATCTTATCATTATTATTTATTATTATTATTGTAAACAAAAGTCATATTTTAGGATATAACTAACATTATTTGACTGACATATATAGCTGAATTGTGGCACACTGTCACATCTGAAACACAGATGCTATTTAAGCAATAGAAAACTTTTACCGTGTTTGCATAGCCTGATATAAACACGAGGGGAGGTTGGGAGAATTCGAGACAGTTATGCAAACCCGAGACAAAGTCGAGGGTTTGCATAGCCATCGAGAATTCTACCAACCTTCCCGAGTGTTTATATCAGGCTATGCAAACACTGTAAAAGTTTTCTATTGCTTTTATAAAATATTTTTGACACAAATTACAAAACACAAATGTCATGACGTCACAACTGTGTTTGCATACTCTTATGCAAACACACCTCTCGACCAATCACAGCGTGCATAGTATCTCAAATATTTTATAAAAAATAGTAAGACCAAAGATGCACAGTTAATATATTCAAACTGATTATATTGTTTTATTTTAGTCAATTCTGAGGCCAATTTAAGGCGCATTAAGGGAGTCGAATCATGTTTTGGTAGCTCAGGACAGGTTTGTAGGACCGACATGTATTGCCATTACAATTATTATCACTCATTATTATCATCATTGTCGTCATCAATCATTTCCATCATAATCATTATTATCACTCATTGTTATCATCATTGTCATCATCAATCATTTCCATCATAATCATAATTGTCATCACTATCATCAATCATTACCATCATAATCATTAATGTCATCACCATCATCATTATTACTATCATCTTCAATCATTACCATAATAATCATTATCAACATCATGATCAGCATTATCATCATGAATATCATCATAATTTTCATTATCATGACCATCTTTATCGTCATTGGACATTGTTATAATCAACATTATATAATATTGAAAGTTTTTTATTATTTCCACAGCCGTTGGTTGTCCCAGGGAGAGTTCTTGTTGGTGAAGGTGTTTTGACAAAGCTTTGTCGTAAAAAGCCAAAGCCAAGACAGGTAAATTCCAACAACTTGTGACCATTATTATTATCATTACCTTAACTTGGTTAGAAGTCTTTTGATGTTAGTTCAAGTCTAAAAGGAACAAAATGTTCTATTTAAGGAGTATAACACAGTGCACATGTCTATATACTGTGATATAAATTCACTGTGAGCTGTAGAGCAAGAGAGAAGTCACAAGGCGACAGTCAAATGTTTCTTTGACTTCTCTCTTGTTGTACAGCTCACAGAGTGTTTATATCACGGTATATAAACACAAGCTGACACTTTATATTGCTCTTCTAAAATATTTTTATAATTGCTGAGTGTGTCTCTGTCCTCTGATATAAACATGGTAGCTAGCCAATCAGAGCATGCATAGTATCTTAAATATTTTTATAACAAGCACTTATATAGTTGTTAATATTTTTATTGCAGTTCTTTCTTTTTAATGATGTTCTGGTTTATGGAAATATTATCATCAACAAGAAGAAGGTACGATTTGCTTAAACTAAAAATGATGATGTTAGAGATTATAATGAAGTTTTAAAGTCTGTTCTTAATGATGATGATGACAGTGAAAATGATGATGGTTATGATACTAATGATAGTGATACTAACATTTGTTGATGTTTCTAGTATAACAAACAACATGTGATACCACTAGAAGAAGTAAAACTACTGTCATTGGAGGATGATGGAAGTAAGTTGAACCATAGGATACAATATTAAGGCCGGATCAAATGAGGACATAAGTTGACACAATTTTTGAAAAATGATATTGACAATGCTGATGATTGTTATGATGGTAAATATGATGATAGCCGTAGTGATGATAATGACAATGCTGATAATGATCATGATGGTTGTAATGATGATGATGGTAAAGAATGGTGTTGGTGATGAAAGTGACAATGCTGATAATGAACATGACGGTTGTAATGATGATGATGGTAAAGAATGGTGTTGGTGATGAAAGTGACAATGCTGATAATGAACATGATGGTTGTAATGATGATGATGGTAAAGAATGGTGTTGGTGATGAAAATGACAATGCTGATAATGGTGATAATAACAGTAATTATATATCCTTGTACAACCCAGTATACTTACATGTTTTTAATGGTCAGGTTTAAAGAATGGCTGGCAAATAATTAGTTCAAGAAAATCGTTTGCTGTTTATGCTGCAACTGCAACAGAAAAGGCAGAATGGATGGCACACATTAATAAATGTATTCAAGACCTTTTTGCTAAAAGTAAGTAGAATTTAATCTCTGTTTTGAAATTCATTGGATAACTTACTGTGGGATTGATTGATTGGTGGATTGATTGATTGGTTGATTGGTTGATTGATTGATTGATTGGTTGATTGGTTGATTGATTGTTTGATTGGTTGGTTGACTGTTTGATTGATTGGTGGATTGATTGATTGACTGTTTGATTGATCGATTGGTGGATTGAATGTTTGATTGATTGAATGTTTGATTGACTGTTTGTTTGATTGATTGACTGTTTGATTGACTGTTTGATTGACTGTTTGATTGACTGTTTAATTGATTCTATTTTATTGTGTAGCTGGTAAGAAGGCATCTGATAATCATGCTGCAGTCTGGGTCCCTGATAGTGAAGCATCTACTTGTATGCACTGTATGAAGACCAAATTTACTGCTCTCAGCCGTAGGGTAAGAACACTTGATCATTTGGCTCATAGAACACTTGATCATAGAAAAGAATACCACATCATATAGTAGGAATGAACACTTGATCATAGAAAAGAATACCACATCATACAGTAGGAAAGAACACTTGATCATAGAAAAGAATACCACATCATACAGTAGGAAAGAACACTTGTTCATTCCTACCCTTCGCACTGGGCGAAGCGCTATATAATCAAGAACACGACAATAATTGGAGTGTGACTGTGCTGGTTGCTTGTGGACAGCTATAGACCAGTATTTTATTAACATGATTCTGTTTTACAATTCACGACGCCTTTTGTATATACTAGACAATATGTATATATAGTAATTAAACTTACGTCACTATGACATAATCTATATTTTGTCAGATAATATTTCACATTAAATATTTACGGAAACTATGAAATTACAATATCATATAGTACGCTGCCCGCTACGAAAAAACCAGTAGGATAAAACCACTTTGGGGAAAAAACCTACTGGGAAACGTAGTCCTTGACCGATGCAATGTACAGCTCCGATCATTAGAACCTTGATCATTTAGAACACTTGATCATTTGGAACACTTGATCATTAAAATATTTGATCACAGGAAAAAAAACACTCGATCAGTAGAACATTCATAATATTTTATCAGTAGAGCATTTGATCATTTTTCACATAGAACACTTGATAATGTCACGTCAAGATAATCAATATTGTATATTTGTTTCATCAGCATCATTGCAGAAAGTGTGGTGCTGTGGTGTGCGCAGCATGTTCTGCCAAAAAGACAATGTTACCAGCTCAATCGTCTAAAGCTCTACGTGTATGCAACACATGTTACGATGCTTCCAACAAAGGCAAAGCTGCGCAGGACTCCAAGAAACCAGAAGGTAAGACTTGTATGGCTTGTTGTTGTTAAGATTAGGTTAGATATGGATACTTTTACAACAAGAGAGTGGTACTAGTGACAATACAAACTTTAGTCTTGTCAGTAATGTATTGCATGACTAATATATTTTAAATAATATTTACAAGTACATATTTTCCAACTACATTTTAGTCTTGGAAACGTTGTCTGGTTAAGAACAGTGTTGCTCAGCTATCACAACCTGGGCCCGGCTGTACGAAGCCTGAATAGTGCTATCCACCGGATAAATCTCTATCCAACGGATAAAACCTATACAAATTCTATACACTTGATAACTGGGGGCTAACTAGAAAACCTAACAGTTAATTTAGCCCCCAGGCTCTTCTTATATTAAAACCAAACTGTAAATCAAAACTGTAAATCATTTTAGTATTACTAATTCTATGTATAAATTGTAATATTCAAAGAGAGCAAATAAACTAAACTAAACTAACTCTTATCCAGTGGATAACTTTATCCAGGCTTCGTACAACTTGCCCCTTGTGTTAGTAGATAAAATAGAGGAAAATAGAACGGTCCACCCTTTCGCTTGCCATTACTGTACCAATGTAATTCAAGTGAAGTTTGTTTTAGGCAGCATATTTTATGATGTAAATATTGTTTCCAGCCAAAGATACCAATGAGGATTCATCAGGTGAAGAGAACACAGATGACGAAGAAGCTGGCAGTGACGGCGGAGTAGTAAATCAACCACCATCAACGGTAAGGCTCTTTAACTGTCTCTTCCCTTCTTTCTCAGCTAAAATTATTGTAAATGATCCAACTTTTACTTTGCAATTCATATTTTCAACCTATCATTCTCTTGTTCTTGATTTGTTTTGACATGTATTTGCATTAATAGTGACATTAACTGTTTGATTTCTTTCGTTCCGTCAACTTTCTCATTACACCTTCATATACTATGTCTTTATTCACAATTTCATTCATAGAATGTCAACAACTTACCAACACTTTCATTGCATCAAATTTCATTTCATTCCATCCAGTTTGTTTTTACTCTGTTAGTAAATAAATATTTTATCACCACATTTTATTCTATTGTTTTCTGTTTTTATTTCACCATTCATTTACATTTTTTTCTTTTATCTTAGTTTCCTGTTTTTCATTTCTTGTTCATTCACTTTTATACTGTTATTTTCTGTTTTTCATTTCTCATTTATTCACTTTTATCCTATTATTTCGTTTTTTTATTTCTCATATATTTCATTTTATTTTCAGCCAACATTTTATCAACAAAATGCCCCAATCGACCAACAAGAAGAACTGCCAATGGAGGAAAGCAAGTAGTTATGAATACTAATGATTACAACTATATGATATGATTACCACTTGATTGACTGGGTGTATCTAGCCTGCGTAGCAGTCCCTCCGTCAAGAGAATGAGGGCCTGCAGACAATACCTGGTTTTTTGATTATCCGCCCCCTAATTAAAATTCAATCCTGTTAAATATCACTGTCAAAAACAATCCAATCAAAATTGACCGGAAATCGAGAAAGTAAAGCGATTGACCGGATTTTCAAAAATAACCTAAATACGGTGTAAGGAAAGTTAATCATGAAGAACTGTTGTTGTAGCTAGATTTCTCAGAATTCTTCGTGTGATCTGTAATTATTCTTGACTTGAAATGTGTAATCATTGACCAGTAAATAACGACTGTGATTTTACTTCAACTTACTTCAACTGGCTCGCTATATTCTCTAAAATCCTTCTTATCTTTCATGTCTATGAAAAAATAAAATTCCTACCAGTGGATTAATCAAGCTATGATATATACAATTAAATGTATAATTGAACAGATTGCATTTATAATTCAACATTAAATGACTTTCAAAACATATAATTTGATTTTATTCTGTTATCAATAACGTCTGTGAAGACGAATATTCCCACAGAAGTTCTATTTTTAACCTCCTATTGCGACATAGCAACCAATCAATTGAGAACTTTGCATACTGATGATTGACATGCATGGTATCGACCAATGAAAATTCTGCGGCCACTGGATGGCTGCATAATAACCAAAAAACCGGGTCTTGTCTGCAGGCCCTCATTCTCTTCTCGCCCCAAGCCCCCTCGGAGGGACTGCTACGCAGGCTAGGGTGTATCATGCAATATGCACTTGTATGCTGCTGTAAAATGCAATGTATACCAGTAACATTGCTAGGAAATGCAGAAAAATTATTACGATAGCCATAATCATAGCCTTTTCTTACAAAGTACAAGTGCAAAGATTAGTAAGTTTTGACGTGTACATGTAAAGTTAAAAATGATTTAAACGACATTTCACTGAATGCAATTTATACCAGCAAAATATTCCCCGCACAGTTCCCTGTGCCATCTTGAAAGGTAGCCAAACTTTTGCATTGAAGCGAGACCATCCTCGGGAACCCAGGGGTATTCTTCTGTCGCTCGTTTCTCGCTTCCACAACATATACCCCTGGGAACGTAGTCTGTTGGAGCTTGTTCCGGAAGTCAAAATTCAAACTTATTTAACGACTTTCTTTGAATGGTTATCTTGATTTTCATTGGTCGACCTAATAAGGTCGACCAATCAGGAAAGAGCTGAATTTTGACTTCCGGAACAAGCTCCAACAGACTACGTTCCCAGGGGTATATGTTGTGGAAGCGAGAAACGAGTGACAGAAGAATACAGCTGGGTTCCTGAGGATGAAGCGAGACAAACGTTGTGCTTGCACTGATAGAGACATTCACAAGGTGTTCAAAGGTCTATCATTGCAAGCTCAATGTTCGTCTGGCTTCAATACAAAGGCCCAGCTACCTTTCAAGGTCGTGCAAGGCACTGAAGGGGACTATTGCCAGGAAATACAAAGAGTAGTAAGTTTTGACGTGTACATGTGAAGTTAAAAATGATTGAAACTGCATTTCACTGAATGCAACTTATACCAGCAGCATTGCCAGGAAGTGCAGAAAGTATTACGGTAGCCATATTCATAGTCTTTTCTTAGCAGTTTCAATATGTTTTTATGCTAAAAATTACAGGAATGGTTTAACAGTGGTTTCATTTGAATGGAATAGGTAATTACAATGGTTATGTTTCTGCCATGTTGGATCAAATTATCACATTAACTCACTAAAATTACTAATAATATCAAGAAAGTTCTTGATATTTCACTGCAGTTTTATGTATTCTACAAACTCAGACATTCCAATGACTGGTCATGAAATCCTTTTTGTGCTGCCACCAATCAAAACTAATATGTCAGTAGCAATATGTAAAACTGCATTAATACACTGCATTTAGAGAAGATTTTGTATCACTATGAAAAGCTCACTGCAAGAACGCAGTCAAGGCACTGCAAGGCACAATCAAAATTCCATACTAAACTTCACGGCCGCGGCAAGGCATGCACACAACACTGAGCTTTTTACAGTAATATGAAATCTGCCCTAAGAACTCCTTGCAATAATGGTCTGATATGTTTCTGCATAACAAGAGCTGACTGTATTAAAATTTGTTTAATACTTGTTTAATAATGAAAATGATCTTTAAGATTTTATTTTTATTCTAGTCATTGTTATTTTCACACATCAATTTGACTTTTTGTAAAAAAAATCATATTACAAAATAAAGAATACCTTAGTTTACTTTTCATTGTCAATAAAGATTATATCATTGTTATTTGCAATAAAAAATATTTGAAATACATCAAGTGACAAATTTTAATTTAAAATGCCTCACTTATTCTACACCCAGATGAGCACAATATAACAACATCACTTACACCTGGGTTCAGACTTAATTTCACTCAGATAAATAATAGATTATAAGATAAATAAATTAAGATATTAAAATACAAAAAATGTTAACTAGAGTTAGCTAGTGCTTGCTTTACTTTACTTTTTTTACTATTGCATTTTTTAACTCCGATGAAGGGCTAAAGCTTGAAACGTCAGAAAAGTTTTTTTACGTGTTCCAATTTTCATTCTATTATTATTCACGTGTAGTTACCAGTAATTCAGATATTAAATACAAAAAAATGTTAAATAGAGTTAGCTATTGCTTGCTTTGATAACTACCTGTGCATATCTCTAACATTGTTACTACATGCAGCATGCAATCAGCATTCTCTATGACAGCAGGTCGGCAATGATGGTAGTTAATTCAATCCGTAGGCCATTCATGTCTGCAGTATTTGGCTTCTATAGCATTTTCAGCTGGTATACCACGCCTACAAACATAATGACAAAAATTAATACAATACACCCAGGAAGACACAAGGACATCATATTACACTGAATCAAAATATGGCATTAAGTTTTAATAGTTATTGTTCTTGACTGGCTAGCCTCGCATACATGAAAAAAACTCCATTGTGTTTCAACGTGAACAAGAGGCTAGCCAGTCAAGAACAATATTTATTATGATTGGACGCCATATTTTGATTCGGTCTATTACACTTGACTTAGTTGTCAAGCTGTCTACAAACTAAGAGCTTGCTCTCCCTTGGGTTCTTGTTATAGCACAATTGGTAAAGGGTCTTGATATCAATCTGGAAGTCGACAGTTGCAACAGTCCCAATTTGGCTTCTAGCTGAGACCCTGTCCTGATTTCAATTAGTTCAAAATCAGTTTCTCAAACATGCTTGTAATTAACTAACTGTTTTGCCTCCTTACCAGTTGGGATTCTTATCTGAGGGCCATTATGCAAACTACTGGTTCCGGTAATAATTTTACGGTATCTTGCCCTCACAAAATAAAGTCTCTTGTTTTCTACCTATAGCTCTCAGAATATTTTCTGAGAAGAAATGTGCTTAAACAAGCCACAATAAGTTGTGATACTTGTTAATTTATATCTTGTTAATTCTGTCCCCATAAAACACTTAATCTGTGAAATAAAATTTATTTATGACTTCAAACCTGAGTTACATTATTATAAAATAAAATGTATCATGTCATATGTACTGAGCTTGTTCGAGCAGGAAACACACTACACCTGGTTGGCAAAACAATGGCTATGTCCAATGGACATAGCCGGATTTTAATGTTGAATAAAATCTATACATAAGAAAGGTTATGTTGTAAACAATAGAATCAGCCCTGCGCGAAGGTGAGGGCTCATACCGCCAGTGAACACCATCTGCAAGAGGTTGGATGAGGGGAGGAGGAGGGTCGACTTAATCCTTGTTTGACAAGTCGGCAAGTGACCAAAGGCGGGAAAACCAAATCCCTAGAGGGGGTTAGTTTACAATACCCTTTTTATCCAGCCTCTTGATGACGTCACCGGAAGCAAATCATCTAATATATTTGTTTGGCGCCATAAAAACCATTTTGTTACACAAAAATTTATTTATGACTTCAAACCTGAGTTACATTATTATAAAATAAAATGTATCATGTCATATGTACTGAGCTTGTTCGAGCAGGAAACACACTACACCTGGTTGGCAAAACAATGGCTATGTCCAATGGACATAGCCGGATTTTAATGTTGAATAAAATCTATACATAAGAAAGGTTATGTTGTAAACAATAGAATCAGCCCTGCGCGAAGGTGAGGGCTCATACCGCCACAGCCCCTTGGTGCAAGGGGCCGCCCCACCCCAGTACATATGAGATGAACCATTTTTAATGTAAATACAATTAACTAACAGTACAAATCGAAGATATAAATATATCTTAAATCCCTGCTGCCCATGCAAGCAAAGACCAAACATAATACAAATTAAATAAATACATCTCCAATCCCTGCTGCCCATGCAAGCAAAGATCAAACATGTATCTAAAATAGAGATTCACTGCCCATGCAAGGGAATCTCGTCTTATCATTATCACAAAGACACTACAGATTGTACACGAATGTACCTTTTAAATGCATCAGACTTCCATCTTCCCAAAACTCTTATTTTGGCATCTGAAAACCCTTGCTGTGCGGCATATGTGGCTGCACCTATTCTAAAGCTATGCCCCTTATAACGAGATGGGTCTAGGCTACAGGCCTTAATACAGCTATTAAGCAATTTGGAAAATTGACTGCGCGACACCGGATTGCCCTCACTGGTAATAAAAAGTGTGCCAGGGTGTGATCCCCTGACAGCCAGATATTCTAACATCAATTGAACAGGACAGACAGCATGTTGCTTGGATATGGTGATAGATAGAGGTGGCTGGTTATAATGATGTTTGAAATTATTAAAGACCACCTTGAGAGATACAATTTGCTTGTCCGGTCCCAATACCTTAAATAGTTGGTTGGTTTGTAGTATGTGGCTGTCAGGTGGTCCGCGAGTCACAGTAATTTCCCCAATTCTCAAAAAGGCAAAAAATGCTAGCGAACACATAGCCTGGAACATGGCACGCTCATAGCATGATGCACAAATGTTCCTACTAGCCTGAATTAGTCTATTCAAAATTGGTAATGTGATTGGTAAACGTGAGTCAATAGTTCTACCCAGTTTGCCATACCCTTTTAGCATTTCGACAATATATGCAACTTTTGAGGGGTCAGGAAAACTAGCCAATCGATGGTAATACCCTATTGCTGATATATAGGTATTGACTGTGGCTGGGGCATATTTATGATCAAACAGATAAGCAATGAATAGAGCAATTGTAGCCGGAAGGACTGGGAGTGAGATGACACCATGTTGAAAAACTTCAAGAGAAAACTGGCGCAATAATCGCCACGCTCTCTGGTAAATGGGTATAGATGATTTCTGCAAACTAGATGACAACAATTTTTGGACTATATTACCCAGCTCTGTGGGAGAAGTTCTGCTGGTACCAGTGTTGGTTGTGAGTTCAAATGAATAGGGGCCATCTCCCAAAATTGTTGAATCTGTAGGCGAGATAATGCATCTGCAAGTTTATTTTTAACACCCGGGATGTGTCTAGCTTTAAAAAGAATGTTATATTTAAGGCACACTAGCACCATCTTACGGACAAATTTCATAAGTGATTTGTCCTTGCAGCTGCACTTATTGATGACCGAAACTAACGCCAAATTATCCGTAAAGAATGTGACACACTTGTTGCGCATCAAGTCACCCCATAAAAACAAACTCAAAACTATTGGATAAAACTCTAAGATGGCAATATTAATATATTGCCATTCCCTAGGCCATTTACCATAGCACCAATGTGGGCCAAACACGGCACCAAAACCTATAACACCGGAAGAATCCGTGAAAAGCTGAAGAGGGGTAACCTGTTCCCACACATCCGCAAGAAAAAAGGATTTGCCATTGAATTGCAGTAGAAATTCATTCCAAAGTAGAAGGTCCAACTTGACTTCTTTTGTTAGTCGAGTGAAATGTTTTGGATGTCTTAAACCAATAGTTAAATCAATAAGTCTACGGAGAAAGGCTCGACCTGGTACAACTACTGAACATGCAAAATTTAATCGACCTATAAGAGACTGCAATTCAAGCAAGGTTGCCTTTTTCTTGTGGAGTAATTCACTGACTAAGCTAGAACAAGATTGTACTTTGTCAAATGGTAGACGAGCCTCTGAGGCAACTGTGTCAAGTTCTATTCCTGCGAATGATAGAGTAGAAGCAGGGCCAAATGTTTTTTCTGGTGCCATGGGAATACCTATGGAACCACACAGTTCAAGAAAACCTTTGAGGCTTGACTCACATTTATCTTTGGTTGACTCGCAAATGAAAAAATCATCCAAGAGATGAACAATACCGTTAATATGTAAGTAATGTCGAGCCATCCATTCAATAGCTGAGCTTAATGCCTCAAAGGTCTTACATGAGCTGGCACAGCCCATAGGCATGCATTTATCATAATAGAAAAACCCTTTCCACTGCATACCCAGCAAATGATAATCCCAAGGATGAATAGGGATGATTCTGAATGCATGTTTGATGTCAGTTTTAGCTAGAAATGAGCCAACACCCGATTTCTTAACACACCGTATAGCGTCATCAATGGTTGAATAAGTAACGCTAGAGTGCTCAGGATTGATACTATCATTAACTGAAAGTCCTCGAGGATAAGAAAGGTGGTGAATCATCCTGAATTCTCCTGGGGATTTCTTAGGTACAATACCTAAAGGCGAAACATGGAAATTTGGAATGTAAGCTATTCCAGGGATAAGCTGCCGGTTTATCTTGTCTAAGAAAACGGTAGTTCTCATCGTAATACCTCCAGTTGAACCCCCTAGATGCTAGGTCCCTAATTGTCTCCCCATATTTCATGAGAGCAGGGCTCTCAGATGTATGTTGCGCAGTGTAAATCGCAACAAACACCTGAAAGGCAGTGGTCCAAGTTTCAATACTAGTTATCTGCTTAACCTTAATATTCGGTTCAAATGTTAAAGCAGCCGCACCCTGATTGCTAGCGGCATCAGATACACCAAGGCGATAACCAACACCAGCTTTGTTATAATTGGTGATAAGGCAACCAAAATCAATGTACTCATTAGCCAAAATTTTGGCTTTTATCTTTGCCGGGACCGCCAAACCTATAGGTAAATCTGATGCCGTAAACACACTATAGGGTCTAGGTGAGTCAGACACTGACTCACCAGATAAACCGTCCAGAACAGCAACTACCGACCCTTGTACGGCAGCCGCTGCACCAGACGCTACCTCGGTTACCGATGACGACGCAGTTTGAGGCTGTTGGGGTGTAGAAGGCTGCAATTGATTCATGACAGCTGAAGTGACTCTCTGTACGATGGTGTCCAAATCGGCCTCGGATATACTCATCCTTGGTCTTTGGGCTGAAGGGGGATTTGCAGCTGGACCGTCCAGGACAGCAACTACCGACCCTTGTGCGGCAGCTACTGCACCAGACGCTACCTCAGGCACCGATGATTCAGCCTCGGATAAACTTATCCTTGGCCTTTGGGCTGGAGGGGCATGTGTATCCTCCTCTGCTAACCGAGATGGCATACGGCGGGAACGAGAGCTCTTACGCTGAGGCATCTGAAAGAAATACACTTAAAAGGCCAGCAAAAGGCAGATTATTGAAAATACCTATTAAGCTATATCATCACAAAATATGACAAGATACAATTTACCACACACCGTGAACACAAGAAAACATACATGTAAATATGGCCAGGGTGTGACTTGGCGATCTCAAACACTACATATCACCGCTAGGCGTCACCCCTATAGCCTAAGCCCTGCCCAACATGTGGGAACACAGCATACTTAGCTGAGGGCATAATAAAAAGGTCAAATGGACCATAAAATAAAATGAAACATAAAATTACCAACAATGAGCTGGTAATGAAAAGTACCAACAATAGCTGGTACAACATCACAAATGTCACAAAACAATGTGACAAAAGGCCACTGAGGGCCATAACACTAAGGTCTAATATAAACATGTAACATAAAATTACCAACAATGGGCTGGTAATAAAAAGTACCAACAAATGGTTGGTACAAAATCAATGACACAAAACATAGACATGAATAAGTATCCCCAAATATGGGTGTTAAGTGAAAATAAACAAAATGACTAACAGCAGCAACCACAAATTGTAAGTCCAAACAAGTCATAAATTGCACAACGTCCACAAAATTCAAGATTTTAATGGTTTCATTAAGATACCTAGACCCTATCAGTCCATCTTCTCTAAAATGTGGACAGCATGAATAATAGCCCCCCTGTAGCTACGATAGAGGCGATACTGCCCATAACAATTCAAATGCACGCCGTCAGGCAACAAAACTTCATTCTGAGGTTCCAATAATTTCCTGTGACCCCAAACAAAAACATTGTGGCGATCGCCCAAAACAACCTTCAAATATTGATTTACAATTTTAACTTTTTTGTTAAAAACAGGATCCGCCCGAGGTATAATAGTAAAAACGCCAACGAGCTTGACCCCAAAGCGATCTAATAAGTCGTTCACTAAATCGTCGATCTCAGAACCAACGACCACCGGCGACCGAGTGGATAAATCATTAGTGCCGATCTCAAGCAACACGATATCTGGACGTAAACTTGTCACACTTTTGAGGTCGTATTTCCTTAATTTCTCGACAGTACGTCCACCAACCCCGAACATACGTATATAGCATTGGTTCAAGCCAAAATCTTTAGTTGTGCGTTCATCAAAACCCCGATCTAAATCGCTAGCCAGACGACGTACAAACGAATGGCCAAGAACCATAACTTTGGGTAACAAATCCATTGTATTGATGTGCACTAAAACATAAATGAATTACTCGAATTCACCAAATGAATAAAAGAAAAGCAAATTGTCGACTGCTCCATAACAGATGAAGAAAATCAATCGATAAAGTTGACACCGCGTCAAGACCGATTGCTCCACAACAAGTGAAGAATTCAAACGGAATTTAGAGTCACCAAAAAGCCGACTGCTCCAAAAATTGAAGAAACTCAATCGTAATAATTCTAACGGCAAAACTCCATAAGGTGGAGAAGGTAAATAATCAGAAAATTTGGCCGCTTGGAGAAATCTCCTCACGGTCGTCTCAAACTTACGTAACGGCAACGAGTCGCAAAAATTGCTAAATTAACAGGGATAAATCGCAGAACTGCAAAACCTTGACTGGACAAAAACAATAGTGTGCCATTGTTAGTCATTTTAAAAGAAAATTTTAAAAGTAAAAACTGTAAAAGAGAGAAAAATACTAAAGATTTGTACAACTCACCGTAAATCGACTTAATCCTTGTTTGACAAGTCGGTTTGTTACACAAAAATTTATTTTTTACTGTCTAATAGTTCTTATTTACTAGTAGTGACTATTAGTGACTATTTTAGACATTCAAGTAGAGTGAAGGCATTTAACCCGTGAAATAGAAATTGCTTGATAAAGTGTAATAGTCAAACAGACTCAAAAGAAAACAATGGAATTAGGGTCTACTAAAGAGTGTTAGTCTAATATCTATTTCACAGGTTAAATGACTTCACTCTAAAGCTGTAATGAAGTATTGTCTCCTTTGTATTTGCCTTTTCTTAGACTGTTCTAGTTGCCACTAAATAAGAACTATTATTTTGTTAGTAACAATTTTGATTCTATTTCACGGATTAAGTGTTTGCGCTCTAGCAGTAATTTTTCAAAACTGGTAAAAGTAGATGTTATATATTGTTGCTATACCTCAAGTATCGACATCTGTGTTCCCAAATCCTGCTACCAGCATCAGCCAGGTCAGTGGTCTCCTTGCTGCTCCACAGTTTCTCAGCTACAGCAAGTGCCCGTGGCCTGAGATGATAGAAAATAACTCATTCATTCATTCACTAACTCATCTATCCAATCATCCACTTATTTACCCATTAATTTGTCTATTCACTCACTTATCTAATTAGCCATAGGGCTAAAGCTCAAAACGTCAGTAAAGTTAAGTTAACATTTTTTTACGGTGTTACAAATTTTATTCTTTTACCAATAATGCCTTGAGGAAACTTAGGAAGTGTGGTGTTCCCCGATCTGATATCACCACTGTTTACTGCTCTTTGATTAGATCAACACTAGAATATGCAGCTGCTGTTTTTGCGAACCTTCCCATATATCTTTTAGATGATATCGAACATACATACAGAAGCGTGCCCCTTATATATCCTTTTACATCATATAGTCAGGCGCTTAAACTATCAGGTTAAGCAACCTTGGAAGAACGCAGACAGGACGCTTGCATCAAGTTAATAAAAAACATAAAAAGTAACAATCCTCTGTATAAACATATTCATTGCCAGATTATTAATTCGTCTCGTCATTACAATCTTAGATCAGAAGGAAAGAAATACACTGACACTAAGACTATTTATTTTGTATTATTATTATTATTATTATTATTATTATTATTATTATTATTATTATTATTATTATTATTATTGTTATATTATTATTGTTATTATTATTATTATTATTATTATTATTATTGTTATATTATTATTATTGTTATTATTGTTATTATTGTTATTATTATTATTATTATTATTATTATAATTATTAATATTATTATTATTATTATTATTATTATTATTATTATTATTATTATTATTATTATTATTATTATTATTATTATCATTATTATCATAACTAGCATTTATTTATCTAAGTATTCATTGATTCACTCCTTTATCTATTCATTCATCTACCCAATCACATAAAGGAAAAGGAAAAGGAAAAGTACTATTATTTAGCGTCGGTAGTTCTTTCAGCTAGAAGTAAGCTGGTCTCCCAGGAAGCCGATGGTGCGCTCTTTTCCCCCCTCTCTCCATCAATGCTCTGTTTTATGGGTATTTAAAGCTACTAAAAGCTACACTGAATGGAAAGAATTCAAAACAAGTGTGAGGCCACTAGGGATTGAACTTGTGACCTCTTGTTTCGAAAGCTGCGCACTAACCAACTTAGCTACACTTTTTCCTTGCTATATGCTATAAAAGACCAAACAGTACTGTTTACTTACCATGTTCTTGACAGTATGTTAGTGCCGTCAACCCACTCACTCCATATGCATCCAGTACCACCAAGTACTAGTTCTTTCTGTGCATCTGTCCCTGTAAAGTCTGTAGGATCACACTTGTAGTACTATAATAATTAAAACCAAAAGAAAATAGCATCAACGTTCAAACTATTTAAAACAAGGTGTCTAACCAGAACCTAGCCAGTGTAGCATGCTTTTCTTTTTGGGGAATGGGAAAAGGTGTTTTGGGATAGCTGTGTTGCCCATGTGGCCGTGTGAAACCTTCGTTTTTTTGCAAATGTTTTAGGTTTCACACGGCCATATTGGTAACACAGCTATCCCAAAACAACCCAAACAACTGGCAAATATAATCAGTGCGTGAGTGAGAACTTGAATGAGTACTAGCTACAGCAGTGAGAGATTAGCTCTAAACCACTGTATCACCCACATAAGACACAGAGATTACAAAATCTTACAGCAATTACCTTAGTCCAGTCTTGACCATAACTGATGATATCCAAATACCAACAAGAAGATAAGATAGCCTTTAAGCCCAGCTGACCAGTGACTTTAGCCATCTCCCCCTGCCATGACGATCCTCCCTTGTAAACATTGACAATAGTATCAGGGAGAACTTTGACATGATTATCAACGACACTCTGCCAGATAATGTATTCCTTTTTAAGACTGGCTAATATGTTCAACAACCTATCAATGAAGAGAACTACTATTAACTAAATGTAATATCCCATTTAATCTCATTACTCCCATATTTCCTATCTTATTTTCTTATACTGCTCATAGTATTGTCTTAATAGTGTATAATTCCCTTCCATCCTATGTTCTTTCATCCACATAATGTGTTATCCCATTTTATTCTCATTACTCCTATATTTCCTATTCTATTTTTCTATACTTACTTCTGTTCATAGTATTGTTCTAGCAATGTATAATTCCCTCCCATTCCATGTTCTTTCATCCACTCGGCAATTATAGGATTACTTTTCCAGCAGTTAAAATTAACCTCATCGCCACCAAGATGCATGTACTTGTCGGGAAAGCGCTGGGCTATCTCAGTGAAAAACGTTTTGAGAAAATCATAATTGGAATCCACGGTAGGGTCAACAGGGCCAGTAGTTCTAAGAAAGGCAACAAACACACGGAATGAATCATGAGAATAAACAAACAAAGAAAGGAAGAATGGATGAATGTAAAAATGGATGAATGTTAAAATGGATAGATGGATAAATGGATGGAAGGATAAATGGATGGATGAATGAATGAATGAATGGATGGATAAATGGAAAGATGAATGGATGGATGGATGAATGGATGGATGAATGGATGGATAAATGGATGGATAAATGGATGAATGAATGAATTTATACATGTATAAGTGAATGGATAAATGAATGGATGAATGAATGAATGAATAATTTCGTTCATGGTCAATGTCCTCTCACCCATCAGGCTTCTCTTCCTTGTAGCATTTTGTGAGAAAATTCTCAATGCTGCCCCATGCTGTGGCGTGCCCCTTAAATGAAATATACAGTATTAACTTAACAAGAAGAAATAAAACTGATAATGATGATGATGATGATAATGATGATGATGATAATGATGATGATGGTGATAATGGTGATAAAGATAATGATGATGATGATGATAATGATGATAATGGTGATAATGGTGATAATGATGATAATGACGATAATGATGATAATGATGGTGATGATGATAATGATGGTGATATGATGATGATAATGATGGTGATGATGATAATGATGGTGATGATGATAATGATGGTGATAATGATAATGATGGTGATGATGATAATGATGGTGATGATGATAATGATGGTGATATGATGATGATAATGACAATAACAATGATTCTATGTTGACAAATGTACAGTCATGTAAAATGATCATGACAACTTACTGGTGTATCAAACTCTGGTAAGACTCTAATTCCTCTCAGTCTTGCATACTTTATAATGTTACTGACATCACTTGGTGTATAGATGTGAGTCTTGTTGTTAAATGCACCCTGAAAATATAATTATAATAAATTATACTGACATGTAAGCTACAACAGAGAAGTGAAAAAACACATTTTCTCTCACAAAACATTATGACTGGCCTATCTACTGTTGGCAGAAATATTAGACAACACTGACTAGGTTAAGGCACACACTTAATCAAAATTTTGTGACCAATTTGAATAACTTTTGTTTTTGACTGACGAGCCTCACATATGTGTGAAAAAACAATTTTGTTTTTTTCAACTTGAACATGTGGCTGGACTGAGTAACAATAGGAAGTGGCCATATTTTCGATTTGGTCTACAGTTATGCATGTTATAGACCTACGCTGCTAACACGTTGCTATGTATGTTTCCACCTAATTCAAACATTTGGGAATAAGATTCTTTGTTTTTTGGATTTTTGGATATCACGTGGAAAATATTTGGAACACAAGTTTTTATTCCCGGAGGTTTTGAATTGGGTGGAAACATCATTATGTTAGCCGATATTTGCAGCGTTACCTGTCCACTCAGAGAAGGGAACTTTTCACTGTAGAAAGGAAAAGACTCATCGTCTACAACATGCCAGTGAAGGACATTGAACTTGCCGTAGGACATGGCATCCTGAAAGATAAGAAGCAATTATAAATGAGGCTGAGTATGAAGAATTATGCAATAATTGAATTATTGAATGCTATTAACCATCAAGTTCAACAAAGCTTGCTCATAGAATGATATAACATAGAATTCACCAGTTCATTTCAACAAATCAGAAACAAAGATATTTTTGAATTTTTTTTTGTATAAAAATCATAATAAAATTTATTAAATGTAGATGTAAAAATGTAAAAGTTAAAGTGCTGCTAATTCAACCGGGGCCACCCCGAGTTTATTAGCCAATCACGTTTGAGCTTAAGAACAAAAGAACCAGACATAGACGATCCGTCAAGTCAATTCGCGCCTATAATTTGATTGGCTGATAAGGAGACAAAGTAGATATCTTTTGTTCTTAAGCTCAAACGTGATTGGCTAATAAACTCTTGGTGGCCCCGGTTGAATTAGCAGCACTGTAAATGTACTGAATACATTAATGTTCTTCAAGTGTGAATGTGAATGAATATTTACACTGGTTTAAACAAGGGCCTACTCCCTTACTGCGATTTTCAACTTTCTGCTAACTCAGACATTCAAACGGCTATTTGCGAAATGCGTTTTTGGCTGCAGTCAGTCAAAATCATAAAAGGGGTCGAGTAATAAGAAGCAGACAAATACATATTTCACAACTAGCTGTTTGAATGTCTGAGTTCGCATAAATTAAGACAAAAACCGCAGTAATGGTTCCTATTTACTACATTTTGTGTACATTGTACATTCATTTGCATCTTTACCAAGTGAGAAATAAGATTTACCAGAAACTTGTAAATGATTGGCAGTTTAAGGTAGTGTCTTGCAGTGTCAATCATGAATCCACGGTGATGGAAACGAGGGTAGTCTATGATCTTGTTCTCTTCAGCATAATACTAAAAGATAAAGTATACACTATTCATTAACTTGGTTTTTACAGTGTGTGTGGATATAGTTCTTATGGTTAACATACCAGGTCGTTTTCATCTTGATGGACTAGCTGACTGAACGTTTCAAGACCTGAAAGAAATGAGGAAAAAATGAACTATTTCAAAAATCATTATCCCATTCAAAGCCACAGTCCACACTAAAACGTCAAAGGGTTTTGGAATAGATTAGAATAGAATATTTTGATTGTATACATGTTTGTGAAATATTAGCAAGTAAAACATTTGTAGAAGTTGATGATGAAGCAAATATATTACAAAAATCATATATTAAACCAGTTCAATTTATTTTGAACCAGTACAATATTTATTGTACTGGTACAAATAGTCTTGAACTGGTACAATCTGACATTCTAAGGGACCAGTCATTATTTATGTGGGGGTGTGGTGGGGGGGGGGGGGGGGGGAGAAATCATAGGGGGGCCATGCTTATATTTTTCAATGACAGGGGGTGGGTTGGAATTAAATTTCACTGAGTTGGGGGTGGGCCATTTCTCTTTTGTAAAGAACATACACGAATGTATAAAAGTATAAAGTAAGTTGTGTGTTATCAAATTGGATAAAAAACGTGTTTCCATGCAAACCTAGTATATTAATTGTCATGTAGTATGTATAAAAAGCAACATTAATTTTTTTAAGTTTCTATCATTTTAACAAAGCAAACAGTAATATTTCTACAACATTTGAAGTCTTTCAACAGTATTGTCAATAAGTTCATATGAATCCAGAGCAAATAGTCCTTGATTCTTCATTATTTCTAAATGTTTAATGGCACTTCTCTTATTAACCTTTGCAAGGCTATCTTTACTTAGTTCCTCTTCGCAAAGTGCATGTGCACATGTGCACGTAATCGTGTAGCCTTCTGGGAAACAGAGATTTTCAACAGTAAACTGTCTAGGGTAATGCCCTTAACCAATTTGAAGACAGCTGCCTGAAGTCTTTCTTTTTTTTGCTTGTTTGCTTTTCTCTTGTTCTCTTTCTGGCTCCTTGTTCTCTTCTTCCCTTTGCTAGAACAAAATCTTGAAAATGCCTGAGCAGTTGGCATTAAATTCTTGTTGATTTCTATAATTGCATGGCTTAGTGTTTCTTCTAAGCTTGACAACTTAGAAGTGAAGACATCAACAGTGAAAGCGAAAACGAAAGTGAACATTTTACATATCAAGCAAGATCAACAAGAAGTGGCTGCAGAGTAGGACATTAATTGGTCCACATGTTATGCTGATTTTGATTAATAGGTAAAATGGTGTAAAATGGTATGTCTTGTAGGGTTTGGGGGGGCTGCCTCTGAAATGAATTCCATTTGGGGTGGGTCAAAAGTTAAATGTAATACCTCAGGGGGTGGGCCAGGGATAGTCTTTTTGATTCAGACAAAAAATTTCCCCCCCACCCCCCCCCCCCACATAAATAATGAACGGTCCCTAAAAGGGATTTTATTTATGGGACTCATAAATAAAACAGGGGATCTAACCTACTTACCACTCCCTCTTTTTCATCTCACTTACACCTCCCCCTTACTCTCTCCCACTTACCTAACATTCCCACTTGACTTGCTAATGTGCCTTACTATACCTAATACTAACTATTGAACTAATGTAATTGGGTTACCTGTGCTTTTTTATTCTTACCACGGCTGGGAATTGAACCAGGATCTTTTGCTTCTAAGTCCAGAGACTACCCCACTATACCACGACGACTTCAGTTGAAAATTCCGCATTAGACTTTTGTTTTATCCATAAACTCCCAATAAACAGTGTGTTTTATACATTTTTCTTTCTCGTGTCAAACCCTAAACCTAACCTAAGCCTAACCCTATCCTGTTAAATACAAAACCTAGTACTGCATGATTTGTACTAGTACAAAATAACTTGTACCAGTACAATAGATATGGTACTGGTTCAAAATAAATTGAACTAGTTCAAAATCATATAATGAACCTGAACCACGACATATATAATATAATTCCTTAGTAGTCTTGGAGTGTTGAATGCTACTTAATTCTGCTATCATAACAATTTTTGGACTTGGTGTATATCAAAAACATGTATCAGTGAGTATTTATCATGATATGATGGTTAACTATACCTCTAAGGGCACCCCATACATATATCAAACACAGTGAGTATGATGGTTAACTATACCTCTAAGGGCACCCCATACATATATCAAACACAGTGAGTATGATGGTTAACTATACCTCTAAGGGCACCCCATACATATATCAAACACAGTGAGTATGATGGTTAACTATACCTCTAAGGGCACCCCATACACATTTCAAACACAGTGAGTATGATGGTTAACTATACCTCTAAGGGCACCCCATACACATATCAAACACAGTGAGTATGATGGTTAACTATACCTCTAAGGGCACCCCATACATATATCAAACACAGTGAGTATGATGGTTAACTATACCTCTAAGGGCACCCCATACATATATCAAACACAGTGAGTATGATGGTTAACTATACCTCTAAGGGCACCCCATACATATATCAAACACAGTGAGTATGATGGTTAACTATACCTCTAAGGGCACCCCATACATATATCAAACACAGTGAGTATGATGGTTAACTATACCTCTAAGGGCACCCCATACATATATCAAACACAGTGAGTATGATGGTTAACTATACCTCTAAGGGCACCCCATACATATATCAAACACAGTGAGTATGATGGTTAACTATACCTCTAAGGGCACCCCATACATATATCAAACACAGTGAGTATGATGGTTAACTATACCTCTAAGGGCACCCCATACTTCATAAGCATAGAGAGATGCCTGATTAGCCTTTATCGTCAATGTATCTGAAACAATAATAGCGTTTGTAATGAAGATTATAATGATAATGATGATGAAGATGATGATGATGATGATGCAGATGATGATACTGACCATGATAATGATAATGGTGAAAAATTGATCATAATTATATATCAGTGTGATGTTAGTGATGACAAGTATGACAGTGATGATGATAATTAATGGCGGTGATGACAAGATATCCATGATATGCCATGATAATTAATGAATCATATTAATGACAACTTGAGGAAGACAACAATAACAATGGTGGCACAAACTGGAATCTCTCTCTAAGTAAAAGTGCAAGAACTCCAAGTTGCTTAGCATTTACATGCAAACCTAAAGTTTAACGTTCTTACATGATTCGTCTGACTCAATTGTCAGATTCTTATAGTCGGCGTCAACAATGATATCCAAAATTTCCAAAACATCCAACTTTGGCGCTCTCTCAGTGATATTAGCATCAGGAAATGTCAAAGTTTTGTAGCGTTGTACAGCTTGGGTAAGAACATCGCTTGTTTTACCGTTGATTTTAAAAGTGAAATCCTTTGGTGTGAGAGAGAATTTCACTCCTGTTGGGCTCTGAGTTTGAGGTTTTGGCCATATCGAGCCTTGTACATAGTCGTCGGAAGCAGCTTTTACATTCGCTGACCAACGGTGGAGATGGAGAGGGTCGGACAGAGAGTAGTGAGCTAGAATGAAGGGAGAGAAAGAGGAAAGAATAGCGAAAAGAACGATGAGAGAAGCCATTATTGTCATTCTTTCAAAAGTTTTCTTGCATGCCGCAATCATGTGATACACCACAGGAAGCCCGTTACAACCTCAAGCCAAGTTTGCTACAGATTCGCGTTTTTAAGCCATTTTATACCCCCTCCGCTTAAAATAGCTTAAAAAAATATTGAGGAGATAGTAAGTACACTTCTTTATATCAATTTCTAAGCTTTAATTTCAGAAATCTAGCTGTTTACTGTAATATTATAAGAAAAGCCGTGTTATTAGATACATTCAGCCTGGGTTACCTGTGGGCTAGCTATAGATAGCCGCGTGCTTCTTCTTTATAAAAAAAAACCACGTGCAACTTTGAGCCAAATTGTTTTACATTTTTAAATGGTAACGTAGCCATTAAGATATAAGGAGACAATTTTATAGACTTTATAACTGCTAGTCTCTCATGAATTTGCATGCCTTGATCAATGTGCGTTCAAGGGGGAAGGGGAGACTCCCTTTGTCCAAGTGGTAGGGGTGAACGGTGTTCCTTTTAGGGTTCTAGCTCGAAAGCCAACAGTCCTTTTCAGAGTTCCATTCAGTGACCACGAATGATAGTTCTAAGTCGAGGTTCCAGTTGATGCACATGATAAATTATAGTTCTGCTATTGTGTAAAAAACAAGTTCAATGAATTAAGCAGACATTCAATTTCAATTAGTTTTATTTAGGTCTTTATCATTTGTTACAAAATATCCATTAAATGCAAATGCAGGTCTTTTAGTAAAAATCATTTAGATGTACAAAAGTTGAATTTTTAAATTCTATTTATGCATTATGTAACATAGAACGAATGAAAGAAAGAAATGAAAATTTCACTCATCTAAACCGCCAAATATTGACTGTTAGTCCTTCACGACTGTTTGCCGATTGCAGTGTATAATGAGGGGGCGTGGCCCAGAGGGAGTAAGTCCTCAAGGAGAAGGTTTAAGACTACCAAATACGGAAAACATATATTACAATATTTAGGGCCATTTCTTTGGGCCCAGATCAGCACCCAGGCGATGTACACAGGGGATAAAATAGACGGGTGGTGGGGAGGGGGGAGCTTCATATTGCAACCCCGCAAAAAATACTCAAACCTGAAATTTTACACCCAAAAAAATACATGACATGCAAATTTCTAACCCCCAAAAATACAAGACTTAAATACCTCACAACTGATTTATTGAATGTATTTACGGGACTCGCGCCTTACTGAAAAAATTGCAAACAAATAATTTTCTGATACTCAGATCGAAACAAAAATGTGCAAACCCAAAAAAATATAGGTTTCTTTTTAAGACCTAAAAAAATACGTGGCAGGTCTCTTGACCCAATTACAAAAAAATACCCAGAACGAAAATTGTCAACCCCCAAAAAATATGTCAGACCTCCCCGTCATCTTACCCCCGAGTATATTGCCTGGGGATCAGCATTAAGCTTACTAGATCACTGTCTAAACTAAAGTAGCTTAATTAAAAGAAAGCAATAACTTTCTCATTAAATAAGAGCCATACATGCAATGACCTTGTGCAACTGCTAATAAGTATGAAACCATTATGTCATTTTACAGCATAATAATTACAATTTACATCCTTATATTACAAATTTTAAATATGTTACTACATATGTACTATAAGTTATCATGTATTATATTATACAGTCTAGTTTACATTCACCATGTAATCATTAATATTTATATATAAGTATAGTTTAGAGTCTCCCCAACTAGCAAAGCACATGATTGTGACAAGCTAGAAGATTAAGACTGAAATAAAGTTTATAATTATAATTAACACCACAATCCCCCTCTTTAACTAATATAATTAACACATGAAGCCACATTCACATGATATGCAGTATTGCTTTATAAGCACACATTACATTATATACAGCATTTTTACATTAAGGGCATTGACATGATATGCAATATGCTTTATAAGCACACATTACATACAGCATTTTTACATTATAAGGGGCATTGACATGATATGCAATAATTATGCTTTATAAGCACACATAACATACTGCATTTTTACATTATAAAGGGCATTGAGACGATGACCAATGAACCACATATTATATTCACATTGCACGCCATTCTATTGTTGTTCTTTCCATTCCAGTATTGTTTTATGATATTGATAGCAGTGTCTAGGTATCAGTCAATTCAATCCATTGACCATTCATGTCTGCAGTATTTGGCTTCAATAGCATTTTCAGCTGGTATACCACGCCTACAAATATAATTAAGACAATACATTATTAGGAAACTAATGGAGTGTGTGTTGTGGTACTTATCTTGATGTCACATAATGAATTGAAATGCGTTTGGTATATAAGTGAAATACAGATACATGAGAAAAATATCATATGCCCTTGACGGGAATTGAACCCCACGGTTGAGCCTTTCTAGTTTGATGTGTTAGCCACTACACTACAAGGACCAACCACGCTGGATACAAAGCTGGACAAAGTAGTATAGAGCAACTGTGTGGGTCCCCAAGGCAATATTAATCAGACTCTTAAGTAAATTTGAACACAGTAAATGGAAACTCAGAAGTGAATTGAATAATGATTTGAAATGCGTTTTGGGTGTATAAGTGAAATACAGATACATGATAAAAATATCATATGCCTTGGCGGGAATTGAACCCCATGGTTTTCATTTTCTAGTCCGACGTGTTACTACTACACCACAAGGCTACATATCCAGCTGCGTATCCAGCATGGTTGGTCCTTGTGGTGTAATGGTAACACATCGGACTAGAAAGCCAAAACTGTGGGGTTCAATTCCTGCCAAGGGCAAATGATATTTTTCTCATGTATCTTGATGTCATATAATGTTCCTATACCTCAAGTATCGACATCTGTGTTCCCAAATCCTGTTACCAGCATCAGCCAGGTCAGTGGTCTCCTTGCTGCTCCACAGTCTTTCAGCTATAGCAAGTGCACGAGGCCTGAAACAATATTGTGAATTAAGATGATTGGAATGATAATGATGATGGTATTGATGATGCTGGTGATGATGATAATAGTACAAGTTATTACAACAATAATGATGATGATTTTATTGATGACAATGTTGATGGTGATGTTGATTACAAAGATGATTATGGTGATGCTGATAATAATGATGATAGTAATAATGCTGATAATAATAATGATGATAATTATGTTGATGATGGTGGTAACAATGATGTTGGAGATGGTGATAGTAGTAATGATAGTAATAGTGATAATTATGTTGATGATGATGATGGTAATAAAGATGTTGGAAATGATGATGATGAAAATGATGTTTTGTAGTGGTAGTTATGGTGATAATAGGCCCTTTGAATCAAGAGCTGAAACTTCAACTTCTTGCCAATGTCAACATGCTCTTTCCATTTCTGGACATTATTTTGGCACAGCTGATGGATTTAAGGTAGGTGGGGTCACATGACCTCTATCTGCAAAGGGCCTATTGTATTACCTACCATGTCCTTGGTAGTACATTAGTGCCGTCAACCCATTCACTCCACATACATCCAGTACCACCAATTACTAATTCTTTCTGTTTGTCTGTCCCTGTGAAGTTTGTAGGTTCACACTTGTAGAACTGTAAATGTAGGGTTTAATATTATTCAATTGATCAAATCTCTAACTAGTAAAAGGCTTGCCTTAAATCATCATTGCTAGTCTGTAATCATTACCCTCATCATCATCATCATCATCATCATCATCATCATCATCATCATCATCATCATCATCATCATCATCATCATCATCATCATCATCATCATCATCATCATCATCATCATCAT
Source organism: Metridium senile (assembly GCA_949775045.1). Taxonomy (NCBI): domain Eukaryota; kingdom Metazoa; phylum Cnidaria; class Anthozoa; order Actiniaria; family Metridiidae; genus Metridium; species Metridium senile. The sequence goes on from OX459106.1 coordinate 16,061,537, forward strand.
CATCATCATCATCATCATCATCATCATCATCATCATTTTATTTATTAGTATAGGAAATCACATGATCTTGAGTACAATTCATAATCAATAGGTACTAGTGATGTTTTGAACGTTTTCAAAATTGATTGCTTACGTCTGGCCAGTCTTGTCCATATCTAATACCATCCAAATACCAGCATGATGATAAAATAGCCTTTAATCCAAGCTGCCCAGTGACTTTAGCCAATTCAGCCTCCCATCCTGACCTCCATACATTGACAATAGTATCAGGGAGGACCTTGACATTGTTATCAATGACATCCTGCCATATAATGTACTCCTTTTTAAGACTGGCTATTATATTCAACAACCTATCAATGAACATAATTACTAATAACTAAATGTATTATCCCATTTTATTCTCATTACTAATTATTTATTTTCCGATACTCATTTCTGCTCATAGTATTGTTGTAACAGTGTATAATTTCTTTCCATCCCATGTTCTTTCATCCACATAATATATTATCCCATTTTATTCTCATTACTCCTATATTTCCCATTCTATTTCCCTATACTTACTTCTGTTCATAGTATTGTTCTAGCAATGAATAATTTCCTGTCATTTGATGTTCTTTCATCCACATAATGTATTTTCCCATTTCATTCTCATTACTCCTATATTTCCCATTCCATTTCCCTATACTTACTTCTGCTCATAGTATTGTTGTAACAGTGTATAATTCCTTTCCATCCTATGTTCTTTCATCCACATAATATATTATCCCATTTTATTCTCATTACTCCTATATTTCCCATTTTATTTCCCTATACTTACTTCTGTTCATAGTATTGCTCTAGCAATGAATAATTTCCTGCCATTCCATGTTCTTTCATCCACTCAGTGATTATAGGGTTACTTTTCCAGCAGTCAAACCTAACCTCATCTCCACCAAGATGCATGTACTTGTCAGGAAAGCGCTGCGCTATCTCAGCGAAAAACGTCTTGAGGAAGTCATAGTTGGAATCCACAGTAGGATCAATAGGGCCAACAGATCTAAGAAAGGCAACGAATTCATGTAATGGATCATATCATGAGAGAGATAAAAACAAAAAGAATGAATGGATGGATGGATGGATGAATAAATGGATTTTAAAATGAATGAATGAATGAATGAATAAATGGATGGATGAATGGATGGATGAATGGATGGATGAATGGATGGATGAATGAATGGATGAATGAATAAATGTATGAATGAATGAACAACCATGTCCTCTCACCCATCTGGCTTCTTTTGCTTGTAGCACTTTGTGAGGAAATTCTTAATGCTGTTCCATGCTTTGGTGTGTCCCTTGAATGAAAAATACAGTAATTAAATATGCAGTATTAACTTTATATCAAAGGAAGAAAGAACAATCTTGAAGAAATCAATGATAACATTCATGATGATGATGATGATAATAATGTTGATGATGACAATGATGGTGATGAAAATAATGGTGTGGATTATGATGATCATGATAATGATGGAGATATCATGATGATAATAATAATGATGATGATGGTGGTGATTCAATGATGACAAAGGTACAAAATGTAAATGTGTAATGATCACATCTTACTGGCGTATCAAACTCTGGTATGACTCTAATTCCTCTCAGTCTTGCATACTCTATAATGTTACTGACGTCAGTTGGTGTATAGACGTGAGTCTTGTTGTTAAATGCACCCTAAAGAGAGAATGTAAACAAGTGATCAACAGAGATAAACATATACCTCACAAGAATGTTATGCTAGCCACTGAACTGGTCTTTTATATGTCAACAACTATGTTACATGTAAAGGCCCAGGCAAAAAGCTTCATCATTTGCTTCAACATTGGATTGATTTTGTTGAATACTGTAGAATGGTTGTTGCAATTGAACGATGTTGAACGTAGGGGGATAAACAGTTTCAATGACAATGCTGAAATGGGGTGGCAAACAGCTTCAACATTGCCATTCAACAAAATCAAATGGATATTGAGGCAAATGTTAAGGCACACACTTAGTCAAAATTTGGTAACCTGTGACTTGGAATAACTTTGTATTTGATTGACCAGCCTCACATAGATAATGGTTTTCCAGCATGAACATATACAATGTAGGAGGTTGCCATATGTTGTGTATGTTATTGCAGCGTTACCTGTCCACTCAGAGAAGGAAACTTTTCACTGTAGAAAGGAAAAGATTCATCATCTACAACATGCCAGTGAAGGACATTAAACTTGCTGTAGGACATAGCATCCTGAAATAGAATATACAATAATTGAATAAGCTAGGCTGAGAATGAAGAATTATTCAATAACCTTTGGATTATTGAAAGCTATGAGTCATCAAGTTCAATAATTCTTGCTCATAGAATGATATACCAAGAATTTACCTGTTTATTTCAACCAATCAGAAATGAAGAAATATTTTGAATGAATACACTCAGGTAATTATCACAATAATTGTATTGCTATTAAGCTAGTTTATTATAAGTGTGACATGTTTTTTTACACCAAAAAAGACTTAGACTGGGTTTAACCAGGGCCTACTCGCTTACTGGTTCCTGCTTACTACATTTTGTGTACATTAATTTGCATTGTTACCAAGTAAGAAATAACATTTACCACAAACTTGTAAATGACAGACAGTTTATAATAGTGTCTTGCCGTGTCAATCATGAATCCACGGTGATGGAAACGAGGGTAGTCTATGATCTTGTTCTCTTCAGCATAATACTAAAAGACAAAGTAACCATTATTTATACACTGAATCAAAATATGGCCGCCAATTTGAATAACAATTCTTCTTGACTGCCCAGCCTCGGAAAAATGTGAAAACTCTATTGTTTTCCAACGTGAACACGAGGCTAGACAATAAGAGTACGCCATATTTCGATTCGGTCTATCATATATTATATTCATTTTAAAAGTGTGTATGCCTTTGGATAGTTGTTACGGTTAACATACCAGGTCATTTTCATCTTGATGGACTAGCTGACTGAACGTTTCAAGACCTGATAGAAAAGAAGGAAATTGTTCAATTCACTCTCCTGGGAATGGTTGCAAATCCATCTATAGTAGTTGATGTTGAAGCAAATATATTACAAAACTCTTATATACTATACATAGAATATAATGACATTACAGAGGCCCTGTTAGGGGGGGGGGGGGGGGGGGTGTCTGTATAATCCATAATCCTAATGGAAGTTCATAAATAATCGGTAATCCTAAATTGTAAATAGTGATTTACCAAAAGTAAATTACAAACAAGTAATCCTAAATCCTCAATTGGTCCTAAATGCAGCAAAAATAATCCATAATCCTTAAACTTTTGGGTCAATAATCCATATCCCTGCTTTAAAAACCCCTAATATTCCATAATCCTAAAACCCTAACAGGGCCTCATTACAGAATCCATTTGTAGTCTTAGAATGTTGACTGCATGCAGCTTCGCAGCTATATAACACAACAATTTATGGACTGAGTGTACAGACTGTATATCAAAAACATATATCAAACACAGTGAGTATGACGGTTAACTATACCTCTAAGGGCACCCCATACATATATCAAACACAGTGAGTATGACGGTTAACTATACCTCTAAGGGCACCCCATACATATATCAAACACAGTGAGTATGACGGTTAACTATACCTCTAAGGGCACCCCATACATATATCAAACACAGTGAGTATGACGGTTAACTATACCTCTAAGGGCACCCCATACATATATCAAACACAGTGAGTATGATGGTTAACTATACCTCTAAGGGCACCCCATACATATATCAAACACAGTGAGTATGACGGTTAACTATACCTCTAAGGGCACCCCATACATATATCAAACACAGTGAGTATGATGGTTAACTATACCTCTAAGGGCACCCCATACATATATCAAACACAGTGAGTATGATGGTTAACTATACCTCTAAGGGCACCCCATACATATATCAAACACAGTGAGTATGATGGTTAACTATACCTCTAAGGGCACCCCATACATATATCAAACACAGTGAGTATGATGGTTAACTATACCTCTAAGGGCACCCCATACATATATCAAACACAGTGAGTATGATGGTTAACTATACCTCTAAGGGCACCCCATACATATATCAAACACAGTGAGTATGATGGTTAACTATACCTCTAAGGGCACCCCATACATATATCAAACACAGTGAGTATGATGGTTAACTATACCTCTAAGGGCACCCCATACATATATCAAACACAGTGAGTATGATGGTTAACTATACCTCTAAGGGCACCCCATACTTCATGAGCATAGAGAGTTGACTGAGGAGACTTTATCATCAATGTATCTGAAACAATAATAGATGTTGTACTGATGATGATGATGCAATGATGAAGATAAATGGAAACTAGTGAGTAAACTAGTATAGGCTTTTTAAAGCTCAAAACGTCAGTAAAGTTCAGTCAACATTTTTTACAGTGTTACAAATTTCATTCTATTGCCTATCATTTAATAAATCAAACACCGACGCAGCCTATACTAGTTTACTCGCTAGTTTCCATTTATCTTCATCATTGCATATTAGCCCCTCGTCTAACTCTTTTACTCCGACGAAGGGCTAAAGCTCAAAACGTCAGTAAAGTTAAGTCAACATTTTTTAAAGTAGGTGTTACAAATTGCATTATATTAATTACCTATCAATGATGAAGATGATGATGACAATGATGATGAAGATATACTGTCTGTGATAATGATAATGGTGAAAAACTAATCATAATTATAGCAGTGTGATGACAAGAATGACAGTCATGATGATGATGATGGTATATGATGACAATAATCATATATCGATGATGTCATATGATAATTAATTAACAAAATGACAACTGTTGATTAGGAAGACAACAATAACAAATTTTGGTGGCACAAACTGACTAAAAGTACAACAACTCCAATTTACTTAGCATTTAAATACAAACATAAAATTCAACGTTCTTACATGATTCTTCTGATTCAATTGTCAAATTCTTATAGTCGGCGTCAACAAAGATCTCCAAACTTTCCAAAACATCCAACTTTGGCGCTCTCTCAGTGATATTAGCATCAGGAAATGTCAAACGTTTGTAGCGTTGTACAGCTTGGGTAAGAACATCGCTTGTTTTACCGTTGATTTTAAAAGTAAAAGCCTTTGGTGTGAGAGAGAATTTCACTCCTGTTGGGCTCTGAGTTTGAGGTTTTGGCCATATCGAGCCTTGTACATAGTCGTCAGAAGCAGCTTTTACATTCGCTGACCAACGGTGTAGATCGAGAGGGTCAGACAGAGAGTAGTGGCCTTGAATTAAGGGAGAGAAGGAGGAAAGAATAGCGAAAAGAACGATGAAAGACAGAGAATCCATTGTTATGAATGTCCTTTCAAAAGTTTTTCTTGCAAGTGCCGCAATCATGTGACACACCACAGGAAGCCCGTTACACTTAAAGTGCGCGCCTTGCAAATGAACCAGGGTGCTTTTGAGCCAAATTATTTTACATTTTTAAATTATATCATGAGACAACTTTATAACTGCTAGTCTCTCATGCTTATACGAAGTTGCGTGGCTGCAGTGTAACCCCATTGGGGAGGTCCGGGGAGTGGGGGGAGGGGTATTACCACCCCAACTTGGGTGGGGGTGTACCGCCGCGTCCTCAAAACCCTGACCCTATCCCAGACTCACATACCCTACCCCAGACTAAACCTATGAATTGTACACCCTATCCCAGAGTAAAAAAACGCAAAAACTGTTATATTGCCAATTATTTAATTGAATTTAAATCGTTTTTTGTGCCGGCAGAAAACGTAGCCTAGCAGGCTAAAACAACAGACAAAATGTCAAAAAGATACCCTATTCCAGACAAAAACCTTACCCTACCCCAGAAAAATTGTAAAAAAATGATATCCTACCCCAGACCTAAAAGCCGGAAAACCATACCCTATCGGGCGGCACATACCCGTATAGCAAATATAGGGGAGTACCCCCCCCCCCCCCCCCCGGGAGGGGAGGGGAGACTCCCTTTGCCCAAGCGGTTGGAGTATGTTCTCAAAACCAACCACCAATCACCCTACCACTTGCACAAAGGTAGTACATACATAGATGTATAAACACAGCACATCACATTATAAACACTGAAGCCTGGTTCATAGCAACATAAGAATATAAAGCAACATACGCCGACTAGTTGGATTTGCTCATTAGCCACACTTCTCTTTTCTCACAATGCAACTAGTTGAGATCATGTGATACACCACAGCAAGCCCGTTTAATACAAAGTTAGTGTGCGCGCCTCAATCCAAGTTTGAGAAATGATTCACTGAGTCTGCATATGTTGCTTATATGCTTATGTCGCTAGTGTGAACCAGGCTTAACAAAAACAAGCTCAATGAAACAAACATTTAATTTCAAATAGCTTTATTCAAGTATATCTCTTTTGTTACAAAATATCCATTAAATGCAATTGTAGTTTTTAAAAAAAAAATCATTTAGATGTACAAAAGTTGAATGCACTTTGAAACACAGAACGAATGAAAGAAAGAAATGAACGAAAACTTTACTCGTCTAAACTGCCAAATTGACATGATATGCAATATGCTTTATAAGCACACATATTACATCCATCATTTTTACATTATAAAGAGCATTGAGAGAATGACCAATGAACCCCATACAGTGGTACCTCTATTTAGCGGTAACGTACCTCTATTAGGTGGCCACAATAAAAAGTCCCAAATCTATTCCTATAGATGGGTTTCATGTCACGCAATCAAATTTCTAACTTCAAAACTATGAACTCTACAATGTTGTGCTTTTGATATCGTTTATAGCTCCTCCAATTAAGTCTTAACAACAAATTTTATAAAAATTCGTCATTTTGATCCAGAGATATCGGAAAAGCGATCTGCGTCACGCAATATCAGTCACGTATTTTGAAGAGTCGATATTTCGTCAAATTTTAGTGTTTTCACATTCTAATACAAGCCCACATGATGATTAAATAAAAATCTAAGCAAATCAATCACATTTTGGTTATCATTCTAGATATTTGCGAGCTTTCGCGGGACTCGATAATTTGGCGGCCATATTGGTGTACCTCGGAGGTACACCAACATGGCGGCGCCATACATTTTACTGTAAACAAGGCACAAATTGAATCGCGTATATTGTTGGCGGAAACTGTCGGATCGCAATGAAACTTGGCAATTTAACAGGGTTTGTAGTTCTCTTTCAGATAAACATAATGTCATTTTACTAAAGTGCATAGTTTTGAAATTAGAAAACTCATGACGTCACATGAAATCGACCTATACCTATTCTATACCTCTATTGAGCGGCCAACCTCTATTAAGCGACCACTTTGGAAAGTCCCGAGGGTGACCGCTTAATAGAGGTACAACTGTATTACATTCACATTGCACACCATTGTATTGTTCCTTCCATTCCAGTATTGTTTCAAAGTGATATTGATATTAATTCATAGCAGTGTCTAGGTATCAGTCAATTCAATCCATTGACCATTCATGTCTGCAGTATTTGGCTTCGATAGCATTTTCAGCTGGTATACCACGCCTACAAACATAATTAAGACAACACATTATTAGGAAACAATTGGAGTAAAAGTGTACGATAACTAGCGGTTAAACTAGTGTGGACTGCGTCAGTGTTTCTAAGGAAACAATTGGAATAAAAATGTACAATAACTAACGGTTAAACTAGTGTGGATTGTGTCTGTATTTCGAAGGAAACAATTGGAATAAAAATGTACAATAACTAGCAGTTAAACTTAAGTGTGTGTTGTGGCACTTATCTTGATGTCATATCACATTCCTATACCTCAAGTATCGACATCTGTGTTCCCAAATCCTGTTACCAGCATCAGCCAGGTCAGTTGTCTCCTTGCTGCTCCACAGTCTTTCAGCTATAGCAAGTGCACGAGGCCTGAAACAATATTGTGAATTAACATTGATTGTGATGAAATTGATTATGGTATTGATGGTGATATTATCATGATAACAAAGATGATTTTATTGATGACGATGTTGATGATGATGATGAAGATGGTGGTGATGGTGATAACAATGATGGTGATATTAATGATTGATGATAGCAATAGTGATGATTATGATGATGATGGTAATAAAGATGGTGGTGATGGTGATAACAATGATGGTGATATTAATGATTGATGATAGCAATAGTGATTATGATGATGATGGTAATAAAGATGGTGGTGATGGTGATAACAATGATGGTGATATTAATGATTGATGATAGCAATAGTGATGATTATGATGATGATGGTAATAAAGATGGTGGTGATGGTGATAACAATGATGGTGATATTAATGATTGATGATAGCAATAGTGATGATTATGATGATGATGGTAATAAAGATGGTGGTGATGGTGATAACAATGATGGTGATATTAATGATTGATGATAGCAATAGTGATTATGATGATGATGGTAATAAAGATGGTGGTGATGGTGATAACAATGATGGTGATATTAATGATTGATGATAGCAATAGTGATGATTATGATGATGATGGTAATAAAGATGGTGGTGATGGTGATAACAATGATGGTGATATTAATGATTGATGATAGCAATAGTGATTATGATGATGATGGTAATAAAGATGTTGGTGATTGTGATGTCAATGATGATGATGATGCAAATAATGGTCTGTAGTGGTTGTTGTGGTTGTTACCTACCATGTTCTTGATAGTATGTTAGTGCCGTCAGCCCATTCACTCCACATGCACCCACTACCACCAATAACTAGTTCTTTCTGTGCATCTGTTCCTGTAAAGTCTGTAGGATCACATTTGTAGTACTGTAAAAAACAAATACCTCTAACTATTAGGCTTGCCCTAAATCATCATGGCTAGTCTATCATTATTACCCATATTATCATCATCATTATTATTAACATCATCATTATTATCATCATCATTATTATCATCATCATTATTATTATTATTAACATTATTATTATTATCATCATCATTATTAACATTATTATTATTATTATTATCATCATCATTATTAACATTATTATTATTATCATCATCATTATTATTATCATCATCATTATTATTAACATCATCATTATCATCATCTCCATCACTGTCATTACCATTATCATCATTATCAACACCATCATCATCATTAGCAATAATAATTTTTTATCATCATCATCATCAAAAAAAAAATCATTAATAAAAATCATCATTATCTTAAAGCTTCATCATCATCATTATCTTCATCATCATCATTATCTTCATCATCATCATTATCTACATCATCATTATTATCATCATCAACAACATCATTATCTACATCTCCACCTCCATCCCTATCATCATCATCATTCATTAGTTAGCCATATGCACAGTAGATAGTTATGTTAAACCTGTGTATTTCCAATAACCTCACCTTAGGCCAGTCTTGCCCATAGCTGATATAATTTAAATACCAACAGGATGACAGGATAGCCTTTAATCCAAGCTCCCCAGTGACTTTAGCCATCTCAGCCTGCCATCCTCCCTTCCATACATTGACGACGGTATCAGGGAGGACTTTAACATGATTATCAACTACCTCCTGCCAAATAATGTACTCCTTTTTAAGACTGCCTATTATGTTCAACAACCTATCAAAGAACAGAATCATAATTCATTACTACTTATTCTAGTTTGATTTCCCATCCAATTCCCATTCTTAAATTTTGCTCATTTTAATGTCGAAATAATGTTAAATTCCCTTCCATCCCATGCTCTTTCATCCACATAAATGTATTATCCCATTTTATTCTCATTACTCCTATATTTCCCATTCTATTTCCCTATACTTACTTCTGTTCATAGTATTGTTGTAACAGTGTATAATTCCCGTCCATCCCATGTTCTTTCATCCACATAATAAACAATCCCATTTCATTCTCATTACTCCTATATTTCCCATTTTACTTTACTATACTCACTTCTGTTCATAGTATTGCTGTAACAGTGTATAATTCCTTTCCATCCTATGTTCTTTCATCCACATAATATATTATCCCATTTTATTCTCATTACTCCTATATTTCCCATTCTATCGCCCTATACATACTTCTGTTCATAGTATTGTTCTAGCAATGAATAATTTCCTGCCATTCCATGTTCTTTCATCCATGCCGTTATGGTAGGATTGCTCTGCCAACAGCCAAAAGGAACCTCATCTCCACCAAGATGCATGTACTTGTCAGGAAAGCGCTGCGCTATCTCAGCGAAAAACTTCTTGAGGAAGTCATAGTTGGAATCCACAGTAGGATCAATAGGGCCAAGAGAGCTGTGTATACAATACAGGTAGTAGATAACAGTTAAATGTATTTGAAGATGACAAGACTACACCACCCCGGATGATCATGCCTCATCTACATCGATTACACCTGGGATCAGACCATTCACTCTTATAAGATGACAAGACTTAGTGATAATGAATGAATGAATAAATGGATGGATGGATGGATGGATGATTAAATAAATAAATGGATGGATGGATGGATGAATAAATGAATAAGTGGATGAATAAATGAATGAATGAGTAAATAAATAAATAAATAAATGAATGAATGAATGAATGATGAAATGAAAAATGATGAAATAAATGAATGATGAAATAAATGAATGAATGATTAAGTAAATGAATGATTAAATAAATAAATAAATGATTAAATAATTGAATGGATAAATGAAAAAATTAGGTATCTTACCCATCTGGTTTTCCATCTTTGTAACACTTTGTAAGTAAATTTTCAATGCTTCTCCATGAAAAGGTATGTCCCTAGTAAACACAGATTGACATTACTTGATGATGGTGATGATGATGGTGATGACAATATTACAGATGATGGTGATGATGATGATAATGATGGTGATGATGATGACAATAGTACAGATGATGGTGATGACTATGATGATGATGATGATGGTGATGATGATGGTGATGATGATGGTGATGACAATAGTACAGATGATGGTGATGATGATGATGATAATGATTGTGATGATGATGACAATAGTACAGATGATGATGATGATGATGATGGCAATAATAAAGATGGTGGTGATGATGATGATATTGATGGTGATGATGATGGCAATAGTACAGATGATGGTGATGATGATGATAATTATGGTGATGATGATGACAATAGTACAGATGATGGTGATGACTATGATGATGATGATGGTTATGATGATGAAGATAGTGATGATGATGGCAATAATAAAGATAGTTATGATGATGGTGATGATGATGACAATAATAAAGGTCATTGATTATGATAATGATAAATAATCATTTCTTACTGGTGTATCAAACTCTGGTAAGACTCTAATTCCTCTCAGTCTTGCATACTCTATAACGTTACTGATATCAGTTGGTGTATAGATGTGAGTCTTGTTGTTGAACGCACCCTGAAAATATACAAAACAAAGGAAATTTGTATCAAACATCATATACGTTACTAACCACTAGGTACCAGAAATGTTTGCCTACTTTCTTTCATGAAAAGAACTAAAGCCAATTGAGAAAATATAAAAAAATAAAACCCTGAATAAGAAAGATTTGTGCAAAATATTCTGGTACATTCTTTTATGATGAACGTGTTATATCATTTACATGTGAAAGAAACAATTCCCAAGGGTAGCATCAGTTGATCTGAAATGGGTAAACAAACAAGGAAGGTAAAGAGGTCTGTCAGAGAGAGAGAGAGATTGACTCTTACCAGATTGCTGAGTGTGGGGAACGATTCACTGACAAAAGGGAAAGATTGGTCGTCAACAAGATGCCAGTGGAGGACGTTGAACTTGGCGTATGACATGGCATCCTGAAATAGAATAGATATTGCAATAAGTACATCATTAATATTTGGATTATTGAAGTGTCTTTACTGTGCGACTCACTGTACCGTAGTCACTTACAAAAACGTTTGATGAATTTTTGACATTATTTTGACATTTTTTCATCTCAATCGGACCAATCAGATACACGTTTATATCGAGAGGCAGAGTTTATATCGAGAGGCGGAGTTAATATCGATCAGAGGCAGAGACTTTAGAAACTTTGATGTCTGTGATTGGTCCGATTGAGTTGAAAAAATGTCAAAATAATGTCAAAATCTCATCAAAAGTTTTTTTAGGTGACTACAGTACGGCGAGTCGCACAGTAATATGTTTTTCAATAAACATGCATATGAAAATATCTACTTAATTATAAAATTCATGAATAAACAATAAGAATTTTACAAAAGAAATCACATCTGTGACGATTTCTGTAAATCTCATACAGATTTTGTCCTGATTTGCATAAGTTTTAACTTTAATTTTCTTGATCAGATTTACTTTTATCTTGATACTTAGTAAAATATAATAGAACTAATGTTGGACTTTCATGAGTACTATGAAGGACAACTTTAATATTGTACTTAATACAATATTCATGTCTAATGCGATGTACAGATCTGCCGCTCATATTGTATATATATTACTTAAAACATATCAAACATGATGTGTAAGCATCAGAGAAATTAAGCTTTTTGTGGCTTTATCTATATAGAACAGGTTCCCATTTAAATCTGTACTTTCCCATTTAAATCTGTACTTATGCAAATTGTGTTGATGTGTGCTAAACACACAGATCAACCAGAGTATATTATTTCTGAAGTGAACTTCTCTGATTGGTTGATCTGTGTGTTTAGCACACATTAACAAAATTTGCATAAGTACAGATTTATATTGGAAAGTACAGATTTAAATGGGAACTTGTTATAGTACAATATTGTTCTTCATCTTGACATGGTTATTTTAAGTATCTACTAAGTATTTATCTACAGAGAGATACAGGTCATGTGAATAGGTGGGCTAATCAAGATGATATTGACATTTCCTTACCAAAAACTTGTAAATGATTGGCAGTTTATAATAGTGTCTTGCCGTGTCAATCATGAATCCACGGTGATGGAAACGAGGGTAGTCTATGATCTTGTTCTCTTCAGCATAATACTAAAAGACAAAGCATAGACTATTTATTAACTTTGATTTTTACGGTGTGTATCACGTTGGGCTAGAATGGGTCTAAAATGTTTCATTTAGGTAAAACTTTTTAGTATTTCAATGGAATTTCTTGAAACTTGGTAACTTTGAAGCCTTTGTCAAAACTCAAAACTCTATCGTTTTACATTTTTGAATTTCGACATTTTTGGCGGGAAAATGACGTCATCATTTTCGGCAGAAAATCGAAATATTGCTCAATGTAAAAATTAAGGTAGCGCATTTGAAAGAACGGCGTGAGAGAATTTCAAATATGGGAGAATAATTCCATTCCGAAATCGGAACCGAAAGATATGATTTTTTGAACATTCATGAATCCGCCATTTTTTCTGTTAAAAATAGTAACAAAATGGCGGATTTATAAGTATTCAAAAAATCATATCTTTCGGTTCCGATATCGGAATGGAATTGTTCTTCCATGTTTGAAATCCTCTCACGCAGCTCTTTCAAATGCGCTACCTTACTTTTTACATTGAGCAATATTTCAATTTCTCTCGAAAATGATGACGTCATTTTCCCGCCAAAAAAGTCGAAATTCAAAAAAGCAAAACGATAGAGTTTTAAGTTTTGGCAAAGGCTTCAACGTTACCAAGTTTCAAGAAATTCCATTAAAATTCTAAAATTTTTAACCAGATGAAACATTTTAGACCCATTCTAGCCCGACGTGTATTGACAGTTCTTATTGTTAACATACCAGGTCATTTTCATCTTGATGGACTAGCTGACTGAACGTTTCAAGACCTAAAAACAAGGCATACAAATTTTACCAAGTGAATTGAAATATCAAAAGCAACATGCATGATGATGACAATTTTGTACAATGTAAATAAAGAAAGAAAGGCAATGATGATGATAAAGGTGATGGCAATGATGTTGATGTTGACTGGAATGGTGAAGACAAAAGGGTTAAGGTTAGAGTGCAAATAATATTATACCTGTGAAATAGCAGACTATTTAGTGTAATTTTATGCTAATTTTATTGTTTAATGAGCACTGATTAGTACTAACTATTTGTTTCACAGGTATATTATTTGCACTCTAATAATGAAAAATGATGAAGGAATTTTGTCAATGATCTAATAATCCATACCTCTAAGAGCACCCCATACTTCATACGCAAAGAGAGATGACTGAGGAGACTTGATGGTTAGTGTATCTGAAACAAGACTCATGTATGAATCATCAAGAATCATGTAAAGTAACACACTTAGCAAATAAAACATAGTTATCTACATGCAGTAGAAAACAGATCTATACAATCATTGTACAAATACCTACAGTACATATATTATTATTTATTAAAAAACTCATTAATAATTCATGACCATTTTGTCCAATCCGATGCTCCTTTCTGGTCACGAGGAAAGCATTGTATACCGCATAATCTACGTTTGAAACGTGGAAGGGATTATGGTGTAGAATAGAAGAACAATGGAATGCAAATGAACATGAAGCATTATTAATGGCACATGTGTCATTATATAATGCTTCATGTCCATAATTCAGATATTACCCTTCCCCCCATCCCCCCATCTCTACTGAAGAGTGAACATCAGACTTAGAAATAATTTACTTTTAGATTTTTGGCGAAAAAAAGTCTTTGATCATGAGTACCAATGTCAGGATTCGAACCGAGATCTTCTGCTTGGTTGTATCCGAGCTTTAAGCCATTATGCTACTGAGGCAATCGATGAAAAGTTTGCAACGAAATGTCATCAAGTTCATTTGCATTCAAGTTGGTTAGCATTCCTCTATTATTAGTGTAGATCAATTCCCAAATGCAAACAACCTTCCGTTTTCTTTTGTTTCATCGATATTGGACAAAATGGTCATGAATTACTGAGTTTTTTAAGCCGTTCAATAAACTCGCAGAACGTGTTTTATCAGGTTTAAAATCCCTTGGGCTTCGCCCTCGGGATTTTAAACATGATAAAACACTCCTGCTCGTTTATTAAACTATACATAAAAGGCTACTCAATGTAGACTGACAGTCATCACAACTTAAAAAAATATATCTATAAACTACAATAAACAGGTTTCCATGACTACAAATGTTATACAAAACAAAAATAATGTGTTTGTTAGTTTCTTCAACCGTTACTAATTGAAACAAATAATTTTACACAAAGGTCAACCAAGCAAAACTGATATGTACTTGTTTACTTGTCAAACTCATAGTGCATCTTCAGTTAAAATTGGTTTTAAAAGATTCAAGTCATTATTCTGACATAAAATAACTTTGTAGACAAAACTAGAGTACAAATATTAAAAGTGTCCAACATAAATAGTACTAAATAGTGATATTTTATGCTAATTCTATTGCTTTCTATTGTTTCTTAGCACTACTTAGTACTACTTAGTACTACTTGTGTCACTGTGTATTATTTACTCTCTAACATACTTTGCTATATAGTATAACTCACATGTTTCATTGGTTCTAATAGTCTGTGCTGTGTGATCTTTCTCAACAGTTATTAACAAATTTGTGATCAACTTATATCCTTTATCATACTTTTTGTGGATGTCTGGGAACGTTATATTGTAGTAACGGTCCATTGCCATGGACAAAACATCATTGTTTTTTCCTACATTTAAAAATGTAAACTGACTTGGATCTAAGGAAAGAAGAGTCCCAGCAGGTTGCTGTGATTGTGGCTTTGGAAGCATGCTTCCTCGTACGTAGTTAACAACGTCTAATTCTTGTGGATACCATCCAAGATTACCCGGCATAAATGGGTTTCCATTGGAAGTGTGCACACAGCAAACAAGCATGACAAACCAAAGCATTTTAGGACAATTTAGTGGTGTTTTTTAAGTAGGAAAATTGCTGTACTTAAAGCAGAATATCTGAGGTTGGAGAAGAATGATTTTCAAGGCATAATGTGAACAGGATATTTTCAGATTCAGCAATTCCAGTTTTCCCAATTATTTTGATTATTTGTTACTTTATTAAAAAGTGACCTCAGGTTGATAAGTGGTTTAGCTGGTGACATATAAACATGTTTTCTAATTTTTTAATGTTAATTAAATGTCAAAAAAGTAAAAAGTTATCTTCTTTGACTAGTAATACCTGAAACTGTTTCTTGATGATTTTAATAACTCTATAATATAATATTTCAGGGTGTGATTTACTAATTCACTAGCCCTAGTCCTAAGTTACTTGTCTTGTAAACTTGTAAGTACCTGCCCTAACATCAAAACAACACAGGGATACCTGTTGAGCCCATTGACCATGTAAATATTTTTTTTCAAATCATTACAATACATATAAACACAAGGTACAAGTTAACACACACAAAAACAAACAAATCTAATTGACCCAATGCCAATAATAAAAAATAAAAAACCTATCTTAAAACACGTTAACATGCACCACCTTCACTGAAAGAGCAAGCAAAAATATGTATTTTTTGAAAGTTTTATCGCTATAAATAATATTACAAGTGAAGCTATTTGGAATCAAAATTACAGAGATTTTCAAGTGCTCAGTAAACTGTTTCCTTGCTAGCCTTGTTGTAGTGTTTTTCACACCTGATTCTTATAACTTCCAAATAATCTAATTTTTGTCTCAAACGTTTTACACTTGTTGATATTATTCTAATCTATAATTTTTATGTAGTGGTCAATTAAAATATATGAATTTTAAAAAATTTAAAAATGATATGATATTGAAGTGGCGGCTATATTGGCATTCTGTCTAAACAGAGATACAAAATAGACAAATGATTGACCTATCTTAACCAGTTTGAAATTCTAGGTTTGTTAAAAATTCACTTCAATATTTGGAAGCCTTATATATCCAGGGATTTTTTTGGTTCATTTATTGAAAATGCCATGTGATAATTTTTCCAAATTGTTGCACAAAACTACTGATAATGATGATGAACATGATGATGATGGCATGGTGATAATGACTATGACGATGATGACAGTTTCTATATCAATTTTTATGGTGATGGTGTTGATAATATAGTGATGATGATGACAATAATGATAATGGTGATGGTAGTGATTAATGTAATTGTCATGATGATGATGATGGTGATGATGATGATGATGATGGCATGGTGATAATAATGATGGCAACAGTGACAGTTTTGATGTGATTACATTAAACATTTATCACTATTATAAAAAATATATTTATTATTTTTATTATTCGTTTGGCAGGATGATGATGATCATCATCATAAAAATGATAATAATGACGATAATAGAAAAGGGGAAAGTTAGGGGGTGTGTGCTGTTCAGCCAACATAACTCACTACACTAAACAACTTTATAAACGTTATAAAAAAAACAGCTCCAGTTTCTACCAGACAAAAGTGAATTCTCCATAAAGCTCTTGCAATAAGCATTTATCATAATACACATGCATAAACTTACATGATTCGTCTGTTTCTATAGTCATATTGCTGTAATCGTTCACTACAACGACCTCCAAACTTTCCATAACATCCAACTTTGACGCTCTCTCTGTAACACCAGCATCAGGGAACGTCAAACTTTTGTAGCGTTGTACAGCTTGCGTAAGAACATCACTCGTTTTACCGTTGATTTGGAAAGTAAAAGACTTTGGTATTAGAGAGAATTTCACTCCTGTTGGGCTTTGGCCTTGTGGCTTCGGCCAAATCGAGCCTTGAACATAGTCGTCTGAAGCAGCTTTTACATTCGCTGACCAACGGTGGAGATGGAGAGGGTCGGACAGAGAGTAGTCTGCATGTAGAGACGAGAAAAGTAGGGGAAAAGTACAAACGGTAAGGTAGAAAGACCCCTTCATTTCATTTAGCAGTATCTGCACGAAAGGTCTTTGAAAGAACCGGTGCCTGTCATGTGATGTTGAATAACACAGGGAACCCATACATAAAATAATGCGTAAAGTCCATTTCTTGTTTTTCCGGGTGTTTTTACAACTTAAAAAGATTAGCTCGAGGTTATTTAACAAACAAAACATGTATATTTAGGATAAAGCAAGGCGAGAAAGAAAAATATAATATTACGAAATATAATATTTCATGAATGACACGTAACAATTCCTGTTATTTCAAGGTTTTTATTTTTTATTAACATTAGATAACTTAACATAGACTTGAACAACTATTTTAAAATTAATGTGGAATTTACAATCAATGATCCTAATAAATAAAAGCGAAAGAAATAAAAGTGAAATGATTCCACAGGGAACCCAACTGCCAAAAGGTCACATGGTTGTCACGTGGTAGTTCTCCTGCCAGCCTTCCTCTGTCCCAGTCCCCGCTGGGAAGCTGGAATAAATGCCAAGTTTTTTTTTAGTTTTAGTATAGGTGATGATGATGAACATGATGATGATGATAATGATGATTATGATGATCGATGCTGCTAGTATAAATTATATACAGGATGATGATGATGATCGATCAATCAATCTTTTTTTAATTATAATGATGATGGCGATGAAAATGTTGATAATAATATATCATAATGATAACGATGATGATGTTGATAATAATATATCATAATGATAACGATGATGATGTTGATAATAATATATCATAATGATAACGATGAGGATGTTGATAATAATATATCATAATGATAACCATGATGATGTTGATAATAATATATCATAATGATAACCATGATGATGTTGATAATAATATATCATAATGATAACGATGATGATGTTGATAATAATATATCATAATGATAACGATGATGATGTTGATAATAATATATCATAATGATAACGATGATGATGTTGATAATAATATATCATAATGATAACGATGATGATGTTGATAATAATATATCATAATGATAACGATGAGGATGTTGATAATAATATATCATAATGATAACCATGATGATGTTGATAATAATATATCATAATGATAACGATGAGGATGTTGATAATAATATATCATAATGATAACGATGAGGATGTTGATAATAATATATCATAATGATAACGATGATGATGTTGATAATAATATATCATAATGATAACGATGATGATGTTGATAATAATATATCATAATGATAACGATGATGATGTTGATAATAATATATCATAATGATAACCATGATGATGTTGATAATAATATATCATAATGATAACGATGATGATGTTGATAATAATATATCATAATGATAACGATGAGGATGTTGATAATAATATATCATAATGATAACCATGATGATGTTGATAATAATATATCATAATGATAACGATGATGATGTTGATGTTGATAATGATGTTAATGTTGATGATGATAATGATGATGGTGTTGATGATGATGATAATGATGATGATAGTGATGATGATAACGATGATGATAATGATGATAATGATAATGGCAGTTTACCTTCCCCGTTGCCACAGTAACGTAAGTTGCATCCAACAGGACGATAAAGCTGATATATGTGGTAATCTCCACAGTTTCTGACTCGAATCTTATTACTCCATCTACAACACTGACCATCCCAACTGTAACAAACCCTACGCACTACCACCCCCTCAGTCATACTAGGATGACGACCTGGAAATAGAAAGATACAATCACCACAGGGAACCCAACACCACTGTAACAAACTCTTCGCACAACCACCCCCTCAGCCACCATTGGACAAAATGAACGAGTTACCACAGGAATCCCATCAAAATATTCTTAGACTTATTAGATCCAGTCCCCTACCTGTCATCCAGCCCGTTGCACGAGTCCCACAGCGGTTGCCTGGAACACAGCTCGTCGCCATCTTTGTCCCAGCATACTTTGCAAACCTGTACCACCGTCCATCAATGACGTCATTCTGATCACATTTCCTGATGTAGTTGCGTCTGCGCCAGTATTTCCTGGAGCGGTCAGCAGTGTTTAGTAGTTGGTAGTTTTTGCATACAGACGATAAGGCGGATATCGATGTACTCCCTGGTAAAGAGATAAAGAGATAGGTCATGATAGAAAAGCATTATGGGTATACATCTATTTCAAAAAGGTTGTCCAAGGTGATAGGTCATTCCAAGATAGAAGGTCATTATGGGTATACATCTATTACAAAAAGGTAAACTGACAGAAAGGAATTATAGACACACGCCTATTTCAAAAATGTTGTCCAAGGTGATAGGTCATTCCAAGACAGAAAGGCAGTATGGGTTTCTACTTCAAAAAGGGTTACAATACGGTCCAGGGTGAAGGGTCATTCCAAGAAGGAAAATAATTATCGGCAAACGCTTATTTCAAAAAAAAAGTTGTCCGAACGATGAACTTGCCATGATAGAGACCTTTTAACACCGCGCGGGGCAATTTTTCACGTGCATCTATCATTGCAAAATCAACGTTCGTCTCGCTTCGATGCAAAGGCTTGGTTAACTTTCAAGATGGCACAAGGAACTGTGAAAGGGATTATTTACCTGCGCCGTTGCCACAGTAACGCATACTACAGCCAGGAGGTTTTGGTAGCTTGTAGACATAAAAACCCCCACAGTTCCTAACACTGATCCAATTAGAGACGAGACAACAGTCGTTATCGAACGTGTAGCAAACAAGACGACCAACAACACCTTGTGCCTGGGTAGGATTGGATCCCTTCATCCAACCTATGATAGGTAATAGGTACTTTATTGAATCTCCTCAGTTACAGTGAGGATACTCGAACCGTGAACACTTGACTTTTTTCATGTTATTATTTTCTGGACCTTCTACTGCTTCAAAACCTCTAAAAATGAAGCAGTGAATTCAAATACACTAAGTGTTCATAATAAATCATATTTCTAATTTATTCGCTCAAGGGATGTGGGTAAAAAAAAGTAACAAAAAAGTCAAAGTGTTCACGGTTCGAGTATCCTCACTGTAAGGCTTTTCAGAAACAATTTACAAAATTTAAAAATATAATATATAAATTATTTACAATGAATAATACTTTTAATCAGGAGCCCATTACTTATGAAATAAATAGCAATTGCAATATTGTATTAGTGGCATAGCCTGTGACAAATGCGTGAAAACTATTTACTGTGATAATAGTTTTTCTTTCAGCTTACTTTTGAATATGGTATAGTGTTCAATGTTTCTAAGATTCTCACACAGATCATTCCGGAGTTTAACCGATCTAAATTTAAAAGTACGTTGGCTTGAGGTGGTCCTGCAGAGCGGTATTTGAAAACTTGATTTATGCCGCATGTTTGTGATCATGATAATGATGATAATATCAATGGTGATTACGATAATAATGAAGCTGATAATAATGATGACAGCAGTACCAATGACATTGATGACATCATCTCCATACCTGCTGCTGTAGTCCCACAACGGTTGCTAGGTACGCAACTTTTTGCTATACCATTCCCTGCCTGGCCAGCGAAGCGGTACCAACCAGCGTCCAGATCGTCAAAGTCACATTTCCAGATCAACGATGGTTGGCTTTGTGCTCTGTCCAGTTTATCAAGTATCTTGTAATTACTACACTCTGGTGCAGGGTCTGTGAGGAAACCAAATGTGACACGCGTTGTATTATAAAAGATTAATTTCTAATATAAAATCACAAGTCAAATGTTTTTATCATAAACATGTCGCGATCGACAGTAATTGGCCTCGCTGTTGCGGGTTCCCTGTCCACTCTAGTTCAAGTATATAATATGTAATCTTCCTTTGTGTTTTTGGGCAAAGCTGAAAATAAAATAAATGTCTTCAAAACAGTCTACAAAATGTCTGCAAAACAGACACTACTTTCACACATAACTTCATCATTCTTACTCGACTTTATCATTCTTACTCGAACAGTAGTTCTCATGATATCGACTTTTAACTCATTTTGTCGGGGTTTTCGTGTAAACCGCAGATATACACCTTTATCTATAAGAAATCAACTCTAGGATAGCCCAGTCATGATTGATCAGTGGCTTACGCCTCTGCTATCCACAGAAACCTTTATTTAAAAAGAAATAAACTCCAGACTAGTTCAGGCAATGGCCTACGCTTCTGCTCTCAGACACGCAGCCACCTAGCACATTTTGCAGTCCTCAAGAATAAATAATCTTAACTTACTTTTGCCGTTTCCACAGTAACGAAAGTTGCATCCAGGAGGTTTAACAAGCCTGTAGACATAGAACCTACCGCAGTTACGGACATTAATAATGTTACTCCATCTTGTACAGTTACCCTTCCAGTGGTAGAACACCCTTCTAGAGACCACGCCCTGCGATGGGGTAGGGTGCGACCCATACAACCAGCCCGGTGCGTCTGTACCGCAATGCTTTTCGGGAACACATGAGGTAGGCATTCTGTACCCAGCAAGACCGCTGAAGCGATACCAGCCTGTTGTAATGAAGTTTCTGTCACACTGCTTTTGGTTGAGTTTTGGCTGCCCTTGTGCACGGTCACGAGTATTAAGAACACGATATCGTCTGCATTCTAGAGAACAATAGGGTACATGTTAACGCGATATCGTCTGCATTCTAGAGAACAATAGGGTACATGTTAACACGATATCGTCTGCATTCTAGAGAACAATAGGATACATGTTAACACGATATCGTCTGCATTCTAGAGAACAATAGGGTACATGGAGGTGATAATGATGATGGTGGTGGTGGTGGTGGTGGTGATAATGATGATGATGATGGTGGTGGTGGTGGTGATAATGATGATGGTGGTGGTGGTGGTGATGATGATGATTGTGATAATGAAGGTGATGATGATAACGATGATTACTGATGACAATGATAATAAGTCTATATATAATTATGATTATGATGTTAATTATTATCATTATAAACTAAGTAAACTTATTCAAATAGGATGTAATAGGATGTAATAGGATGTAATAGGATGTGATAGGATGTAATAGGATGTAATAGGATGTAATAGGATGTGATAGGATGTAATACGATGTCATAGGATGTAATAGGATGTAATAGGATGTAATAGGATGTAATAGGATGTAATAGGATGTAATAGGATGTGATAGGATGTGATAGGATGTGATAGGATGTAATAGGATGTAATAGGATGTAATAGGATGTAATAGGATGTAATACGATGTAATACGATGTAATACGATGTAATACGATGTAATAGGATGTAATAGGATGTAATAGGATGTAATAGGATGTAATAGGATGTAATACGATGTAATACGATGTAATACGATGTAATAGGATGTAATAGGATGTAATAGGGTGTAATAGGATGTAATAGGATGTAATAGGATGTGATAGGATGTAATAGGATGTAATAGGATGTAATAGGATGTAATAGGATGTAATAGGATGTAATAGGATGTAATAGGATGTAATAGGATGTAATAGGATGTAATAGGATGTAATAGGATGTAATAGGATGTAATAGGATGTAATAGGATGTGATAGGATGTGATAGGATGTAATAGGATGTAATAGGATGTAATAGGATGTAATAGGATGTAATAGGGTGTAATAGGGTGTAATAGGGTGTAATAGGATGTAATAGGATGTAATAGGATGTAATAGGATGTAATAGGATGTAATAGGATGTAATAGGATGTAATAGGATGTAATAGGATGTAATAGGATGTAATAGGATGTAATAGGATGTGATAGGATGTGATAGGATGTAATAGGATGTAATAGGATGTAATAGGATGTAATAGGATGTAATAGGATGTGATAGGATGTGATAGGATGTAATAGGATGTAATAGGATGTAATAGGATGTAATAGGATGTAATAGGATGTAATAGGATGTAATAGGATGTAATACGATGTAATACGATGTAATACGATGTAATACGATGTAATAGGATGTAATAGGATGTAATAGGGTGTAATAGGATGTAATAGGATGTAATAGGATGTGATAGGATGTAATAGGATGTAATAGGATGTAATAGGATGTAATAGGATGTAATAGGATGTAATAGGATGTAATAGGATGTAATAGGATGTAATAGGATGTAATAGGATGTAATAGGATGTAATAGGATGTAATAGGATGTAATAGGATGTGATAGGATGTGATAGGATGTAATAGGATGTAATAGGATGTAATAGGATGTAATAGGATGTAATAGGGTGTAATAGGGTGTAATAGGGTGTAATAGGATGTAATAGGATGTAATAGGATGTAATAGGATGTAATAGGATGTAATAGGATGTAATAGGATGTAATAGGATGTAATAGGATGTAATAGGATGTAATAGGATGTAATAGGATGTGATAGGATGTGATAGGATGTAATAGGATGTAATAGGATGTAATAGGATGTAATAGGATGTAATAGGATGTGATAGGATGTGATAGGATGTAATAGGATGTAATAGGATGTAATAGGATGTAATAGGATGTAATAGGATGTAATAGGATGTAATAGGATGTAATACGATGTAATACGATGTAATACGATGTAATACGATGTAATACGATGTAATACGATGTAATAGGATGTAATACGATGTAATAGGATGTAATAGGATGTAATAGGATGTAATAGGATGTGATAGGATGTAATAGGATGTAATAGGATGTAATAGGATGTGATAGGATGTAATAGGATGTAATAGGATGTAATAGGATGTAATAGGATGTAATAGGGTGTAATAGGATGTGATAGGATGTAATAGGATGTGATAGGATGTAATAGGATGTAATAGGGTGTAATAGGGTGTAATAGGATGTAATAGGATGTAATAGGATGTAATAGGATGTAATAGGATGTAATAGGATGTAATAGGGTGTAATAGGATGTAATAGGATGTAATAGGATGTAATAGGATGTAATAGGATGTAATAGGATGTAATAGGATGTAATAGGATGTAAGGTTCATGTAACTTTTCATTGCTACTCACCTGTATTCTGTGTTCTGTAAATCCAGTTAACAAACCAACTAACCCGTGCAAATACAGTAAAATGATGCATAACACAATTTCGTTTACCCCAGCTTACAACACCTCTTAGTATCCATCGCCCGCGCTCATAGCAGGCCAGCGGTCCACCACTATCACCATGGCATGCAACCTGGCCTCTATCGCCAGCACAGATCATTGTTTTGTCATGTACAGTGTTACCATTCCTTGCTCGACATCGATGAATTCTAGTTACCCTCATGGGGGCTTTCTGTAAGATATCAGCGTGTCGTCCATTGCGTTGGGTATCGCCCCATCCTGCACAAAACATTGTTTCACATGAACATTGATGGTGTTGATGTTATCAGTGCAATGTATTTTTACATTTTATAACATAGATGGTTTGCAACCACTACATTCCCAGGAGAGCAAATTGAACAAAAGTACCACCATTCATGGTGTTGGTTTTCTTTTGTCAAGACCACCAGCATGGCTGCCTTTTCTTTTGTTCAATTCACTCTTCTGGGAATGGTTGCAAACCATCTATACTGTACAAAATTACTCGATTCTGATTGGACAAGAGGAGTACAATTAAATCGTAAATTGTACTCTGCAGAGTACCAATTAGTTTTTTAGTATATTATAAAAAAGAATCACACGATCTTTTCGTACAATTTTTAATTAATACATACTTGTGTTGTTTTGAAAGTTATTTCAACTGTGTAAACTTTCAAAACATCACTCGTACCTATTAATTACAAACTCTACTCAAGATCGTGCGATTTCCTATACTAATACCGCACCATACCATACCTGTCAAATAGCATATCTTCCCTACTCGTACCCGATCCCCCTGTACCGGTAGTTGTATAGGTCGTACTGCGCGGTTTATTCTCACCCAGCCGTCCAATAGGACAAGAGCAACGTCATATCTCTTATGACTGTTGTGAAACATACTATGGTTGTAGATTTCCTTGACGAAGATCTTTTTTCTAAAGGAAGATTTGCCATTATACAATCTATGTACTCCTACAACGAAACATAAACTTTCAAATAATTACAATACCATTATGTAGACCTACTACGGGTCCTAAGATCACCTATGATCGCCCAGGTTTGCCTAAGATCGCCCAAGATTGGCAACTCAAATATGGCTAAGTTCCCTAAGATCGCCAACTTAAGTATGGCTATGTTTCCTAAGATCGCATAAGATCGCCAATATTAATAACGACGATCTTAGGGCTGTAAAAGTAGGCCTAAAAATGATTTATCATTTCCCCTAAACTTGCAATTGTACAAGATATCTATCATGATAATGATGATGATGATGATGATGATGATGATGATGGTCATGATAATGATGATGATGAAGATGATGATCATGATTATTACATATATTGCATATATATATATATTATTATTATTATTATTATGTTGATAATGATGACAACAGTTGATGACAGTGATGATGATGATGAGAATAAAAGTGATGATAGCGATGAAAAAGATTATGATGAATTACACTAGGTCACTTACCGACTATGATGGAGTATCTCCTTGGTTCTAAGTCACCTTTAACACAGTGAGCAGCGGTTAATATCCATTCCTGTGTAATCAACGACCCCCCGCAGACATGCACCCCGTCTTTCTGTAGCGAGACTTGCCACGGCCATTCATGACGGCGAGAATTATGTCCATTGACTACCCGCTTGACTCTACGTAGCACACGGGCTTGCTGATCAGCGGCTAAATGTAAAAAATACATGCGCATTAATGTTTGAAAATGCAAAATGAGGCATAGAGTCAGTACTTTATGTCATGTCCTCGGCTTAAAATAGCTCTATTCGTTTTCTCCTTATTATTTTCTATATCCATTGTGAAGAATACCCACGTGATTAAATATTAACTATAGGGGCTATTCGATCATGTGATCCTGCTTTTACCAGGGTCCTGGAGACGAGACTGTTAAGACAATATTTCTATGCATATGCATTACTGCCATATCTCGGCTCGTAATTGGCTATTGCGCATGCTCGGTGTATAGAGAGGCGAATCCCACATGGCGTGATGGTTTACATCAGTGTTAATCAAATCCACGACTGTATTTGTCGTGTATAGAGGTATTTAATGACAGGCATATTTGTGGGCAAGTACAAAAGAAAGTTTTGAATGACAAAATCTTTCAGTTCCCTTGATAGGATAGAAAAGCTTCATTGTTTTGACCACAAACATGGCTGCCATGAAATTCCTCAAAAACATATTTACACAAGTGTATATTTCGCCTTTTCTGTATTTCAATGGTCCGTGGAGTTGCGGTTGGTTAAATGGTGTATTTTTTTCTGAATCAATCAACCCGTCTGAAAGGGTTTGTATCTATAATTGATACCAAACGCTCTTAGAGTTCCTGCGGTGTGGCTGGTAAGAGGATCAGGGAGAAACGCGACTTGAAAAACACTGGGAGATGAGAGAAATAACCTGAAGAGAGTTGACAAGCTCAGTAGAAAAAAGAGAGAAAAACGCCATAAAAATGAATGAATGCTTTTTCTATCATCCTCTCGTTTGTCTGCAAAAGGTTTTGTAATATAGACATGGATGAAATTAACTGTAAGATGGATTCATACTGTATTTATACAAGTAAATTAAACGATATATTAAAAAATAGATACATCTGGCTACGAAAAAAAAAAAACTTCTGAAGTGGTTTATTAACTGTCTGGGGCCGTATCCACAACCCATACTCCAATATGGTCAACAATAGGTTTAAATGTCATTCTTTTGTAAAGAGTCTTGTCTTCTACCTCACGTTTTAGTTCATGGACTTCATGTCTGGTGTTCTGTCTGTCTTGCAATCTGTTTCTAGTCTCTCTAAAATGTCTGATTATCTATCTTTCTGTCTGCCTGCCTGTCTATCATGGTATTCTGTCTGTCTGTCTTGCCATCTGTCCCTAGCGTCTATAAAGTGTCTATCTGTCTGTCTGTCTATCTGTCTGTCTGTCTGTCTTGCAATCTGTCTCTAGTCTCTCTAAAATGTCTGATTATCTATCTTTCTGTCTGCCTGCCTGTCTATTATGGTATTCTGTCTGTCTGTCTTGCCATCTGTCCCTAGCGTCTATAAAGTGTCTATCTGTCTGTCTGTCTGTCTTGCAATCTGTCTCTAGTCTCTCTAAAGTGTCTGATTACCAATATGTCTGTCTGTTTGTCTGAATTTCTATCTGTCTGTATGTCTGTCTGACTACATATCTGTCCGTCCGTCCGTCCGTCCGTCTGTCTGTCTGTCTGTCTTAACTCACCTGCAGTGCATTGAGTTACAGCAAGGGATAAGCTTATCTAGAAACAAAAATTTGTCTTTAGTTTGGAAAGACTACCATTTGATTCATTCATTTATCCATCCATCCATCCATTCTTCAAATCATTGGTTTATCAGTTCATTCATGTATTTATTCATCCCATCCATCCATTCATTCATTTATCCATCCATTCAAATCATTCATTTATTCATTTATCCATCCATTCTTCAAATCATTCATTCATTCATTTATCCATTCATGTATTTATTGATATGTCTCGATTTGCTGCCAACCGGGGGATGCGCCTTAATCCTAAAAAGTGCTGCGAGCTAGTAATTAGTTTCCTTCAATATCTACCTGGTCCCCCTTATAAGGAAATCTATCTGTTGGGCTCAAATGTGAAGAAGGTTAATAACTACAAGTTACTGGGGGTTTATATAGATTCTAGTCTTACATGGAAAGTACATATTGACCATATTGTTCGTAAAGCCAATAAGCGCCTTTATGCTATTAGAGTACTTAGGAAGGCAGGGGTTGCCTAACATGATTTAGTTGCCATTTACTACTCAATCATTCGTTCTGTCCTAGAATATGCAGCACCTGTCTGGGCAGCTATACCTGCTTATCTTAACAACATCATTGAAATGGTACAGAAGAAAGCACTCAGAATAATTTTTCCATACATAGAATATAACACTGCTCTTATTTGGCTGGCATTTGTAGTCTTAATGAACGTCGTGCTTTAATTTGCTGTAACTTCATGAATAAAGCCAGGGTAGTCAAACCCCTGAGTTTTATTACTACTAACAACAGTTTAAGTCATGATAGGGGGTATTCCTTAAGATCTGGAAATACCATTAGAATTAAAACTAAGCCGGTAAGACCAAAAGGTTTAATAGCTTCATCACTGTCAGATATTCATAATATTTAATACTTAATACTTAATTACAATATTTATTCATTATGTACGTATTGTAACCTGACCACCACTTTAATTCAGATAACTCTGCAAAGCTGGTTCAATAAACTATTATTATTATTATTATTATTATTATTATTATTATTATTATTATTATTATTATTATTATTATTATTATTATTATTATTATTATTATTATTATTATTATTATTATTATTATTTATTTAAACTTCAGACTATGTTTTTACATTCTGTGAACAAATATTGCGGGCATAGATTGCCTAAGCAAATATCTGTGTGTCTAAACTTATAAAGATGTACATGGTCATATCTAATAATTGTATAAACGTTTAACAATCTCACAGTTCTGTGAGATAACCCATTTCTGGCACTTTCTTATAATAGTTAGTCCTTCTGTTATTCCTATTATTATTATTATTATTATTATTATTATTATTATTATTATTATTATTATTATTATTATTATTGTTGTTGTTGTTGTTGTTGTTGTTGTTGTTGTTGTTGTTGTTATTATTATTATTATTTATTCATTCACCATCATCTATTTATAATGCCAAACATAGACATAGACAAACATGCTTTCTTCGCGTTGATCTCTACATGTACTCCATCTCTTCACCCGTTTGTTTATATTCAGCTGTATGGGCAGCGACTCTATATATTATGGCAGTACGTGGGGTAAAAATAATACAGTCAGTTCTGAAGAATTCAGCCCATGATAACAGAACGTCAAGATCTAGTTTAATAAATGACAACGATGCAGACAAGTACAAGAACAAATAATGGCAAAGGCTAGACTTAGCATGATAAAAATGAATATATTAATGATGTCTAAAATGTAAAATGTTTTATGTATGTGTGGAGAGAGTAAATACAAAACACGACCACATCAGCAAAGTTCCAAAAATATATCGTGTATAAATACTCTTCTTATTCTTATTCTTCTTATTCTTATTCTTATTCTTATTCTTATTCTTATTCTTATTCTTATTCTTATTCTTATTCTTATTCTTATTCTTATTCTTATTCTTATTCTTATTCTTATTCTTATTCTTATTCTTATTCTTATTCTTATTCTTATTCTTATTCTTATTCTTATTCTTATTCTTATTCTTATTCTTATTCTTATTCTTATTCTTATTCTTATTCTTATTCTTATTCTTATTCTTATTCTTATTCTTATTCTTATTCTTATTCTTATTCTTATTCTTATTCTTATTCTTATTCTGGCTACCAAACATGACGTCACACTCTCTACAACATGACGTCATTACTCGCTTTCACCGCCTGGTGGCAGCGTTTCATGCTGGGAGACATGTAATCCGATGTCAAAGCAGCACATTGCATTGTAATACAGTTCTTTTTTTTTTTTTAAACAACCTGGTTAATTTAGTAGACAATTATTAGCAAGTTTTGGTAAAACGCAAATTCGGAATAAGTGTATCTTTTGGAAATATCAATTCTTGTGGAAAAACGCAGAGAGGCCGAGTATCATTTATTGTCAAGATGCAACATGCCTTTAGCGAACCGCAATTAAGTACCAGCCAGTGTGAAGTCTTTTAAACAAGAAAAATACACTAAACACACCTGCTTTTAAGTTAATAGAAATAAGAAATTCTTCTTTGTTTAACTTAGAGCAAATACTATGGCGATGGAATGATTTAAGGCCACATACAGAGCATTACTATACAATAAACTAGACTCAAACATGTATAGTATGTGTTTTTGTGATATATAGAACAGTATTTTATTACCAAGGATTAGATTTTACATTTATTTTTTTATGAGAATGTTTCGTCTGAATCTAAATTAGACTGCATTATTTTCCAGGGTTTAAATCCCCCAAAATAACCTTAAAGGTTCTTGAAAGCAGCTAATAATATGCATATGTCCTCGCTCCGACTCTTTGAAAACAGCTACTTCATTATATTGTGCTTTTGTTTTATCAAAATGAGGCTTGTCAGGCATTTGTCCTAATCCTATAAATGATTAGAAAAAAGTACAGACGTAATAAAATCCCCACATACATAAAACAAATTAAAATTTTAAAACACTTGGTAGAAAACCCCAAAGATCTAACAAGATGGCTCACGTACAAGTGAAAAAAACCGACCACTTTTTGACCTGAACACATTCTGCTACAAAAATAGAATATCTTATGTAAAGTATAATATTTTTTTATAAAGCAAAATGAACAGAGTAAAAGGTACAAAGTTCATTTGCTTTTTGCATCTGTTGGCATTTTCAAGTTTATCCTTTTTCACTGACTCAAATGTCTACAAAATTAATCTACAAATGTCTACATAATTGATTTTCAAATGCCTACAAAGTTATACATAACGAACACTTTAGAAATGCATTTTCAAGTTAGAAAACACAAAAAGGTTTTCAAAACACATTGCTTTGACCTTGTTTATTTTTGTTAGTAATCCGACAAAAGTTAAAAAAAATTGCTAAAAAAACAATCAACAGTTCCTCAAGCGGTTTTTTCTGCACAAGTGAACTTGATTTTCACGCATATAATTTATTTATACTTTGATTCCTTGCTTTTGGGATTAAAATTCTAATGTCTGCAGATGTATTCGAGTCAATTGTGCACAGAAACTTAGTCAAAATAGCATGCTTTTTAGTTTTGTAGACATGCAGATAGTACAATGTACGAACAATGAAAAGGCTAAAACTGTGCATAAAACATGGCTAAAATGGCTCCACTTACCAAACTTAGCAGCAGGTTTGCAGACCTCATTTCACTAGCTCAGCGACCTAGCAGCTTCATGCAGAAAAGCTAAGAACATTCATCTCAACACTGGTGACTATACAAAAGAAGGGAGGTGACAGAATCTACTATTGTATATAAGGTGAGTTCTGATTGGTTGATTGACTGCATCGCCGCGGGCATTGTTTTTGACTGGGGAGAGAAAACGTTGTTTCTTTTGTGCGTGACAAATTAATGTATATATTTCACGAACAATGCACAACAATAGTTAATTAGATGGTTGGGATACCGATTTGAATAGATTTATTAGATAATAATTTAACTAATTATAAAAGTATGTTAAACATGTTCCTTGACAAATTGATAATTGTATCATTTTCGCCTCCCACAAAAAAAATCGACGTTGACCTAAGGCCATTCGATTATGCTCTCCACGGCCGGCGAGGTACTATTAACAAAACACTAATAATCAATTTGACAAGATTGTTGTTTGTGTATGGGGTGAAACGTTCATCTGTCTAAATAGACGCCGTTCATTGTCGGCAAAGGGTTCGTTTCTTTTGTTGTTTCAAACAGTGTTTGGTCTAGTTTTTTTAAGGTTACAGTCCACCTTCGCAGGGTGCTCTCATAGTGATTAGCAAACACAGCAGTCAAACGTTCAGGCCTGCGCGAACA
This sequence comes from Metridium senile, assembly GCA_949775045.1. Classification (NCBI taxonomy): domain Eukaryota; kingdom Metazoa; phylum Cnidaria; class Anthozoa; order Actiniaria; family Metridiidae; genus Metridium; species Metridium senile. The sequence continues at coordinate 16,094,083 of OX459106.1, forward strand.
AAAACAAACAAACAAGTAAATGATCCAGCACACAAATCTAACATTCGTACGGACTCGTAAACGATGAAGTAAACAACTTTCATGACTTTTTTCATCACTTTTTTCAGCTAAATTAAGAAAGAGGAAAAATATTTACAATATAACAATTAGTTGTTTATTAAGTACAGTGGAACCCCGTTAATCCGGCCACCGAAGGGACAGCCCAAAGTGGCCGTATTATAGGGGTGGCCGCATTCAGCGGGTAAATTTTATAGAAAATGTATGGGCATGCATTTCGTCGGCACTTAAAAAACTGGTCGCAATAACGGGGTGGCCGTATTAAGCGGGTGGCCGTGGTTCCACTGTATACGTTTATTAAAAGATACGAACAAAGGGGCGCAAAAATTCATAAACAACAACATAATCACTGTATCATTACAGCAGGACGAACAAATAGTAACATAAATATCTCGCATTGCGTCTAAGTGCGTCGAAAATTTTCTGCGGGACCAACAAGTAAACAAATTGTCGGGCTATGACAATATCAGCCCAAGACTTGCTAAAGAATCTGCTGAGGCAATTGCCGCACCTCTTTACAATATTATCAATACATCCATTACTCAATGTTAATATCCCACCGCGTGGAAAATGGGCCAGATCACTCCTCTACTTAAGAGCGGTGATCAGGACATGGACAAAAAAATGTACAGACCAGTATCTGTTCTACCTGTGTTCAATAACATATATGTTATGTTAAGATCATTTTCAGACGCAATAATTTCCTATAAGCAGCAGCGCCAGCGAGTAAAATAACGAAAGGAAACAATGACATGTAAGTCTAGTCAGTTGAAATAATTCACATAAAACCACGGAACAGTTTGCAAAGAGAACAATAGATCCACACGTCAGCTTTGTCATTGGTCAGATCTAAAACGAGGCATTTCTAGTATAAGTACTAAAATAACTAACCAACGTCATCAGCCGGGCGTCGTGGCGCGCGCCTGTAATCCAGCTACTTGGAGGCTAGAGATGTTGAATGGCTTGAGGTTCGGGTTCCTGATGGTCGTCGTTCTATGTCGATCGGGTGTCCACACTAAGTCGGGCGTCAATATGGTGAACTGAGAGGAGTCTCGGCTCACCAGGTTCGTTAAAGAGAAGTGGTTGAAACCTTTTTAAAAGAGCTTATGTAAGGTCATCGAATAGCGGGGAAGTAGCGAGGGCGAGAATACAGTATGGACTTGTACAAGACTGGAGAAGGGTTTGCACATGAACCGACTGTATGTGGTGGAGTAGAAAGTGGTATAATATGGCTACAATATGATTGATAAAATAAAAGCAAAGAAAAATGTAAACGTAACAACGATCTGAACGGCTGCCAGAAAACGTAAAGTCAACTCGAGTTCGTGTGGCAATAAGTGACGGCCTCGTGGGAAGGAAGGAGGGGACGCAAATATAGGAAGGGAAGAAAAACCGTGGGGAAGATAAGACGATAAAAAAAGAAAACAAAATAAACAAAAACAACAACAAAACAAAAAATTCAAAAAAATAAATAAATAAATAAACAAAGAAAAATAATTATCTTCCTTCGTATTCTTCCCTTTTTCATGTTTTTCTTTTCCCCCGTAATTCCTATTTATTATCTGCAGCTGTCTTTAATATAATCTTTCAAAATACAATAACATCATTGTCACCTCCACACTTTCATTACAGGACATTCTAACATTGTCAATACAAGAAGCAAATCCAATCTAATATAATCAACAAAGGAATATCTACATATAGTTTGAGGCAGATGAACATCTGGAGCTTTACATTAAAGTTAATAAATAAATAAGTTAATATTCAATAAAAGAAGAAAACACAATACGATAACATAGGAAATGAGGTCCATCCATTCGACTATACTCTCCACGGCCGGCGAGGTACTATTAACAATATACTAATAAAGTATTTGATAAGATTGTTGTTTGTGTAACAACAACAACAACAACAACAACAACAACAACAACAACAACAACAACAACAACAACAACAACAACAACAACAACAACAACAACAACAACAACAACAACAACAACAACAACAACGTTTTTATTGCACCTAGAATTTACAAGAGATTACAATTTACAATTTACAATTACAAGTATAGTAGGTACTGTGTATGGGGTGAAACGTTCATCTGTCTAAATAGACGTTGTTCTTTGTCGCAAAGGGTTGGTTTCTTTTGTCCTTTGTTTGGTCTAGTTTTTTTAAGGTTACAGTCCACCTTCGCAGGGTGCTCTCGATAGCGTACATTAAATTTACCATTAAAGATAGACAAAGTGTGTTTCGTTACATGACAGAGAATAATACCGTGTATGTTTTCAAGAAAAATGTTATTTGTAACCAAATACTTCACGTAAAATAACAATTGGTTTGCTTCCAAACCTCGTTTGAATTAATTCGATGAAATGTTTGTCACAAGAACAACAGGCTAATTCTACGATGGCGCCATTTTAATACAAGAGAATGCTTTTCGAATTTCGTTCTTGTTAAGAGTTTTATTCCCTCTTGAGAATACTATAGGACAATTGACACTAATTATTAACAAAAGAAAATAGGCAAAGCATTCTTGTACATGATGCTATAATACAAATGGCCTTTATACACTGACGATACTCGAACCGTGAAAACTTTGTGTTTTTTTGTTACTTTTTTAACCGGCATCTATCCCATGAGCGAATAGATTAGAAATAAGATTAATTATGAACATGCACTTAGTGTATTCATAGATCCACTATCCTATGTGTTCTATCTTAGTTACTGTTGCTACGTCCGACAAGCCAAATACGTTTTTCTTAATATATACAGCACGAATATACATAGATTGCTGAAAACTTTATAAGCCTGTTTTGGAATTTATGTATTCTAAGAGTACGTTAGGAAAAAATAAATATAATGCAGTAAATCTTTCTGAAATCTACGATGTTTGTCGGACATTCTATATTCCAGTGGGAATACTGCGCAATTGTTTCATGTTCAATCAAGCAAATTGTGGATCTATGAATTTGAACTCAATGCTTCATTTTAGAGGTTTTGAAATAGTACAAGGTTCAGCATGTTCAGAAAATAATAACATGTAAAAACCCGACCACTTGCAGTACCATGACGTCATACTAACAGTGTTGACAGAGCTATATTTCTTCCTGGAGTCTCACCCTGTCTGCTGCACTATGGTCCTTCCGGATGCACTCTTTCTTTCCTCCTCCAAAACACGTTCTTCAACTCTCTCCTAAACTCCGCCATTCTGAACAAATACACGACAACATTCCACAAGGAATTACTCAAACTCAACATAAACAGAACCAAAGTCACGTGATATGAAAACGTTGCATTATGAAAATAAAACGCAGCGTTGTTAAGGGTTCTGGGTAACCAAGTCCCACACGAGACAGCTGTGACTATAAAGAGTGTTTTCACTAGTTTCCTGGTTTCTAGTAGGTTTCCATTGCGTTGAATATTGCTTGAGAAGAACTTGTTTTTCAGCCAGATTGATAGATACGAAACGAAGATTATAATCAGCATAATAATAATGGTTGCGCAGAAAAATAAAGTAGCAATCAGTAGATGTAAATATATTGTACTGATATACAAGAGCGCGAACAGCACGAACGTAACTGTGCTGGATAGCCATACAAGTCCAATCATAATGATATAAAACCAGTTACTGACTGTACGGTGCCAGAATGGACGAAACACCGCAAATACTCGTTCAATAGCAATAGCAGTTAGAGAATACAGCGATGCTGATATGCTGCTGTTCAACATGACGATTTGAAACACGAGGAACGCATAGATCACATCATTGTTGATTCTGTGCACCTGAGTTCGACTAATGACCATCATAATGGCTGACAAACCAACAAGGAAGTCAGCTACGGTTAGGTTAATGAGAAGATAGGTCGATTTCTTGACACGGAAATTCTTTCGTAAGAAGATCACCAGGGAGATGATGTTACCGAGTGCAATGGTAAAACTCAGAGGAAGGATTGATTGTATCCATATCTTGTCCCAGCCGATTGTTTGTCTGGCATAGATGTACTGCCATGACACAGCGCTTGATGTGATGTTCTCTATAGACATGGTCATCAGGCAAAACCAAAGAAAGATATATAGCTCACAGATACTTTTAGCTGCCCTGTTCTGTTCTGTTCTGTTCTGTTCTGTTCTGTTCTGTTCTGTTCTGTTCTGTTCTGTTCTGTTCTGTTCTGTTCTGTTCTGTTCTGTTCTGTTCTGTTCTGTTCTGTTCTGTTCTGTTCTGTTCTGTTCTGTTCTGTTCTGTTCTGTTCTGTTCTGTTCTGTTCTGTTCTGTTCTGTTCTGTTGTTCTGTTCTGTTCTGTTCTGTTCTGTTCTGTTCTGTTCTGTTCTGTTCTGTTCTGTTCTGTTCTGTTTTCTTCTCTTCCCGTCTTTCCTCTCCTCTTCTCGTCACTTCTGTTCTGTTCTATTTTTTAGGCTCTTTACTATAGCATCACTTTCTTTTTCTCTGAAAGTTTCTCGAGCAATCGACAGTGTTATAATGACAATCTGACTGTTGTAGCGTTTTCAATCACAAAAATCGCTTTTAGACTGATTCTAGATCGAACGAGTCACTCCACAGGGATCAAAACCAAATTAAAGTTGTAATTTATTTATGGATAAATTAATTGTTCCAATGTTTACTTAAAATGGTGCGTTATTTTGTCTGTAAATAAGTCAGAGTATAAAATACCTCCAGGCATCCTATATAGCGGCAATGTTTCCCAAAGCCAATCAACCATCAAATTGACATATCCACTTAAACGGCTAATCAACATTTACTTCTGAACTTGGCGGGAATTTTCTTTAAAGAAGATGTCTTTCTTTCTCATAAACTGCTCTGGTTGACGATCTGCTTCATATAAGTCGCATTAAAATATATCTAGATCATATACCAACCTATTCGATTCTCTGTAATGAATTCAGGATAGGTAATAGAATGAAATTTGTGACACCGTAAAAAATGTTGACTTAACTTTACTGACGGCGGTTTCGAGCTTTAGCCCTTCGTCGGAGAAGGATTCAGTTTATTCTCCGTATTTCATCTGTACAACTTCAAGGGCCCTAAGTCTTTTTTATGCCTCGAGTTCTCCTCGTGCAAATCCGGTTAAAGTAAGAGTAATATTAAAGAAAGCTGAAGTGGAGTCGTAATCTTTGTCGAGTGTAACTTTTTGTCGAGAATACCAGGTCGAGAGTCGAGTGTAACTTTTTTGTCGAGAGTGTAGAGTACCAGTTCGAGAGTCTTGTGTCACTTTTTGTCGAGAGTACCAGCTCGACGAATTTCATTTTCAGTAATTCCTGCTCTACCGTCAGTGAAAGTCGTAGCAGTAATGATTAAAAAACAGGTTGAGAAAGTTTATTATAATCATTCTACCGTGAATATATATAGGTACTTAGAATTGCTTTTAGACACTTTTCCCTACTCTCAACTTGGTACTCTCGACAAAAAGTTAGAATCACCTTTGTTTTGCCTTTGTTAACCGTCGGTTAAATCTAACAATTAATCAGCTCATTAAGTCGATAACGTATTATCAATCACTTTATCTAGCCTCCGCTTCGGTCATCCCCATTTCCTTATTGTCATTTTAAAATCATAAAATCCAGTTTAGATGTAATTACAAGATAAAGTTAATGGAACGTTGTGTCCCTTGGATTCAAAATGAGCTTAGCTTAGCTGGATACAGGACTACACCCCACTGTTTATTAGCTAATCTCATAGGATGTTTCAAATCCACTATAGAAACTGCTTATAATAATAATAATGGCTAGTTCTTATATAGCGCATTTCCAGAACTGCTCAATGCGCTTACTCGACGTGTTCGAGGCGCATTAAGCTGCCACCATACAACCCATGTCTGAACACGGAGCTCTTTTACGTCCCTCAACGTTGTTAAGTTTGTTTTTCTTATTGCCTCATTAATACTTTAACAAGTCTGTATATTTTTTGTATTATTTAAAATCAGTTTATGCCACATATACAACCATACTTTTTTAAACTATGCTTTTTAATATATTGAAACCTTCCTTTTACAGTTATACAGTATTTTGTTCTATATCTCGAACCGTGAACACTTTGACTTTTTTGTTACTTTTTTTTATCCACATCCCTTGAGCGAATAGATTAGAAATTTGATTTATTATGAACACTTAGTGCATTGGAACTCACTGCTTCATGTTTAGAGGTTTTGAAGCAGTAGAAGGTCCAGAAAATAATAACGCGCATAATAACGCGCATAATAATAATAATAATAATAATAATAATAATAATAATAATAATAATAATAATAATAATAATAATAATAATAATAATAATAATAATAGTAATAATAATAATAACAATAATAACAATAATAATAATAATAATAATAATAATAATAATAATAATAATAATAATAATAATAATAATAATAATAATAATAATAATAATAATAATAATAATAATAATAATAATAATAATAATAAGCGCATTGGGATTAGAAATGTGCCATAAATACGTTATTATTATTATTATTAACATGACAAAAGTCAAGTGTTCACGGTTCGAGTATCCTCACTGTAAGGCTACTAGGCTGTAGAAACCTTTCTTTATAAACCCTTTGGGTTGTATTTCTTCACTCTATCACCATAACAATTTCCTTTATCATACATATACATAACAATATTAATAGCAATGATAATATTAAATGAGGGAACCTACTCGCAAAGGCGATTTCCATTTATTTAAAAAAAATTAATACTTAAAAATTTTTAAATCAAAACCTTTGAACCATTTTTTATTTATGGCGTCCCAACAAATTAGATGGTGATAATATTAATATTCTTAAATGTACATATTCAAATTTCTATATTTCTATACATTCTTACATTTGTCTTTTGTTTGTGTATTTTTGATTTGTGGCAATACCTGTAAATTAGCAACGTTTTTAAAATAGAGCTATAAGTGTACTCGACCATGTTAAATAAAGTTATCTATCTATCTAACCGGTCAGACATCAATATATTTTATCAAGACTTCATATATACACAAACCAACCTGAACGAACATCAACATCGCTTACACCTGTGTTCATATACCACTTACTATTAGATAAGATAAGATTAGATGAGGTTTGTCAGTGATGAGTTTAAAATACTGATGTATCATGGTGCTATATGAGGGAGCTTTCATTTAGTAGTATATGGGGGGGGGGGGGGGGGGTCGGCAATATTGAGGGGGGGGGGGGGGTCACGTTATTTTCGGAAGTTATATATAGGGGGTATTTTAAAGAAAAACCAACGCGGATAATTCGACGTTTCCATGGCATCCTACCATCATTATCAAGAACTTTATTAGGAAATTTGCATACAGATAGAGAAGAATAAACTGAGGGGGATTGCTACAAATTGTTACTTTGCTGTTTTTTAGAGGTTTATTATAAACTGGACGAAATATATGGGGAGGGGGGTTATGATATTTTTGCCAATCAGGAAGTGGGGCTGGGTAATATTTGGAAAAGACGACAGGTGATTTTGCCGACCCCACATACACTAATAAATGAAAGTGACTTATGACTCGGTGTGATTGTTTACTAATAAATGCGTTTTCCGCTTTTACATTTGTCAATTAGCTTCTTGTTCGTGGTAGGTGATATAATAGAGTTTGTGGTTTGATTGATCAACGTTTGAATACAGGTTGCTTTGACTAGATGCATACGATTTAGCCGTATGAGGTTGATGGTCTTTGCTTGTTGTTTAGTAAGAAGTTTCATCAACGACTCACGTAATCTATTATAATAAGTTGACATTCTGCCAGGAATCACAGTAGTGTTTTGTAAATCGCGTTCTTGTTTCTGCTGCTGCTCATGATGATGATGATGATGATGATGATGATGATGATGTTTTGTGATGATGATGATGATGGTGGTGCTGGTGGTGCTGGTGGTAGTGATGGTGATGATGATGATGATGGTGGTGGTGGTGATGCTGATGGTGGTGGTGATGCTGATGGTGGTGGTGATGATGGTCCATCCATCTACATCCAGATTTCATTCATCATGTCTTGTTTTTGAACAGGCAAAACGAGCGACGCAGGAGAGGAGCGACTTCGCTGAATTGGTTGCCCAACTCAACTCGAATGGAGGCTCCGTCTCTAGATGGTACAAGAAAATGCAACTAGCCAATCAGCGCGAAGCTAACAAGCTCAAGTTGCTAGCATAACCCATGGTCAGAAAAATCGAAACTAAAACTCAGAAAACCTTTAAAAATCAATATGCAACAATATTTACAACATGATATAACCATTATCGTCAATAAAATAAAATCATTCTTGAAAATGGAAAGCATCAAATAAACTTTTTTTAATACGTCGTGGCTCCCTTCCCTCGAAATGATAATTGGTCAGTGCGGGCTTTACATAGGTTTAGAAGCCATTAGGGACGACGCTCAACTTCACGACTTCAAAAGTTCATTGAATCGTCGTTCAAGTCCAAAATATCTCAAGAGAAGCCATTCTAAATCTTTTTCGTTAGTTCTAGTTTCTTCTAGAAGAACAAGTGATGCCAGCTGTGCAGCTCTGACAAGTCGAAACGAGTCGAAACAAAATTCGCAGTTTTAAACACGACTCTGCGAACCATGGCGAAAGGAGCTCGACTAAATTCCCTTCCAAAAAGCATGTTTATATTATATTATATCAAGGTGCAAAGAAGTTTCACATGAACATTACACTCTTAATCCGTTGTATATTTTCTTCTTTCAATATATTCAAAGACCTTCGACACGTACTGTTTTATGAAATACAAGCGATTGTTGGTTGTATGAACGGCGAGCTGGGGGTTTTCCCTTCGTTTTATTTATGTTTATATACAATACCACATTACAAAAATGCACGGGCTCAAGGCTAACAACTTTGGTGAATTCGTATGCAGGCCTGGTCGCAAATACATTACCTAGCGCTCTCAAGAGGAAATATACCGAACTGAACTGATATTGCATTGTGGTCCTCTATTATCATAAGTGTCTTTCTGCAGGATTCACTCTTTCTTTCCTCCAGCAAAACAAGTTCTTCAACTCTCTCCTAAACTCCGTCATTCTAAATAAATACACCACAATATTCAAGATAGAGTTACTCAAACTTAACATATACAGAACCAATGTCACGTGGTATGAAAACGATGCCTTATGGGTTAAAAACACAGCGTTGCAAAGGGTTCTGGGAAGCCAAGTCCCAAACGATACAGCAGTGACTATAAAGAGTGTTTTCACTAGTTTCCTGGTTTCTAGTAGGTTTCCATTACGTTGAATAATGTTTGAGAAGAACTTGTTTTTCAACCAGATTGAAAGATACGAAACGAAGATAGTAATGAGTATTAAAATAATGATTATTGAGACCATCAAAGTAGCGATGTATCGATGAATTGTACTGATATAAACGAGCGCAAACAGCACGAATGTAATCGAGCTAGTAATCCATACAAGTCCAATCATAATGATATAAAACCAGTTACTGACTGTACGGTGCCAGAATGGACGAAACACCGCAAATACTCGTTCAATAGCAATAGCAGTTAGAGAATACAGCGATGCTGAAATGCTGCTGTTCAACATGACGATTTGAAACAAGAGGAACGCATAGATCACATCATTGTTGATTCTGTGCACCTGAGTTCGACTAATGAACATCATAATGGCTGACAAACCAACAAGAAAGTCAGCTACGGTTAGGTTAATGAGCAGATAGGTCGATTTCTTGACACGGAAATTCTTTCGTAAGAAGATCACCAGGGAGATGATGTTACCGAGTGCAATGGTAAAACTCAGAGGAAGGATTGATTGTATCCATATCTTGTCCCAGCCGATCGTTTGTCTGGCATAGATGTACTGCCATGACACAGCGCTTGATGTGATGTTCTCTGCAGACATGGTCATCGATATCAGGATGAGATATAACTTACATCTTGTATTCTTTGTACGGTAACTTTTATTTGGTTTTTCTTCTCTTCTCTTTACTTCTCTTCTGTTCTCTTTACTTCTCTTCTGTTTTCTTCTGTTCTGTTCTCTTTACATCTTTCTCTTCTCTTTTCTTCTCTATTTTACTGATGCCTTTTGGTCCTTTACAATAGTATCACCGTTTCTTGTTCTCTTCGGCCGCTAAGCCTCTCTCCGCAGCGAATCGACAATTCGATCTTGAATGACATCACATCCCACACAGCGTTCTCACTCAATAAGCCCTCATCGTTTTCGCTTTTATAATTCAATCTAGCAACTCAAAAACGGTCAAAACGAAATTAAAGTTTAGGTTAAACAAGGATAAAGTTATTGCTTCAATTGTTTATGAGTGACTTTGTCGGCAAATGAGATTAAATAACCTCCAGGCATCTTGTGGCGGGGGTGTTGCTCAACACCGATAAACCATCGTTTTGACATATCCACTTCACCTAACATTGCTATTGTACTTGACTTGAAGTTTCTTTATAGGAAATTGCTTTCTTTTGATCTCGTAAACCGCTTTAGTTAAAGCTAGACTTCTTTCGAGGGAAAAAATGAGATATTTGCAGCTTTATGGATGTTCTTGCTTTCCGGCTTTTTGTCGATTTGCCGCATTAAAATATATCTATACTATCAGTACCAGCAAATTATCGGCCATGTTTTTTATTGTTCTTATTTCCCTAACACTAACCCTATTTCGTATCTACAGCTGCAGGGTTCCAAATGGTTAGGGTTAGGAGGTAGAAGTTATCTTTTTTGAATTACGATTTCACTGCTAATGACGCAAAGTTGATTAGAGTTCACTGAATAGTTGACAGCACCAAAACTGTGCAGTAAATAGTACGATTAAATAATAGCACTGGTAATAGCTTGTTAGTCTTTTCGCGCTGTGATAGATATGCGATCAACGATCATTTAACCAACAACTCAATTAACTTTGTTTTCTTCGATTTTCGTTTGAACAGCTCTTAAGACATTTAAACAATTTCTCAACCTATTAAGTGGCGTCGTAGTTTTTGTCTTTGTTGAATGAGTCACCTGCTTTTCTTCATATTTCTTTTTTGTAGTTCAAAAATAGAATATCAAAATCAAGTCAGAGTTTGTACTGTTCGTGAGGTGCTTTCTTCCTTCATGGCGTGACTGCAAATTAACATTGAGAAGTTTTAAATTTAACTTATTAAGTGGCGTCGTGGTCTTTTTCCTGTCTTTGTTAAAGAATTCACCTGTTTCTTTTCATATTTCGTTTTTGTAGCTCAAAACATCAAAATTAAGTCAAGTTTGTTGTCAGAGTTATGCTTTTGTCAGAGTTACGCTGTTGTCAGAGTAATGCTGTTGTCAGGGTTACGCCGAGTTATGGCGTCAAATTAACATTGTTATCTTTTAAATTTGATATTAAGTGGCGTCGTAGTCTTTTTCCTGTTTTTGTCGAAGAAATCACCTGTGTTCCTTCATATTTCGTTTTTTGTAGCCCAAAAATGGAACATCAAATTATGCTACAGTCTGTTTGTTCTCGTGAGATTGTTTTTGTTCTTTCATGGAATCCCAGCAAATTAACATTGATAAGTTTTAATTTGATAAGGTTTGTGTTTCTGGTGCTAACAAAGACATCTGTGTAGTCTACCCTAAGGCATGTGTGGTTCCTGGTTACTTCCTTGTTGATGGATCAATCGATCACTGTTTGAAGGTTGCTTTGGCTACGATGAGGTTTAGGTTCGTTGTGTTGCCTGTTGTTTCGTAAGCAATGACTACCCAAATCTATAATAGTTTTCATACAAGGCTAAAAGATTTAAGATATTGACTTGTTCGCTGGGGAAGATCAGTATTGCTTTGTGAATCGCAGCTGCTTTCGCTTCTGATGGATGATGATGATGATGATGATGATGATGATGATGATGATGATGATGATGATGATGATGATGATGATGATGATGATGATGGTGATGATGATGATGTTGATGATGATATATTGTATTGTATGATGATGATGGATGATAGATGATGATAGATGATGATAGATGATGAAGATGGTGTTGATGATGATGATGAAGATGGTATTGATGATGATGATGGTGGTCCTAGTAACAAGGATGATGATGATGATGGTGGTGATGATGATAGTGGTGGTGATGATTATGGTGGTGGTTATGATGATCATGGTGGTGCTGCTGATGATGATGGTGGTGTTGGTGATGATAGTGATGATGGGGGTGGTGGTGATGCTGAGGGTGGTGGTGTTGAAGGTGATAATGATGATGGCACTGAGTGATGACGATGGTTATGTTGATAATGATTATAAACAGCTATGGTGACCACGACGACGGCGATGATGATAGCAATTGAAAGCCCCGAGTTGTAATAAAATTAAAAAAATAGCTCAACTTAAAACATCGAAAATACTCATTCAAAAGTACTGATTCGAAGTTGTTTATATTCATAAATCGGTTCTGTTTGTAGTTAATATATGCAGTGTCCGAGTGATTGATCTTTTGTCAGTCGCCTAAACGGTGTGACGCAGACGGAAAACTGTCAGAATACAACGTATTGAGTGTTGAATAGAACTAGAGACATTTATCAATCAACTTACAAAATAATAAAGACATATACGTAATTGCTAGAATATGTTAGTTGAAGACAAAGGAACATTAGTAATTAAGTGAGAAAGATATTAGGTAATATAATGAAATTTGTAACACCGTAAAAAATGTTTACTTAACTTTACTGACGTTTCGAGCTTTAGCCCTTCGTCGGAGTAAAAGAGTAAGAACGAGTTAGAGTAATCTTCTTGTCTTTTATTACAAAAGTCAGGACAACCTTATTGCGACTTAGGTGTATATACAAATGAGATTATGAAAAACAATTTTGACAATTGTGTCTGACAAAAAATAAAATAATCAAAACCTAGTATTACGAAATAAACAAAAATGAAAAACAGCGAAAAAGATGAGATATTATTGAATGAGTTTCTTAGGTAATAACTATGAATTTAACAGCTGATAAAGATATGAAAACTAAAATAAGTTAATACAAATAGTGAATTTAAGAGTAAAAGACAAGACAAGATCTCTCCATAGCAAAAACTCCCTGCACAGGTGAACCGTAACTACGCATGCGCAGCTTTAACGAAAAAAAAAAAAAGAAAGAAAAAAAAAATTGCAATAAAGAATACCCACTCAATAAAAATAGAGAAAACAAATTAACACTAAATGAAGAGAAAAGAAATTTAGACGTAAAGGGTGAAGATTTATAATAATAATGATAATAACAATAATAATATTATAATTTGTATCACCTTAGTAAAACTAAATTTACTCCAAAAGATAAATAAAAACATCTGTTTATTTCCAAAAAAATGAATTTGTTCTCATTCCATATATATACATATATTACTCCGTTTGTCAATATATTAATATATCGTAACGCAGATATTTATCACATATATATTACTCCGTTTGTCAATATATTAATATATCGTAACGCTGATATTTATCACATATATATTACTCCGTTTGTCAATATATTAATATATCGTAACGCTGATATTTATCACATATATATTACTCCGTTTGTTAATATATTAATATATCGTAACGCTGATATTTATCACATATATATTACTTCGTTTGTCAATATATTAATATATCGTAACGCTGATATTTATCACATATATATTACTCCGTTTGTTAATATATTAATATATCGTAACGCTGATATTTATCACATATATATTACTTCGTTTGTCAATATATTAATATATCGTAAGGCTGATATTTATCACATATATATTACTCCGTTTGTCAATGGAGCGGTTTTCGTATGAGTGGGAAACTGGCCGTAATATTTACCGCACAGTTACGGTACTGTTACTGTAGAATTTTCGAATGTTTTAATAGAACTTACGGTACGGTTACGGCTACGGTACGGTAAGGTCAATTTCCCACTCGTACGAAAACCGCTCTATATTAATATATCGTAACGTCGATTTTTGTCAAACGCTCTTGGTTGCTGTCTCGGGCGGTACCCGCGGGATCCGCCAGAAAACCAACATATTTCGCTCTCTAAAATATATTTTTTATAAATCCTTTCTTGATTTTTATCAAAAGCTTTGGGTTGCAGTATCGGGGGTACCCGTGAGATCTTTCCCCAGTGTCCTCTGCGATCCGAGTGTCCTCTGTGACCCAACTGTCCTATGCAATTCCAGCGTCCTCTACGGCCCGAGTGTCCTGTCTTTATTTATAAATTGTACCGCCATTTTTATCAAAAGCTTTGGGTTGCAGTATTCGGGGTACCCGCGAGATCCTACCCCAGTGTCCTCTGCGGCCCGAGTGTCCTGTTTTTTTTATAATAGATTCTTCCTCCATTTTTATCAAAAGCTTTGGGTTGCAGTATTTGGGGTACCCGCGAGATCCTACCCCAGTGTCCTCTGCGGCCCGAGTGTCCTGTTTTTTATAATAGATTCTACCGCCATTTTTATCAAAACCTTTGGGTTGCAGTATTTGGGGTACCCACCAGATTATACCCGAGTGCCCTCTGTGACCCAACTGTCCTCTGCAACCCCAGCGTTCTCTGTGACTCGAGTGTCCTGTCTTTATTTATAAATTCTACCGCCATTTTTATCAAAAGCTTTGGGTTGCTTTGGCTGGCGATACCCTTGTCGTACGCGGTATGATTGATGTATAACTAGTGAGGGACCCACACGTTTCGGTCGTAAATTCCTCTGTCTTTGAACACTGGATATTTGATAGTTTTTATAATCCTGGGCTGTTAATGTTCGAGCTTTTCTGTAGGGAGGTATAATCTGGTCCTTGTTACGGTAGTATTGTGCTCCTATGTCGCTATGGACGGTATCTACTGTTGGACTTCCCCACATGCCTTTCTTGGAGTGATAGAAATGGTAGAAGCTGGGTATACGAAGACGTTCTACTTCCATGTGGGTCAGTAATACTCTGAGGTAGAAATGACGGAAAGCATTTTAGGGAAGGACCATTTGATATTTGATGGAAATTCAAAGTTTGCTCAATATTTTTTTCCACCCTCAAGCACGATGTCTTTTTATAAACGCAAGATATTTGTTTAAAAAAATATCTAATACTCCTTAAAAGGACAAATGATTCGGCTAGGGTGTCATGTTTACCACAGGAATAGAGAAACTCGTGATGTTTTGAAAATCATCAAATTGGACTCGCCTTATATGTACCTATTAATTACGAATTGTATTCAAGGTCCGCGTGCGATTTCCTATAGTATATTAATTAGTGACTGAATGACTTGAGCGAGAACTGAGAGAGAACACTAACCAGAAGATGTTAAAGTGCACCTGACGCCCTTCATGATATTTTGTTTTGATATTTTGATATTTTTAAATCTGTTGTTTATGAGGTGTATAATAAGTGTACTTAATATTTCTTGATGTCGACCTCTCCTTTTTGAGATATGAACATTTGAAATCTGAAAATGCAAATGAGGTGACGTCATCCAAGGAATTTGTCAAAGTTTTGTTTCAAAGCTGACAGCAAGCTTGTTTTTGTAAAGTAGTAAAAATGTTAATGGTAGTGTTAATATTAGTAATACAGATATTGAGCTTTAAAAAAATTGCTATAATTATTTCCAGGGATCTAGAACTTTTGTATATTTAATGAGGCCTGGGATGACGTCACTTCATTTGCATTTTCAGATTTCAAATGTTTATATCTCAGAAAGGAGAGGTCGACATCAAGAAAAATTAAGTACACTTATTATACACCTCATGTACAACAGATTCGCAAAATATCATGAAAGGCGTCAGGTGCACTTTAAGGAAAAAATAAAGGCAAAACTCGCCCTAGTCTCTATGCGTACCTGTCAAGTAGTTCCCAGTCCTCTCCTCCCCATCTGGTTCCAAACTCCCTGTAGTTCATTCCACCGACTCTGTTGAAGTCTGATTTGTATATGGCAAACAGACCGTACCCTTGGAGTTCCCAGAATCCTTTGGAATGAAAGAACGCTTAACGACTCATTCATACTCTGGATTGCTTACCAATTCATAGTAAAAGAACAAAAAGAATCACAGAGCGACGCGTTAAACTATTAAAACACTATTAATGTATTCACATTCTTTGATGGCGGGCTTTTGTACGGATCAAAGATACCGTATGCAATCTTGAAAACAATGCCATTACCATATATGGTATTGCAGGTGAGAAGTAACAAAAGACTTTGATTAACGCGCGAGATTTTTTTCTTTTTTTTAACAGGTTTAGATTGCAACAGAACAATAGGCATATCTTTGATACGACGCCCAAAAGAAATCATTTTACTGCAAGCTGTCAGGTTTTAACAAATTAACGTTTAACAATTGAACGTTCTTATGGTTTGTCTATCTTACCATAAGGAATAGTAGGTGTGAACCCACAATGAAGACGAGTCACGATTGGAGCAAACGCAATACGACCTTGTATACAATGCTACAATACCAAATAAGGAATGTTAGTACCAAATATGGAACACCTCTGCCAAATATGGAGTTGTGCATGAATTGGTTTAAAAGGTTCGTTTTATCATATATGGCTAAAGAAAGATGATGACGTCATACCTTTCGAATGATGTCAATCATATTGTTTGGTAAATCAAGGTGAAGGTCACACATGAAGATGATGTCATTTGGATTCTGAAAATAGATTAATTATTGATTAGGTACATCAATATTATAATTAGCAACATCATCATCATCAACACCACCACCACCACAATAATTTCTGTCATCAACATCAACATTGTAATCATCATCATCATTACGATCATCATCATCATTATCAACACCACCACCATCATTGTTATCACGATCATCATCATCGTTGTCATGATCATTATCAACACCACCACCAACATCATGATCATTGTTATCACGATTATCATCATTATCACCACCATCATGATCATCGTTATTATTATCATCATCATCAACACCACCACCATCATCATCGTTATCACGACTATCATCATCATCTGGTTTATCTACTTACAGTAATAACAGCGGCCCCGGCTTGTATACCAAATGCTCGTTGAAATGGTCCTGTTAGTGTGATCACTCGATACCTTATCACAACACAAAGACATGATTTAGACTACAATCGATACCTTATCACAGCACAAAGACATGATATAGACTACAATCGATACCTTATCACAGCACAAAGACATGATATAGACTACAATCGATACCTTATCACAGCACAAAGACATGATATAGACTACAATCGATACCTTATCACAGCACAAAGACATGATTTAGACTACAATCGATACCTTATCACAACACAAAGACATGATATAGACTACAATCGATACCTTATCACAACACAAAGACATGATTTAGACTACAATCGATACCTTATCACAGCACAAAGACATAATATAGACTACAATCGATACCTTATCACAGCACAAAGACATGATATAGACTACAATCGATACCTTATCACAGCACAAAGACATGATTTAGACTACAATCGATACCTTATCACAACACAAAGACATGATATAGACTACAATCGATACCTTATCACAACACAAAGACATGATTTAGACTACAATCGATACCTTATCACAGCACAAAGACATGATATAGACTACAATCGATACCTTATCACAGCACAAAGACATGATATAGACTACAATCGATACCTTATCACAGCACAAAGACATGATTTAGACTACAATCGATACCTTATCACAACACAAAGACATGATATAGACTACAATCGATACCTTATCACAGCACAAAGACATGATTTAGACTACAATCGATACCTTATCACAGCACAAAGACATGATATAGACTACAATCGATACCTTATCACAGCACAAAGACATGATTTAGACTACAATCGATACCTTATCACAGCACAAAGACATGATATAGACTACAATCGATACCTTATCACAGCACAAAGACATGATATAGACTACAATCGATACCTTATCACAGCACAAAGACATGATATAGACTACAATCGATACCTTATCACAGCACAAAGACATGATATAGACTACAATCGATACCTTATCACAGCACAAAGACATGATATAGACTACAATCGATACCTTATCACAGCACAAAGACATGATATAGACTACAATCGATACCTTATCACAGCACAAAGACATGATTTAGACTACAATCGATACCTTATCACAGCACAAAGACATGATATAGACTACAATCGATACCTTATCACAGCACAAAGACATGATTTAGACTACAATCGATACCTTATCACAGCACAAAGACATGATATAGACTACAATCGATACCTTATCACAGCACAAAGACATGATATAGACTACAATCGATACCTTATCACAGCACAAAGACATGATTTAGACTACAATCGATACCTTATCACAGCACAAAGACATGATATAGACTACAATCGATACCTTATCACAGCACAAAGACATGATTTAGACTACAATCGATACCTTATCACAGCACAAAGACATGATATAGACTACAATCGATACCTTATCACAGCACAAAGACATGATATAGACTACAATCGATACCTTATCACAGCACAAAGACATGATTTAGACTACAATCGATACCTTATCACAACACAAAGACATGATTTAGACTACAATCGATACCTTATCACAGCACAAAGACATGATATAGACTACAATCGATACCTTATCACAGCACAAAGACATGATTTAGACTACAATCGATACCTTATCACAACACAAAGACATGATATAGACTACAATCGATACCTTATCACAGCACAAAGACATGATATAGACTACAATCGATACCTTATCACAGCACAAAGACATGATATAGACTACAATCGATACCTTATCACAGCACAAAGACATGATTTAGACTACAATCGATACCTTATCACAGCACAAAGACATGATTTAGACTACAATCGATACCTTATCACAGCACAAAGACATGATATAGACTACAATCGATACCTTATCACAGCACAAAGACATGATTTAGACTACAATCGATACCTTATCACAGCACAAAGACATGATTTAGACTACAATCGATACCTTATCACAGCACAAAGACATGATATAGACTACAATCGATACCTTATCACAGCACAAAGACATGATTTAGACTACAATCGATACCTTATCACAGCACAAAGACATGATTTAGACTACAATCGATACCTTATCACAGCACAAAGACATGATATAGACTACAATCGATACCTTATCACAGCACAAAGACATGATATAGACTACAATCGATACCTTATCACAACACAAAGACATGATATAGACTACAATCGATACCTTATCACAGCACAAAGACATGATTTAGACTACAATCGATACCTTATCACAGCACAAAGACATGATTTAGACTACAATCGATACCTTATCACAGCACAAAGACATGTGATATAATTTACCTTGTAAGTGGACTACGTTCAAATGCTTCTTGTATATCAATATCGGTACTGCTAAAGTCAACGATGATGACGTTTATATTCACATCGCCTGTCTTGACATACAGCTACAAGAACAAGACATGATATACTGTTAGCTCTAACTTCATCATATCGGTGTACATGAAACAAGCTTTACGATCAAATAAACACAAACAGATTAAATGAACAATAGTATGTGATAGATAATATTTGGTTTAAATCGCGCGCTCTGATTGGCTGAGAAGCGTTCTCTTTAACTCAACAGTGCACGGAGCGTCGATTTGTTTGATTTTAACTACTGAATATTTTATAAAAGAAATAGAAAACTCGGCAGCAGTGCTCTGTTGAGTTATAGAGCACTTGGGAATTTTAAGATGACTCCAGAAGCGCTGAGAAGCACTCCGCTACGCGTCGTGCTTCTCCTAACGCTTCTCTCGTCTTCTTAAAATCCCCGTGTGCTCTATAACTCAACAGAGCACGCTGCCTCGTTTTCTATTTCTTCAATAGATCTAAACAAACACGCAGTAAGCCGGAATTAACAGATTAAAAAATATAAATGTGCCACTAAACGTAGAAAGCAAATGCCGGTTTTGGCAATGTTTTTTCATGACCAGGGGCGGATCCAGAAATTTGTCAGGGGTGTCCCAATTGCAAATGAAGGGCTCTTAAGGTGTTAGGGGGTGTCCGGTCCTTAAATGTCTTAAATTAAATAGGGGTAATTGCCACGCTAGGGGGCTGTCCGGTGCCTGAAGGGACACCCCCCCCCCCCCCCCCCCTAGATCAGCCCCTGTTGACTCTGAGTTCTCCAGTGGGTGCGAATCAAGCCAATGTACTGCTAGATGCCGTTCAGGCATGACAAGTATATATATTACGATTGTGTTCAGAGATTCATTGTTTTCTCTTACCTCAGACATATCTTCGATGAAGTACTGAACCCAACGACCCTGATTTTTAACTAAAACAAAATCACATATTATATATTTAAATACATCGTATTCTCACTTATTTTGTCTAAGTTCTGGTTTGTTTTTGTAAAAAATGTACATTTTCTCATTCACATATTATCAATTAGACAACATAAAGTCGTGCGCCCGTGGCGTTATAGACGCAAGAGAGAAAATATAAAAAACTAGACGCACTAAGTGCGTTTACTCAGGCTACGTCATAGAGTAGTTATTAATAGGTGGTTTACCTGTGGCCATTACGTCATGTGTAATTTCGACATAACAATAGACCCATAGATAGAAATACCTGCGGGGTAGCCTGAGTAACAATCAACAAGCGTAAGAGTGGCACGAGGCGAAACCGAAATTGCGAAAGTGCGTCTATAACGCAATGGGCGAGCGACGTTCTGTTGTCTTATTGATTTATGATATAGCCTGGTAGTAGAACAGACGAACCGTGCAGCCAATGGAGAAATAGTTGATAGGTTTTTGACCAATAAGAGTGCGCGTAATAATTGTGCTATATTATAATTCATATTATATGTACAAAGACAGTGAGCCCCTTGGTGAGCTATGGTGTTTGGGCAAACTAGATAATTGAGTCTATATTTGGAAAACATGTAATCCAGGAGAAAAAAGGCGATTCTTGGGTTGCAACCATTCCCAGGAGAGTAAATTAAACAAAAGAAACAGCAGCCATGCTGGTGGTCTTGACAAAAGAAAACCAACACCGTGACTGGTGGTACTTTTGTTTAATTTGCTCTCCTGGGAAAGGTTGGAAATCACGAATAGAAACGAAGTGTTTACATAACTATCATAAACCCGTACAGGATCTTTCCAAGTTTTAACGCGCATGCGTATTGTAAAGTCGAGTAAATACTGAGTACACCGTCATACTTTACCTGGAATGATCACGTGTACCGTAGCTTGGTGGTGGATCTGGAAATTGTGTGGACTACAGAAGTCTTGAGATCCTATTGGCTGGTAAACATACTGCGAGACACGAACTGTCTGATCTGGAAAACAAAACATTTAGGTGCATTCAGTAAGAGACCATAAAAACCCTATGAAAAGCCTATAAAATTCCTATGAAAAGCCAATGAAAAGCCAATGAAAAGCCTATAAAATTCCTATGAAAAGCCAATGAAAAGCCTATGAAAAGCCTATGAAAAGCCTGTGAAAAGCCTATGAAAAGCCTATGAAAAGCCAATGAAAAGCCTATGAAAAGCCTATGAAAAGCCTATGAAAAGCCAATGAAAAGCCTATGAAAAGCCTATGAAAAGCCTATGAAAAGCCTATTTACGTGGTGTCGATGTGAAATCAGTTATGATAATCACTTACTTGCTTGAAAGTCAAACAATTCCTGGAAAAGAACAAATGAAACCATTAGTATGAATGATTATCCTCTGGTAACTATGGTGACAACCATGAACATGATGGAAGAGACAACAAAGATGATGATGGGTGGTGATAATGATGATAACAATGATGATGATAATAGTGATGATGATGATGATAATAATAATAATAATGATGATGGTGGTAATAATAAAAGTGATGATGATAATAATGATGATGATAATAATAATGATGATAATAGTGATGATGATACTACTACTACTACTACTACTAATAATAATAATGATGATGATGATGATGATGATGATGATGATGATGATAATATTGTTATTTACTTACTAGTTCAACAAGGTATCTATCTCCATTGATGACATCATGGTTCTCTTCTACATTGATAGCCTTTTCTAGTCTAAATCGACTGAAAAGTTAACAACAAAATTAGATGAGTTTTTTATGAGACTGGGAACCCTGTGTATGGTTATCAGCGAGTAGCCAGGTACTTACTTTGGCATGTATCTGTTAAGATACCTTATGTATTGCAAAACTACACTGTGGGCAATCTGTATCAATGAACAAAATATTGCAGTCAGGGGTAGACATGGTAGTATTTTATTGATAAAAGCATACCCACCCTATCCCCTTAAAATGATAAAAACACCTGTGGTGGTAGGGTTTTGTTTGGTGATATATCATAACCACCCTACCACCCCCCCCCCCCCCCCTTAGATTTACATTGTCGTTGAGTAAATGAGTACACTTGGCAGTATTTTGATGATATATCATAACCACCCTACCCCCCTTAGACTTACATTGTCATTGAGTAAAATATTCCCGTCAGTGGCACACTTGGTAGTATTTTGGTGATATAACCAAGGGTCATATTCTGTGTAGTATTGGAGATCTGGTACATCCATGTTGATGCCAAACCTTCGATAGATTGTATCTTTAAGTCTCTTGCTTGATACGGGATATTTGTAGATCTGAACGACCTATTCCAATAAAAACAATAAATAATGATGATGATGATGATGATGATGATGATGATGATGGAATGAACTGTGATGATAGTGAAGATATGATGATGTCTATGATGTTGTTGAAAATGACGAAGATGCCAGCGGTATTGATGATGATGTTGATGATGAATGGTAATGATGAAGATATTGATTGCAGTGATGATAATAATGATGAATGGTAATGATGATGATAATGATTGCAGTGATGATGATAATGATGAATGATAATGATGATGATTGCAGTGATGATGGTAATGATGAATGTTAATGATGATGATAATGATGAATGGTAATGATGAAGATAATGATTGCAGTGACAATGATAATGATGAATGGTAATGATGAAGATAATGATTGCAGTGATGATGATAATGATGAATGTTAATGATGAAGATAATGATTGCAGTGATGATAATAATGATGAATGGTAATGATGATGATAATGATTGCAGTGATGATGATAATGATGAATGATAATGATGATGATATTGATTGCAGTGATGATGATAATGATTAATGATAATGATGATAATAATGATTGCAGTGACAATG
Organism: Metridium senile; assembly: GCA_949775045.1. Taxonomy (NCBI): domain Eukaryota; kingdom Metazoa; phylum Cnidaria; class Anthozoa; order Actiniaria; family Metridiidae; genus Metridium; species Metridium senile. Next base: position 16,117,384 of record OX459106.1, read on the forward strand.
ATAATGATGAATGGTAATGATGAAGATAATGATTGCAGTGATGATGATAATGATGAATGTTAATGATGAAGATAATGATTGCAGTGATGATGATAATGATGAATGATAATGATGATGATAATGATTGCAGTGATGATGATAATGATGAATGGTAATGATGTAGATAATGATTGCAGTGATGATGATAATGATGAATGGTAATGATGAAGATAATGATTGGAATGATGATGATGGTGATGCACATGAAGTTGATAATGATAAAATTAACGAAGATGACAACTGTAATGATGATGGTGGGGCGATGATGACCAATGTTAATGATGAAATTGATTGTGATAATGCCGACGATAATGGTAACAACCATTTATATAAAGTAGATATCAAAATTCAAAATCTCCCAACCTTAATCATTCTTCGTACATAGTCCCTAGCAGCGGCTATACGGGCCAACATTGCATCATTGTACAAGAACTCGCGGTGACTATCATTCTGTTTAGCAGGGTCAAAAGGCACCACTTCGGCAGTCTTAGTACCAGTTTGAGCCATCCTGGTGGGTTGTACCTGGGCCTATTGCAAAATGGTAACATTTGGGGTGAAATTTTTGTCATAATTGACCGAATAGGATGCAATGTAGTAAACTAGAAAATAAATGATTTATGAGCGTTGTCCTGCTAATAGTCCTTTCATAGTTCCATTCAGTGACCACGAATAATAGTTCCAAGTCCAGGTTACAGTCGCTGCACATGGCAAAACTATAATTTATCATGCGCAGCAACTGGAACTTCGACTTGGAACTATTATTTATGGTCAATGATGAAAAGGACTGTTGGAAAGACATAAACATAAACAGTGCCGATGTGATTAGTCTCCAAGGCAGAGACAATAAATAATTCCCAATAATGTTCATTACACATATAGTGCCTACAATGCATATAAAATGGACCATTAACAAACAACATTGGTGCTTTAAATAAAATGTGCAAAACATTTTGTACATTCACGATGTGGTTCCACAAATGAAGGAAAAAATATATGTGCTTGTTAGTAGTGTTAAATAGTGCTTACAACGAAGGTCCCTAAATGAACCGTGCATATAAGATAAGGTAACAGTCTAGTGCCTTAAATATCGTCCCAAACAATACAAAAACTTGTTGCTTAGACAACATGGTGCCATACTTACAAGGGACACAATGATAGTGACCAAAAGAACACCGTGCTATTAGGTGCTTACACAACATGGTGCCATACTTACAAGGGAAACAATGATAGTGACCAAAAGAACACTGTGCTATTAGGTGCTTACAGAACATGGTGCCATAATAAAGGGAAACAATGATAGTGACCAAAAGAACACTGTGCTATTAGGTGCTTACACAACATGGTGCCATACTAACAAGGGACGAAATGATAGTGACCAAAAGAACACTGTGCTATTAGGTGCTTACAGAACATGGTGCCATAATAAAGGGAAACAATGATAGTGACCAAAAGAATACTGTGCTATAAGGTGCTTACACAACATTGTGCCATACTAACAAGGGACGAAATGATAGTGACCAAAAGAACACCATGCTATTAGGTGCTTACACAACATGGTGCCATACTAACAAGGGATGCAATGATAGTGACCAAAAGAACACCATGCTATTAGGTGCTTACACAACATGGTGCCATACTTACAAGGGATGCAATGATAGTGACCAAAAGAACACCATGCTATTAGGTGCTTACACAACATGGTGCCATACTTACAAGGGATGCAATGATAGTGACCAAAAGAACACCGTGCTATTAGGTGCTTACACAACATGGTGTCATACTTACAAGGGATGCAATGATAGTGACCAAACCAAAACCGTGCTATTAGGTGCTTACACAACATGGTGCCATAATAAAGTACAAGCACAGAATGATAGTGGCCAGACAAAAACCGTGCTATTAGGTGCTTACTAACAAGAGACACAATGATAGTGACCACATACAATGTGGTCCAAAAAAACCCCTATTTAAGTGCTTTTACGTGTTTACTGGACAGGATACCGTGCATAGGAAGAAACGAGTCAAACCTTATTGTCGGTATCATCATCATCATCATCATAATTGTCATCCTCGAGCGCCTCGAGGTCCTCGATTCCCATCTACAAAATAACCGTATAGCTAATTTACGCGTCCTTACGCTATAAAATAACCGTAAAACTAATTTACACGTCTTTGCACTACATAAAAACGTACAGCTAATTTACGCATCCTTACGCTATAAAACAACCGTATAATTTACGTGCCTTTACGCAATAAAAACCGTATAAATTACCACCTTTACGCTATAAAAATCGCAAATCTAATTTACGCGTCTTTACCCTATAAAACAAACGTACAGCTAAATTACGCGTTTTTACGCTATAAAACAACCGTAAAGCAAATTTACGTGCCTTTACGCTATAAACAAACGTATAATTTACGCGTCTTTACGCTATAAAAAATAGTTTCATCAAGTGAATGTATTCAGAAAAAGTTTTTCCAAGGTAATAATGATAATTCTTAATAAAAAAAAACAGTAAAAACATTGTCACGACATATTGGAGAAACATGCAACCAAAAAATCAATCTTTAGCATGGATAATGTTTTTCTTATCCATGCATTTAGAGAAAACCTTTATAGTAGATCAATTGAAAGGAAATCTAAACACATACCACTTCCACGTCATCATCATCGTCGTCGTCGTCATCGTCGTCATCTGTCTGCAATTACAGCATGCATTTAACAACTACTGGGATTAAACACTACTTGGTTAGTTTAAAGCGTATAACTACAGTTACTTCTACTACAAGCTGGGTTAGTTTAAAACGTTATTAACTGCAGTAAGTGAAAGAACTAACTGTGTAACCATTGTTTGGTTTTAACACAAAACGCAGAGGCTTAAAAAGCATTAAGAGCAAGGATGGCATAGCTGGCTAGTGCGCGGCTTTCGGTGCGAGAGATCCTGAATTCAATTCCCAGTGACATTGCATCCTTGTTTCGACTTCTCTTATTTCTTTAAATACCCGTAAAACGGAGCACTGATGGAGAGAGGGGAGTAAAATGAGCGCATCGTCGGCTCTCTGGAAGATTAGCTTCGGCTAAAGGGACTTTCGACGTAAAATACTGTTCTTTAAAGCTTGAGTCGCAATAGTTTACAGCATAGAAAGAGACGACAATATATATGAATATGCAATACGAAATGATAATATGTTTGCAGAAGTAAACGAAACAATACAAAAATTTGTACAAGTAAACAAAAGAATACAAAAGAATAACGAAACAAGTAAATAAAGAATGAGAAACTGTTTCCCTGTGAAAGTATCAATATATGTACCAGTCTTTTGGACTCCACAATATGTTTCTTGTACATGAGCAAACACAACGTAGTGTCCCGGGCATAATTGTATAAGTAGTATTTTGGGATATTAAGATGTGTACATCAGCAAACAAGTGCAACAAACCGTAGTGCCCCGGACATAATTATTCATTGCCAAGTAGTATCTTGGGATAAAAAGATGTACACATCAGGAAACAAGAGCAACAAACCGTTGTGTCTCGGGCATAATTATTTAAGTAGTATCTTGGGATAAAAAGATGTGTGCAAACAAAACGTTGTGTCTCGGGCATAATTATTCAAGTAGTATCTTGGGATAAAAAGATGTGTGCAAACAAACCGTTGTGTCTCGGGCATAATTATTCAAGTAGTATCTTGGGATAAAAAGATGTGAGCAAACAAACCGTAGAGTCCCGGGCATAATTATTCAAGTAGTATCTTGGGATAAAAAGATGTGTACATCTGCAAACAAACCGTAGAGTCCCGGGCATAATTATTTAAGTAGTATCTTGGGATAAACTGAAAGATGTGTACATACCCCATCGCCATCAACATCATCATTATCCTGTTTTGAAGCGTCCTAAAAACATCACTTATTAACACTATGCTAACAAATAACATCAACACAACATTAAACATCTTCCCCCTTTCGATCCTCCCTCCAAATCCCCCCTCCCCCTTCCCCTGGCAAGGCAAGGCTGGCTGGTTTAAGCTAACAACATTATTTCCCAAACAGGAATTCTGTTTACCTGATTGTCCTGTGGGCTCACCATTAACTTTCTTAGAGTAGCACGTCGGTTACCATCGTTGGAATAAGGATCCTGTTTAACCTGTTTAGAAACTTGACTGACTTGTTTTGTGTCTTGATTAACTTGTTTTGGAACTTCGTTGACAGGTTTGTGAACCTGTTTAAACTGTTCTGAATTTTGATTGACTGGTTGTGAATTTGGATTACTGGGACGTTGATCTGGATCGTACTGTCTTGCAACTTGATAAACTTGTTTCGGATTTTGATAAACCGGTTTTGAATCTCGCTTTTGTAGATTTTGAGTGACTTTTTTTGGAGCTTTATTTACCGGTTGTAAATTTTTTTGTACAGTTTGTAAAGCTTGAATGGCTTTTCTTGAAAGCTTGTCTAAAAATTCTCTATGCAACTGCTGCATCGATTTGCGTGGACCTTGGATCGTAGCTTGTTTTCTAGATGTATCAATATTTGCTTGTTGTCCACCGTGTTGTTCCTGTTGTTGACTATTCCTACTATCACTAAGTGCTGCTTGATCCATATGATTTCTAAGACTTTCTACATTATCGATTTGATTCGTGTCTCTACGAACACGCTTCGGTCGAACATGCATCGGAGCAGTTCTCGTAGCTTCTTCGGAATTGCGACCTTTCAAATCAAACTGTATTGTGTTTCCATGGTTATTATTTCTAGGATCAAACTGATTGGTGTTGCCATGGTTATTATTTCTAGGATCAAACTGATTGGTGTTGCCATGGTTATTATTTCTAGGATCAAAATTGGTGTTACCATGGTTATTATTTCTAGGATCAAAATTGGTGTTACCATGGTTATTATTTCTAGGATCAAACTGATTGGTGTTACCATGGTTATTATTTCTAGGATCAAACTGATTGGTGTTGCCATGGTTATTGTTTCTAGGGTCGAACTGTTTCGTGTTTCCATGGTGACTAAAAGAAAACCGTGGGTCGTTTCTTTGTATCGTCTCGTCTTGTGAAGGATAAGTTTGTGAAATATTCGCGTCTTTATAAACTTGAACAAAAATCTTGACACTCTCTTCCAGACTTCGTACCACAGGCTTTTCCGAATGCCTTCCGTCCGCATTGTCGCCATCAATCGGGTACGCGTCGGAAAGATCGGAATGCATCGTTACTACCGAGCCATGTCCAGCAGGCCCGAAGACTCTAATCGATCCTTCATCGTAGAGCGAATGGTTGGAGAATTTAGGGTTCGTCATCGTTAAGTTATTCCCATGTGAGTCGGTTGATCGTCGATGTAGACATTTATCGAATTGTTTCATGTGTGTAAATGCTGTGTTATCGTTGGGGTAGACAGCAGAGTCGTGTATAAGACCCACTCCTTCATATCGCTTTAGAGTAAAGTTCTTGATGAGATAACTAGGTTCATATTTACACCGCCATAACATATTATCCAAATTATAATAATGGGGTTTATTTCTACGGTGCTTCACATCAGGGCCATTATTCGTACCAAATTTATGTACCTCACTATTAAGTGCCACGCTCCAGCTCCTTGGGTGAGTATGTGATGGCAGGGTTTGTGGTATGTACCCGGCATAATGTGTAACATCGGGGGAAGCATCAGGATCGTTTATATACATAGATATGGAATTTCCCGTGATGTACCGAAAGCCCGGTAGGCCGGGGATTTTCCAGCCCACGAGAATGTGGTCCAGTCTAGAACCTTGCTTATGTAGTGCCTCGATGAAGTACTTGTGTCCCTTTTCAAGGTAGAGTTCTTGGGATAGTTGTGAGTTGTATTTAGTGAACTCTGCAGCGTTCGTTCTGTAGTCTCCTTCAAAGCCTGTTCGGTTACCGATCCAACCTATTAGCCGTACATTCTCGGGGTTTTCGTCTGTGCTTAGCCAGAGCTCGGAGGTATCGTCTGATGAGAGTGCGAATAAGTATTTACCTACAAACAAACAATCACTTTTCAGGAAATTGTTTTCAGGACAGTATGATCACCGATTATTTTTATCGTACTCTAAATAGTCATCATCATCATTATCATCATCATCATCATTACCATCATCTTCACCACCACCACCATCCCCTATCATCATCATCACCTTCACCACTATCATCATCTTCACCATCCTCATCATCATTACCACCATCATCATCACAATCACCACCATCATCACCCCTGTCATCTTCACCATCATCACCCTCATCATCATCATCATCGTGATACCTGTCAAAGGAGGATGTAGATATCCAAATATTCTTTGTCCATAGTCTTCTTCATAGTGTTTCACGTGAAACCGACTGACTGTCAGACGGAGGTCTGGGTACAAGGGAAAGAACCAATTACGTCGAAGGTCATGTATGGTGTTCCCGCACCACGCCTGCCAAACATGGACGTTCAGCTTACCAATCATCTGCAGGCGCAAACAAGAATACGCATTATTATAATGAAGTACTGCTTGTTGAAAAGGTTGATTGTTTAAAAGTATTAACAACAATGCAAACGCATCGAGGTCTTGCACCAACAATAACCTTCATATTCCTTTAATAGATGTACGTCCATAATATCTCAACAATAACCTCCACGTCCTTGACGAGAACGATTGTAAATATCTCGATAATTCGTGTTTTGATGTTATTACCTATAATAGCAGAACAATAAACATCATCTCCACGAAGAGAATTATGATTGTAAGCACCTCAATGTACTTAGATTATTCCTTTCCGTCAAATAGTTGTATTATATAGAGTTCTAATTCTTTATACATGAAATATAATCGAATTGCTTCTGTGTAGTAGAGTGATTTTTATATGACAGAGAAAGAATTGTCAAACTAATAGTTGTTACTACACTCTGAATCTATTGTTTTCTTCTGTTCTTTACCAACAAGTACGAACTAAATGCTCGTTTTTCTTTCACGGTCAAATCAAAATCACTCTAGTTCTTATTTAGTTACTAGTCACTATCAAAGACAAGTAAAGTTGTAATGAAGTATTGTTTACTTTTGTATTTGATGTTTCTGGTTGAGTGATTAAATAGTGCCTAATAGAAACTACGGGCGGGGTTCCACTGTATTAAGCTATTTTGTTTCTATTTCATGGTTTTAGTGTTTCCTCTCCATCAAGAATCTCTTTAACTCACATGAGGTCTCCATTGTGAAGTCTGCCATTTAAACTTCCTATCACGTCGTCGTTGCTTCCTTTCCCGTGGTGCTTTTCGGTTTTTGTCACGTGATTGGTCTGTCTTTGGTCTTGGTAAAGGTGTATCAACATGTGGTGGTTCCGCGCTATGGCTGATGGGATGTTGAGTACTGGAGGAATTTTCAGAAAATTTCCCTAAATAAACAGATCAGACACATGAATTATAACGCGCACGTCAATTGGCTGTTAGGAAATGTTTTAGATATAACGTGTGCGCTAATAGGTTAAAATGAGCGACACAACTCGTTGGTGCATTTGAGAATGAATTCTTGAATTCAGACTTACCATTATTAACTAATCGTCGTTTGTGATGTCTTTCACTTGTTATTCCTTCATTCTTCTCAATACGGAGTGCTACATCCCTCTCGACTTTCTGTGAATTAAACAAACACACGTCAAACGCGAGCAATATTTTCATGAAAGAATAAAATTGGCGGGAAAACGCTCTCGCGCGCGCGCCACAATCGTTATTTTCCCGCCATTTCTTAATATAGCAAATATTGTGTTATGAATTCATTTTTTCTTTTCTTTTGGCTTTTGTTTTCCTCCCTTTAGCTTCTTATATAATATTTATCTTAAATATCTCTCTTAATAATCTTAATTATTAATATTTTTCTATTTATTAAAGTGGCAACTCCTAATTTGGGCTTCCTGTGTGGCACGATTTAACACAGGAACCCCACCACTGAGTCGATATGAATTAAAGAACACTATAAAGCTCACAGCTTCTCACAAAACACTTCACGATTGGGGATTTGATTTCCCAGTTTGAAAAGCTGTCAAAACAAGTAAACATGATATTTTAAAAGCAGATGGATATTTTTAATTTGTCGTCAGTAAAATCGTTGTTCTGCTCGCAGCTAGGGTAACAGCATGCTGGAAGGTTGACACAAAGCACACACGTACGATGGGAAAAAGACTAGAAGGTCATAAATGTAGCTAGAAAGGAAATCCTTTCTTATTTCGGAAAATAAGTAAACATTAAGCAAATAACATAAAAATATGTAATAAGAAAGATGAGTCCGAGGAAGGAAAACATCGTTTAGATCCAAGTTTTGGATGAGAATTTTTCAACAATATTTCGACTTTTATTTTAAGTCATAAAAATATATGGTTTAAAAGACCTTGCATTAATTGTCTATTTAAGGTTGCTTCTTGATGGCTGTTATTTGCTTGTATCAGTGAGTTTTTTTCTGTCAATCAATCTGTCTGTCTTTCCGCTCTTGCTTACGTCTTACAACCTTTCTTTCCTTCTCAACTCCAAAAAGACCGCCCAACAACACAGGATAGCAAAGAGAAGCCATCGCCTCAGGGCAATATTACACGGCTTATCTAGACTAGACTAGAACTGATTAAGGGTCGACGAATTAGTCAAGGTCAAAATATATGTCATTGATATCAATCAATAATATTTAGCTCCTGTGACCGACGCAGTCCATACTAGTTTAACCGCTAGTTATCGTAAATTTTTAATGCAATTGTTTCCTTAGAAGCACTGACGCAGTCTACACTAGTTTAAACGCTAGTAATCGTACATTTTTACTCCAATTGTTTCCTAAGAAACACTGTCTCAGTCCACACTAGTTTAAACGCTAGTTATCGTACATTTTTATTCCAATTTTATTGTTTCCTTAGAAACACCGTCGCAGTCCACACTAGTTTTACCGCTAGTTATCGTACATTTTTACAAATACAAATACTTCACTATAATTAATTATTCACCGTTATCAAAATATGCAATATTTTTCTGGTAATTATTCATCCTAAACCTGTCAGCACATGGGCAACCGAGTGACACACAAACAAGATCAATAAAAAACACTTTGTAAAGAGAATACCCGTTGAACGGACTTCAAACACAAATGCCTGAGAAACCGCTAGTAAACACGTGAAAAAATATATGAATATATGAGAGAATGAGTGCATGGATAAATAGATGGATAGACGAATAGATTATAATGAAGACTAGCAGTAGCAGTCGAAACGTTGCGGTTTCCAAACCTTAGACATTCGTGAGACAAATTAATGTTTAATTAGATTAGTGGATGGATGAAGAAATGAATAAATGGATGAATGAATGGATGAATGAATGAATGGATGGATCGGATGAATGGATGAATGGATGAATGGATGAATGGATGAATGGATGAATGGATGAATGGATGAATGAATAAATGAATGAATGAATAAATGGATGAATAAATGGATGAATGAATGGATGAATTGATGAATGTATTGGATGAATGAATGAATGAATAAATGAATGAATGAATGAATCAATCAATCAATCAATCAATCAATCAATCAATCAATCAATCAATGAACCAATGAATGAATCAATGAATGAATCAATGAATGAATGAACGAATGAATGAATGAATCAACGAACGAACGAACGAACGAACGAACGAACGAACGAACGAACGAACGAATGGACGAATGAACGAACGAACGAACGAATGGACGAACGAACGAATGGACGAATGGACGAACGAACGAACGAATGGACGAATGGACGAATGAATGAAAAACAAAATGAAAAATTCAAGTATTCTGAAAAACAAACGGATTATAGACTGTGCAGCTAATATATAAAGCATTAGATCTCGCAGATAACAGATTCACAAGTGAATTGCTTTTAAATTCGAGGACTTATTTACTATAACCAACTCACAATTTCAATCCAACGTGATTTACAAAGTTGATAATATGACAGACGGGTCGATAAAGCGACAAACTTACGATACTGATCTACAGAATGGCTAAATATCCACAGAATCAGAGATATAAATCGACAAAATATGATGGAGTACATTTGGATTTTTCAAGATGTTTTGGTCCTTACAAGATTTGCTCAATATCACATTGTATAATCTCCCCGCCCCCATGTAATATCGTCTCTCTATTTTTTGGCCATTTGAGGATTATTTTATTGACAATTAAACCCACATCATTGTCATTAGTGTAATAAAACTATAAGCGTAATAAAACTTACAACGATTAAAAATATTGATGTTATACATTTTAACCTATCTATGTTAATAGCATAGCTCTCTCGGTACGTTTTTCACAAATTTATGAAAAAATAACTCCTAGATTTTTTTATCGATATTTTTGTTTTTAAAGTATACTTTCGAAACATGCCAAGCTTTGAAAGTGAAAACTGAAGTTGTGACTTTTACTTGATATGGCGAAGTTATTGGAATGGAAAATGTAAATAAACAAGAAATGTCAAAGGCCAGAGTATGATTACGGAATAGAGAACACCGTTTTCGAAAAAAAACAGTCTTCATTTTTTTACGCTAGCTAATATATTTGTGTTTAATTGGTATCGTTTTTGGTGTATTTTTGAGTAGATATTTTTGGTTTTTAAAAATGGATAAAATATGCACAGTAAATTTAGTAAAAAGCAAACTTTCGTTATTTTGTAATCGATTTTTTTGTAAATTTTTAACCAGGATATTCGTGAACATCTTTGGATCTGTAACTTTTTATGCCTTACCAATTATAGTGAGATTTTTTAAAATATTTTTCATAGTAGTCTCTTCGTTTCAAAACGTTTTAATGAGAGAGAAATCAAACTAAAGTCAGTGTAAAAATCAAATTAATTACAAGATGGCATTTTCTACGAACTAATAAAGAGATTTTAACAGCTTCTTTATCGTTAAATCGCCAGCTGGTGTGTTATTAAAATTCAAGTTTCTTTTCAATAGAATCAAATCAATAATGACTCAGTTTTGAGTACTGATTTTTGCAGTCAATTCATTAAAAAAACTCAATGTTTTCCGTCGTAAGTTTTGTAATTTTTCATTTTGTGACGCTGAAGATAAAAAAAATACAATTTGAGCAAATCTATTTCATTTAGATTTCGAAGTCGTCAGTAATATTTCGTTTCTTTTATACTGCATGTAATCTGTAATAATTACCTTAATCATAGATTTGTGGGAAGTCAAACCGTCTTTCATATAAAATATTAATTTTTTTATCTTGAAATATGTCTTCAAAACGGCTTTTTGGGGTTGATTCAAATTGGGAGTGATTCAAATTACTATTTTTCACTGTAATCAGTTTTAATCAGTAATTTCTCAAGGATCATTTAATATTAATTGTTAGCGCGTTGCTATGTACGTTTCCACCCAAAACCTCTGTGAACGAAACATTTGTTCCAAACATTTGCGAAGTGATATCTATAAACACATAAGCCAAATAATCTTATTTTCAAGATTGTTATTGGGTCAAAAGGTACATAGCAAGGCGTTTAAATAGCTGATTTGGCCGATTCATGAAGCCATTCATGAAGAGTAATGAATATGTGACCGCCTTCAAGCAATATATAAGTATTTCTAAAGCAGTTAATGACAAATTGAACGCATGGGATGATGTTGGGTACAATACTAAAATTATTTGCATAGTATGTGGTAAAGGTGATGCTTTGTAGACTCAAAATTCAAATTTATGTGTTAAAACCTTTTCAATAAACACTTTAATTTGGATCTCAATTAGCACTTTCTAAAATTAGAATAAGTATAAAAAATTGAATATTAATTTTGAGTTAAATAATAATCAGACTAGTTTTGAGGGTAAATTTTCAACTCAAATAATCTCAGAATGTACACAAGAGGCAGGTGGAACCTCCCGAAGTATAAAAAAAAACACACAATAATTAAGGTTTTTAAGGTTATTTCACCCTAAAAACTACTGACATTTCAATTTGTGTAGTTTATTGTATTACAATTTCGAAACCCAACATTAAACAAAAAAAAACGACTTAATTTCTGAGTTTTTTTATTTGTAAAGATATAAAGAAATTATTTAAATTCATAATTATCTGTACTAATTTTGCATAATATTTTAGCTTGTAAGCCGACTAACTGTACTGCTATTGAAATGCTATTGTTTTGATATAACTATGTTTTGAAAAAAAAAATTAAATTACTTTTATCTTTAACTAATATTCAATAATTTGGATGAGTAACTTTGCCGTTCCAAAAAACAATGTTTAGAATTGAAGTCCGTTTATATTTCTGCGGAAGAAGATGTAAACCAGAATAATATAACTACGCGATTATTCTAACAACAATAACAATATTAAAAAAAAACTAACTTAGCAAGAAAAATATAAAGATATTTAATGTGAACTCGAATGCGGCAATAATTTCATATTTCAAGAAGATATTTTTAGATAAGAAGCTGACCGTCTTAGTGAGAAATTACCCCAAATCGCTATGATAACATGTCAACAATTTCCATAATAATAATATCGGTTCACTACTAATAATAATATGGGTAAAATTACGATATATGAACTTGATACTTACAAATAGCGTATAATATTAGTACACAAAATGGTAGTTACATTTGCATTTAATATTATATTTTCGTACAAAAATCAACCCCATGGTACGATAAACCAATTAAAGGCAATTCTTCTGACATAAATTTGGTTTTGTATTTTCTCTTTCTTAATTAATAAGTAGTTTATTTTGACTTACAACGATAAATAAGGATTTTGACAGGTCAAAAACGAAGCTTGATGCCAACCGCAAAAAACTTTTACTTACCGCAAAAAATTGTGGCTTTACGAAAATTACTATGTCAAATCTGAATCCCAACAAATATATGTAATTTTGGCGAGCTTGATCAGGCGAATAATTGCACTTCTTGAACAACTGAGATACCATATTAAAATAATTACTGGTCTTCGTCAAATAAATTTGTTAGTGCGCTCAATATAATTTCTACGGTATTTCCATGTGTAGAAATAAAAAAATGAAAGAAATTCCTTTACAGAATTTCAGTATTTTTTTCGTTGTAGAATGTTTTGCTTAACAACTCGTTGAAGCAGGACAAAAGCCGATTGTTGTAACTTCTAGCTCCATGACCCTAAAGGTCGTCGATATGCTAGGGTTTTAGCTAGATAATAGTCAGCAATTACCTTTAATAAACGGTTGACGTCTAACTCTCGTTCAAGCGCAAGCAGTTCTTCGTCGTTCGCTGTGTCTTGCCCAGTACCTATAAGTCCTAAATAGAACACATCATTATAATTGTGATTAACTATAAAACTGTAGGTCCTGTAGGCTTGACTGTGTTTTGATAATCATAAGAACTTCAACATGTACGTAATTCAAATATGCCTTTACCAAATAATATTCTCGTATTTACCAAGAAGAACTATGCTTTACATGTACAAATAAAAAATATATATTCAAGTTGAAAGGTTAAAAGTGTATTATATCAGGAATATATCAGTTTCCTTACAAGACCTTACAAGGCGCACGAAAAAGTACTAATTTCTAAGCGTTTTTCTTTGACTTTAATACTTACCAAATGATCTTCGTTTGAAGCTCGAAGTGTAGGAAATATCCTCCCATTGAACAAAGATAATTAGAGTTAAAACTATAAGACCAGCGGCTGATAATTGAACGAGACGTTTGATGGTTTTTGCAGCCACCATTTACAAAACAACGTGCTTTCTTTCATCAACCTCCACGTAATAACTGCAAAATAGCTACACATAAAACACTAGCCATTACACACTTTACACTAATAAAATCCACATTCAGAGAGCTATGAATTCCTTTAGTTTCATTCCTGCGAGTGATTGGAGTTTCAAAATACCATTACGATAAGTTGAAAGACGAGATCTCACGTCGAGTCTTCTCTCGTACCGGAAGTAACGACAAGTAAAAGTGTCTAAACCGGAAACTTGTGACCGTGTGGTTCGCACGAGTTTCTTGTTGACCAATCAGATTCAAGGAAGCTATTCTTTTATACTTTCTCTTCTCTTCTCTTCTCTTCTCTTCTCTTCTCTTCTCTTCTCTTCTCTTCTCTTCTCTTCTCTTCTCTTCTCTTCTCTTCTCTTCTCTTCTCTTCTCTTCTCTTCTCTTCTCTTCTCTTCTCTAATCTCTTCTCTTCTCTAATCTCTTCTCTTCTCTAATCTCTTCTCTTCTCAGCTCTTCTCTTCTCTCTTTCGTTCAATGTCAGTTTTTACGAAATGTTTGTGGCGATTCGCTGTGAATATTAACTAATAACTTGATACCAAATTGGCATTATTTATATCTAACCAATCACAGGATTTCTTGGTTAGTGGTGATGATGTCTTTATTATCTTATCGACAGGTTCTTGAAATCAGCAGTGAATTTTCATGGTGACAAACTCGAAAATACTGACACCTGTCAAGCTCTACACTTTACTAAAAGAACAATAGTGAGCCGGTTAAGCTAACCAAATACGAAGAGGGGATTCTTTTTTGTTTTGAAAAATTGTGCAAGCTAATTATACAGTCATTGTGTTTTAGTCAAAGCTAGCCAGGGGCATTGTCTCAAATATAATAAATTAACATAAATATGGCCATGCATTTATACATCCATCAAAATGAGCTAGGGCTAATTTTATGATACTTTGGGCTTGATCGGAGTAAAATAACACCCTAAAAGCAGTGTTACTGACGGTTATTGCTTCGGTGGATTTAAGGGACGGACCATTAGAAAAGTGATGGGGGGGGTGGGGCAAAAGCAAAAAAAAAAAATATTTCCGGTAAAAAATCAAAAAAAAAAAAATATTTCTTCACACTTAGCGTGAAAAAAAAAATATTGACAACTGTAAATATGGGTGTGGCCATACATAACTGTAAAAAAAAAAATATTGCCAGCCAAAAAGTCTAAAAAAAAAAAAATTTCTAAATCCATGTCAAGAAAAAAAAAATATTCCAACTTTGAAACTCCCCACCCCCCCCCATCACTTTTCTAATGGTCCGTCCCTAAGGTGGCTCGACTGAGAATTTTTGAAGGGTCACCGTCGCTGTTTGATCGCAAAATGCGTCGCGCGTAGAAAGAAAATTTCAAATTAATTTCCATAGCGAGTTCAGGTATAGATTGAAGTTTGTTCTGATTTTTGAAATATTGCAATCGCAACTAGCAATAATTTTTAATGATAGAAAAGTGGTTTTGACAAATACGACAATTTTAGGCGAAATAGAGTTTTCTATAAAACTGCATTGATTGTTCACAAACAAGGTCTTCGTTGTTGCTTAAAATAAACGATTTATATGGAGGCATTTTTGTATAAAACGCTTTTAAACATTTACACATCAAATAAATTAAATGATTCAAGCATCCATTTCACTTGATCAAAAACATCACTACAAAAGCTCAGAAAAAGTTCTTTTTGGTCTCATTTGGTCAAGACATGTCTTAGTTATCCGTCTGGCGAACATGAACGAAATCACTTCAGGCTATTAGGATATATATGATTTTCTGTTTGGTGAGATATAACTGCGCTTTTTCTTCTTTTGTCTAATATTGCACACATTTTTACAAAAGATTTCAAAACTTAAAATTTCCCTGATGAATTTTTTTCTTACAGCAGCATTGGCTTTTTGAAATAGCTACTCGTCGAGCCCTGCAGTTTTATAACCACTGATATACATTGGAAGATATCGAAAATTATTTTCAAAATAGGTAAACATTTCGACCGCTTACTCAAGGCTCGCATTGTTTTGGTTGTCCGAGATCGCTATTGTCTATATCTTTTACTCAATATGTGAATTCCGATATGCATTGTCACCTCTCAAACAACACTTGACTACCTTTCGTTAGCCGAGCAGCTCCGAGTGTGATCGTTTGAATATTTTTTAAATGACAAAGGACGATTACGATGGGTGCATGTAAAGCAATTCCAGCTGATATGCAGTACTTCGAATAATATACCTCTAATTAAACTAGATAAAAAGCGAAAAATCACAAAACTGGGCAAAGACAAAATTAAAGACATAAATAAACGTTCCCCGAATTTTGATTTCTCATAGCCTACCCCAGACTAAATAATTTTTTGTGCTAGCAGCAAACGTAGCCTAGCAGGCTAAAACAACTAAAAAATAACCCTATCCCAGACAAAATGTCAAAAAGCTACCCTATCCCCTTCCCCAGATAGTCTAAGACAAATTGTTAAAAATGATACCCGACCCAAGACCTAAAAGCCGAAAACCATACCCTATCGTGCATATACCCGTATAGCAAACATAGGGGAGTAACCCTCCCCCCCCCCCCCCCCCCCCCGGAACGTTACCTAGTTTAGTTTGAGGTATATTATTCGTATATTGGCACTGCACTGATCAGCTGGAATTACCTATTTTGAAAATAATTTTCGATATCTTTCAATGTATCAATGGTCATAAAACTGCAGGGCTCGACGAGTAACTATTTCAAAAAGCCAATGCTGCTGTAAGAAAAAAATTCATCAGGGAAATTTTAAGTTTTGAAATCTTTTGTAAAAATGTGTGCAATATTAGACAAAAGAAGAAAAAGCGCAGTTATATCTCACCAAACAGAAAATCATATATATCCTAATAGCCTGAAGTGATTTCGTTCATGTTCGCCAGACGGATAACTAAGACATGTCTTGACCAAATGAGACCAAAAAGAACTTTTTCTGAGCTTTTGTAGTTAGTGATGTTTTTGATCAAGTGAAATGGATGCTTGAATCATTTAATTTATTTGATGTGTAAATGTTTAAAAGCGTTTTATTCAAAAATGCCTCCATATAAATCTTTTATTTTAAGCAACAACGAAGACCTTGATCTGGAGTTTGTGAAACAATCAATGCAGTTTTATAGAAAACTCTATTTCGCCTAAAATTGTCGTATTTGTCAAAACCACTTTTCTATCATTAAAAATTATTGCTAGTTGCGATTGCAATATTTCAAAAATCAGAACAAACTTCAATCTATGCCTTGAACTCGCTATGGAAATTAATTTGAAATTTTCTTTCTACGCGCGACGCATTTTGCGATCAAACAGCGACGGTGACCCTTCAAAAATACTCAGTCGAGCCACTATGAAAACTTATACACCGTATAAAAGAGTGTTACTTACTGACGTTTAGGACTTTTATCCTTCGTCGAAGTAAAAATGGTAACTTATACACCGTATAAAAGAGAGTGTTACTTACTGACATTTGGGACGTTAATCCTTCGTCGGAGTAAAAATGGTATTTAAGAAATGAAATACGTCTTCTGTGTTTTCACGCGCTAATGAAAACCGAGATGCGTTTGGGAGAATTCGAGAGCAGATCAGTCCAAACACGAGACGAAGTCGAGTGTTTGGACCTGCTCGAGAATTCTCCCAAACGTATCGAGGTTTTCATAAGCCAGTGAAAAAACAGAAGACGTGTTTCATTTCTTAAATACCATAACAATCGCGCGAAAAGACGAAAAAAATGCCCTTTTATTTGTTTGACGATGTTGCTTTTTCTCGAAACTGACCAATAAGCGCGCGCGAAAGATCAAAACAACGGATAAACTGACCGTTGAATGAGCGCGCGCGCTAGAAAATGGCGTGAGTGTGTTTCATGCTCTCATGAAACACGGTTGTTTGACCAATCAACGCGCGCGTACTATCCCAATTATTTTATAACCGTGTAAAAGAGAGCTACTTACTGACGTTTCGCAGTAATAACAGCGCTTTCAAAACTGATAAGTAACCAAACTACTCCAAATGGTTTCTTAGATTCACAGTATAGTACTCACAAGGGCTCAGACCTTTTCATATCATCTTAATACCAACTTCGTTTAAGGACTGTTTTCTACGCTAGTTCTATTTTCTGTACTGATCAATAATTTCCTCTTGACGCGAGACTTATTGAAGTACCTTTTGATCAACTCTTGCATTTCAAATTAGACTATATAGACTACATAGCTACCAGACAATTTATAATACGAAACTAGCCTAATTTACATTTAGTGAGTGCTGCCATAATTTAGTTAGTGGGATTGCTTTCATTTGAAAAGTATGAAATGACACGACACATACCCTTGAAAATGTCAAAACTTTTTGATAAGTTTTGCTATCTTGCGTGATGTTCACAAACGAATAGAAAACGAAAACCAGATAAAACGCTAACTTTTCATGTGAAAAACAACATTTCAAGGAGGTAAGACGGACGACAGGTTTATAGAGGAAGAATTTTAAGTATTATATTGAATTGACACTTAAAACTAAAGAATAAACTGTCTCCAAAGATGAAGTGTTTTGTTTTTCGTTTTGTAAGGTTTTTTTTACCCCGCAAGTATTCAAAAATCCTGTTGCTATGCGGTATCTAGGCACGTGACCAAGTCCTGCAAAGGGCCTATTAATTTTTTATAATCGACCTTCTCCCTCCTCCCTTTATATTTTGATTCTCCTTCCTTCCTCTATTTTTTTACCTTTTTTTCTCTTTTCTCTCTTTTTTCTCACTATTTATTTTTGCTGTTTCTCCTTCCTCCCTGATCCGTTCCTCTCCTCTGTGTGTGTGTGTGTGTGTGTTTTTGCATATATTGTGTTCTATTTACTTTAACTATAAATAAAATAATTAAAAAAGCAGTAGATAAATAATTTGCAAATTCAACGACTAAAAATGAAGTACTTATTGGCGTACTCACAATGTTATTGATTATAGTTTTTCCAAGGGAATGGATATATAGTATTTAGTTACTGAAAAATATCTTAAGTTTAATTTGTTTCGCGTATGCACTAAATTCATTTATTTACTAAATTCCTTTTTTAATTATGTTTTTAGTTTCATATTGTTTGTTTTTTTATTTTTGTTTGCTTGTTTTTTTTTTTTTTAATTTAAAGGGTTGCTAGTACCAGTAAGATCACATTTTAAATTCCAACCAAGCCTTTTTTTAGAACCCAGCATGCAAAATCTCAGTCAAGATATTTCTAATAAAGAAATGTTTTTTAAGCAATTCCCGTTGTCTCACAGTACGTAGTCAGCAGTTATCATATAATAGACATTTAGTGAAATTTAATGACTTTTTCGTGAGGGTAGATACATTATTACCGGCTATTCAGTAGTTTACATAATGGACTTCAAATAAGAATCTGTCAAGGAAGCAATTAAGGCTATTGAAAAGCAAGTATCCTTGACAATTTTCATTGCTCGTGTAGACGATCAGCAAGTTTTCCTTGACAATTTTATATTGACAAGGTTTCCTTGCTCGTGTAGATGATGAACAAGTTTTCCTTGACAAGTTTAGGTTGTGCCCGCAATGCCTTGCAATCAGCGGAGTACTAACATAATATTGGTTCCAGTCCCTTGTCGAGTAAAAAAACTAATGGCGTTTATTTTGACTGATCGCGCGAAAAGACTGGGAACTAATCTCATTAATATTCCTTGCCACATTTTCCTTGTTGTCCGTCTACACGAGCAAATTTCATTTTTCAAATTTCAAGGAAAAGCCAACATGCTAGCTTTTCCTTGTCAAGGAAAAATTGTTCATTTTACTCCATCTACACGAGCAATTTTTCCTTGTCAAGGAAAACTTGTCAAGGAAAAATTGCTCGTGTAAACGCCGCTTTAGTGGATTGTCTCGTAAGTAGTATACAGAATGTGCGTTCAACGCCAGGCGGAACATGGCAGATTGCAGATCTCCCTCAGTCGAGGTGACGTCATCAGATGGGGCCTGATTGTCCTTTTTGACCCGATTCTAGCCTTTCGATTTTGTTCCTTTTGGCCCGATTAATGTCCTTTCTGTCCTTTTCCCATTGTCCTTTCTGTCCTTGTAAAAGTTTTCTGAATCGGTTCAAAGGGGACAAAATCGGGCCAAAAAGGCTAGAATCGGGTCAAAAAGGACAATCAGGCCCCATCTGATTACGTCACCTCGACTGATTCGCAATCCGCCATGATCCGCCTGGCGTTGAACGCACATTCTGTATGCTACTCTCGTAGTTTTGAGGAAGACGAACAAAGTGTCTAATAAAACGAATAGATTTTCACAGCAAATGATATTATATCCTTGTAAAATATAGTTTTATTACATCGGGATTAATATATCTATATATCTATTACACTGTTAACAGAGCTTACAAAGGATGCCTGGAATATAACTGGAAATTATTTGATGAGCTTGCAAACAGCCTGCGTAGCTTAGTGGTCTGCGGAGTTGCGAAGAAAAGAAAACTCTGCAGACAACCGAGCTACCTGTGTTATATAGTCCCAACACAGGTAACCCAATCTAGCGATGTTTCCACTTAGGTATCCCAGTTGGGAGATGATATTTGTTCATATTCATAAAGAATCAAAATATGGCAACTGATATAAATAACTATTTCCCAAGATTGAAAAGCCTTTCAAACATGTGATTCTATACGATAGTCGGCAAAGAAGACGTTTTTCAAATCAGTCGCTGTATTTCATTTAATGTATGGAACAAGTAACAATAGTCGATTTCACAGGCCATTTTGAAAGATGGCCGTGTCTTTACAAGGAAGCGAGACGAACGGTGAGCTTGCAATGATAGAGACATATGAATAATTGTCCAAGGAGTTAAAAAGTGTCTCTATCATTACATTATCGTTTATATCAAACACCGACGCAGCCTATACCACAATCTTGGCAAAAACTAGGGAGACACTTTTACAGTTTTCTCTATTTTGAAGTTTATACTATACATTTTCGATTTAACCCTTCCCTTCCCCCTCCATGCAATGTTGGTTTTCAGTTAACATGATTCCTTGATGACTGCAAGGCTAACACTGTGTAGTGGGGGGAGGGGGAGTGACTTTAACAACAAATTGAAGCCCAAAAAGCACGCGCATTACGGTATAAGACTAATGTCCCATTTTCAAAGCAGTTGTCTCACTTAGTTTTTGCCGAGATTGTAGTTTACTCGCTAGTTTCCATTGATCATTATAAGCTCTCCTTTTGTTTCACTTCGATGCATGAAAGGCATGGCTACCTTTCAAACTGGTACAGAGAACTGCAAAGGGACTATTGATGTTTGTTAGTCGAAGTACTATCGTGTACTCTGGTAATTTAGTGTTTCTGTTATTATTTTGTTGGTGGAGAGTTTGTGTCTCCATTATCTAATGTCTTAAGAAGTCGAAATAAGCTGGCTGCTTCACGGATTCGACTGAACTCGATACAGAATGCTTGTACTTCAATAAACAAATCCTGCAAACAACAACAAAATACATATACTTAGTACTGTGATCATGATGATGATGATGATGATGAACATGAAGATGGTGATGATGATGATGATGAAGATGGTGATAGAGGTGATAATGATGATGATGATGATGAATGTTATGATTATTATTAATATGATAATAATGATGAAGATAATAATGATGATGATATTAATGATGATAATGATGATGATGATAATAATGATGAAGATAATAATGATGATGATAACGATGATAATAATGATGATGATAATAATGATGATAATAAAGATGATAATAATGATAATAATAATGATGATAATAATAATAATGTGGATGATAATAATGATGATGATAACAATCATGACGATAGGGGTGATGAATGATGATATTAATGATGGTGATACTAATGATGATGATAATAATGATGATAATAAAGATGATAATAATAATAATAATGATGATAATAATAATAATGATAACAATGATGATGATAATAATGTGGATGATAATAATAATAATGATGATTATAATAAAGATGATGATAATAATGGTGATGATAATAATGATGATGATAACAATCATGACGATAGGGGTGATGAATGATGAAACAAGACTAACCTTGACATCTATAATTTTGTTTCGTATTAAAGATTGAAGAAAGACGCATACCTATAGACAAACACACAACTTGAATATAGGAACATGGTAGATTGTTCTACCCTACAGTGATCCGTTGTAATATTTTATATTCTCGCACATAAATATATCATAATAAAATGTGTGCATTTCAATAATCTCAATGCCCTTAGAAGAAAAATATGTATATATATATACATTTTCTATCACTTTCTGATTGGTTCATCACTTTTCTTGCTTCATATTTATACTGGTTTCTTGAAGGGCTAAAGCTCGAAACGTCAGTACAGTTAAGTTAACATTTTTTACGGTGTTACAAATATCATTATATTACCTATAGATACATATGCAAACAAGTATTTATAAAGTATATAATATAATATTAGTTCAACATGACAGATTTAGAAGCTGTGATTCAACACACAGGAGTTCTTGTTGATAGACGAGGCTATCTTAGGGGCTGTTTACAATGTATATGATGGCGAGCTGTCCCTGCTAGCCGGGATAACTCTATTGTTTTGTGTTCCCTGGGGAATTCAAGACAATAGAGTTATCCCGGCTAGCAGGGACAACTCGCTTCTATATAAACAGCCCCGAAGTAGGTAGTGACATAAATGGTACTACATGTATATAATACACTTACCAATCGAACTAGTCTGTTTTGCATATATTTATCTTTAAAATTCTCACAAGTTGAGATACAATTTGAAATATACAGATGTACAAACTCCTGGGGGAGGCCGACAGTCTACAAAAACAACACATCACAGGGGGTTAGTGGGATGGATATCATTTGAAATATACAGATGCACAAACTCCTGGGGGAGGCCGACAGTCTATAAAAACAACACATCACAGGGAGTTAGTGGGGTGGATATCATTTGAAATATACAGATGCACAAACTCCTGGGGGAGGCTGACAGTCTACAAAAACAACACATCACAGGGAGTTAGTGGGGTGGATATCATTTGAAATATACAGATGCACAAACTCCTGGGGGAGGCCCACAGTCTACAAAAACATCACATCACAGTGGGTTAGTGGGGAAATTTAAACATGACACAGTCGTACTCAAGTAAAAGTAACAATGCATTTAAAGTCCAAAACAAATCAGTCAAACTATGTTAACACAGGGAGCCAAACTAAGAAGAGTTTCGACACAGAAAACCCAACCAAGGTGAATTACAATACAGGGAGCCCAAGCAATAACTATCTTACATTGGTAAGTCTGTTGACGACCTCCATTGAATGTAGTGACATCTCCATATTGACAAGAACCGATAGATACCTAAATAAAACAAGAATATAAACCATTATACCAACAATTAAGTGAAAGTTAGTTGTGTGACAGACATGATCAAGTGTCACGTGACAAACACAAGAGTTGTGTGACACAGAACATGAAGTAGTGTGTTGTGTGACAAATACTTTGATGTCTGATAACATACACCGAATCGAAATGTGGCGGCCAATTTGAATAACAATTCTTCTTGACTGCCCAGACTCGCATACATGTGAAAACTCTATTGTTTTCCAATGTGAACACAAGGCTAGACAGTCAAGAGTACACCATATTTCTATTCGGTCTATAGAATGAACAGTACTTACTCTGTAAATTGATTGGATTGCATTAGCTTCAGTAGCACTTCTATTGCCACTAGTGGATTATTTTCTACTAAATCTGGAAGCTGACAAACAAAGAACTTGTAAGAAAATAATAACATATTAAGTGGCTGGTCACATGAGCACAACATATTGTGTGACAGTGACATGGATTGTGTGACACATCTTGACATCCAAATTAAAATTAATTATATAAAAGACAACAACAGTACAATAAGATAAACAAAAAGACATGTTTTTTTTAAAAAGAAGCATTTTTATAGAAATTGTGAGAGAACTTGATGAACTATATCACATTACAAGTATTGTGTGACAGTGATGTGGATTGTGTTGCATTTTTTGTTACACTTTTGGTTACACATCTTATAATGTTTATTTCTATGCATGTTTATATATGTATGGCAGAAAGGAAAAAATAGATACAGGGGTACCTCTATTAAGGGTTCACCCACTGGACTTTACAGAGTGGCTGCTTAATAGAGGTTGGCCGCTGAATAGAGGTATAGAATAGGTATAGGAATAGATTTGGGACTTTTTATTGTCGCCGCCTAATAGAGGGTGACCGCTTAATAGAGGTACCACTGTACTAAAACACATGTAAGTGTGATGTAGTCTTTCCATGTACCGCTTAATAGAGGTACCACTGTACTAAAATACATGTAAGTGTGATGTAGTCTTTCCATGTACCGCTTAATAGAGGTACCACTGTACTAAAACACATGTAAGTGTGATGTAGTCTTTCCATGTACTGCTTAATAGAGGTACCACTGTACTAAAACACATGTAAGTGTGATGTAGTCTTTCCATGTACCGCTTAATAGAGGTACCACTGTACTAAAATACATACAAGTGTGATGTAGTCTTTCCATGTACTGTGTTACATACCTTTGCTGGTGATAATCCTATATGATATACTAATTTAGGGTCTTTTTCTAGTTCACCCAAGACTTGCTGCTGCTGGTGAAGTATAAGTGGTCCTTTGAAGGCCTTGGCCATCATCCTGCGCATCTCACCACCTACACAAAATTGATGGATGGATGAATAAAATGAATGAAGAGAGAAGTAAATATAAAAAACTTTATGAACAAATGAATGAAAGTGAATGAATAAATAAATAAATAAATAAATGAACGAATGAATGAAGGAATGAACAAAAAAACAAATAAATGAAAAAGATAAATGAATGAATGAACAAATGAATGAATGAATTGATCAATAAATGAATAAATAGATGAATGAATAAATAAATGAACAAATGAATGTATGGACAAATGAATGAATGAACAAATGAGTAAATAAATGAGCAAATAAATAACAAATGAATGAATGACTGGCTGAATAAATGACTGACTAACTGAAAGAATGGATGAATGAATGACTGGATGATTGACTGAAAGAATGAATGGATGAATGAAAGAATGGATGCATAATGTGACAGTGACAAGTAGTTCTTACCGGCACTATTAGTAACACACATACTAGTGTCCCATTCTATGGTTGGTGTCATGACTGATGGATTCATCCAAACTAATTCATCATCACAGGAATACAATGGAGGAGGGACTCTAGCATATGATGGACGAAGACTGCAGTTTGACGGTGGATCAGAACCTGGCAATACATACACTCATTAACGCTGTCCTACTAGTAAAGTAGACATTAATACTACAACAAGTGAAATCAGCTTTACATTAAATACAGTCAATGTCATTAACACTGTCCCCGTAAAGTAGACATTAATACTACAACAAATGAAATCAGCTTTATATTATATACACTCAATGTCATTAACAATGTCCATGTAAAGTAGACATTAATACTACAACAAATGAAATCAGCTTTACATTATATACAGTCAATGTCATTAACAATGTCCCCGTAAAGTAGACATTAACACTACAACAAGTGAAATCAGCTTTACATTAAATAGAGTCAATGTCATTAACAATGTCCCAGTAAAGTAGACATTAATACTACAACAAGTGAAATCAGCTTTATATTATATACACTCAATGTCAATAAAGTTGTCCTAGTAAAATAGAGATTACAGCGGCAGGCGCAAAAGTATGACCACTTTTAATATATTCCCATACTTCTATGCATGGACTTTATGCTGGGAAACAAGTTTTTATAAGCCTTATTCTGTAAAATCAGACAACCTCACATCAAATGTGTCTGTTTAAAGTACAAACTCCCGTGCATAAAAGTATGCGAATACATTAAATGTGGTCATACTTTTGCATCTCGCACTGTAATACTACATCAAGTGACAAGTGATTCTTTGTTTGTATCTATTTTCAGCAGTTGAAATTTTGATTTTTAACTGTATAACTATGAGTAACAGTGAACATGGAATAAGAGTTATGGAATCTATGTTCACAATTAATGCTAGTATGGAGCATTTAGGGAGAACTTATGTGGTGTCATTTTATTTAGTGTTTATGTCTTTTTCGCTGGACAATTGTGCTTACATTGACTGTATTATTGTCATTATAACCATACCATCATCACCACCACTAACTTCACCTTTAAGTGCCTATAACAATTTTCCAGAAGAATAAAATACTGCAATAAAAATTGTGCATTTTATAGCGGTTTTCATATGCCCAAAAAGTGTTTTTGGCCTTCTTGTGTAAAAAAATTGATATGAGCTGGTGACAATATCGATGACGTAGTGTCCGGGATAGAAACTATTGAAACTTGCAAGACGCTATCCCAGACACTACGTCATCGATATTGTCACCAGCTATATCAATAAACTCTGATTTTTTTAAACAGGAAGCCCAAATAACACATATTCAAACCACTATAAAATGCAGTTTTTATCGTAGTATTTTATTCTTCTGGAAAATTATTATTTAAGACCAGCACTTTTAATAGAAATAGCAAACAGCCAGGGTTTATAGGCACTTTAATATCAACATTATTAATATTTTTATAATTGTCAAACATTATTACCTGTTACCAGTGTCTCTGTAATCTTAGATGTTGTTGAAGAATCAATCTCAACACTGAAAAACAGCAGTAAAGTATGTGTGAAGGTGAAATCATTTACATCAATGGATAATGCATATACAACGACCTTCCCAATCATCAATATCATCATCACCACCAACATCATCATCATCATCTAAATTATCATCATCAACATCATCACAATCTCAATTATCATCATCATCTCAATCATCACCATCATCATCTCAACCATCATCATCTCAATCATCATCTCAATCATCACCATCTTCATCACAATCTCAATCATCACCATCATCATCATCACCACCACCATGATACAAGTCCATCCTATTACCTGGAATCCAGGTCAGGGTCATCCAATATACTGGAAATACCACAACAGCTGAATTCACTAAGCTGAGAATTCCTCTCTGTCAAGGCTAACTGTAGACTACTGATATCAAAGTTCTACACAGAAATAAATGAATATTAATAACATTTACAACTAAATGTGAAAAGAATAATACACAAAGTGTCAGACACTCAGTCTAGACACATCTCATTTAGGGCGTCTAGCAAACTTCGCTTTTTGAAAATACTTTTCCTAACAAAACCAATCACTTTTCCATTGATAAAAAACAACAGTTTTTCTTTGATATTGTGTGAAAAAAAATGGACTTTTATACCCGGTGTATAGACCCTTTTAATAAGTCCCAAAGTGTTTTGTTTTCCGCGCTTGACGTCAAATTTATTCTTTTCAATTTCTTTCATATTATACAAATTTCAAAAGAATAAATTTGACGTCAAGCACGGAAAACACAACACTTCGGGACTTATTAAAAGGGTCTATAAGTCGAGGTTGATTTTTGAAAAAATTGGTACCAACAATTGTGCCTGTGCCTATTAAAAAATATTCTGGTACTTTAATGGTCCAGTATAATGAGGCAGTTTTACTGAACACAAACCTGGATAATCATTTTATCTAACATAAACAAATAATGACTGTCAAGTAAATGAGAGTGCAATAGTTTGCTAGATGAATCTTTGTTCATTTACCTGTCCAGATCTTGGGAATTCAGTGGACAAAACTTGCTTGGGTGTTTTCTTGAAAATCTATCATAAGAAAACTGACTTGTTACAACAACTATTCAAGGTTTGTTTGTCTGTTACTGCTCAACAAACATCTGCTGTTCATAAACAATATAATGAATTTATAAAATGCATAAATATACATAATTTTTGCAGTTATAAATATATGTTATAATTTTGAGAACTTTTGAAACATCACTTGTACCTATTGATAAGGAATTGTACCAAAGATTGTGAGATTTTGTATAATACTAATTTTATGCCATTCTTTTAAGAATTAATGTAAATTTAATTAATGTAATTATTGTTTTTTTATTTCAACAATTTTATTTCTTCAAATGTGTCTACTTAGGCGCAAACCCAATGCTACTATAGCTTTAATATTTTATCATGTTAAAATCATGTTTTACCATGTTGGTTTATTGTATACATGTATGGTAGACTTACATCTCTAGAAGGGTTGTTTATTAGCTGGTATAAAAAGGCTTTCTCTGCTTGGCTTATTGAAGGGAATGTCTCTGTTTCTGTTGTCTTGTTGGAGTCATTGTCACAGGGTTGACTCTGTAGATAAATATAGAATAGTTATTAGTGTGATGATGATGATGATGATGATGATGATGGTGATACATACACTATGAAATATAGGATAGTTAATACTGTGATGATGATGATGATACATACACTATGAAATATAGGATAGTTAATACTGTGATGATGATGGTGATGTTTTGATGATGATGATGATTTTGATGATGATGATTTTGATGATGGTGGTGATGATGGTGGTGATGATGATGATGATATTCATGATTTTGATGATGATTATTATTTTGATGATGGTGGTGATGATGATGGTGGTGATGATGATGGTGGTGATGATGATGGTGGTGATGGTGGTGGTGATGATAGTGATATTCATGATTTTGATGATGATGATATTGATGATGATGATTATTTTGATGATGGTGGTGATTTTGATGGTGGTGGTGATGATGATGATATTCATGATTTTGATGATGATGATGATGATATTGATGCTAAAGATGATGACAATGATGCTGATGGTCAATATGGTTGTAATGTAATATCTAATAATTTGTTCTTTACACTTTCACTACAGCACATGGAATATTGTTTCAATTGTTTGTTGGTATGTGTATTTCTTACATTACTACAAATCCACACAAATATATTATGTCAAATACTAAATAACATAAACAGGTTCCCATTTAAATCTGTACTTTCCCATTTAAATCTGTAATTATGCAAATTGAGATCAACCAATCAGAGTATATTATTTCTGAAGTGAACTTCTCTGATTGGTTGCTCTGTGTGTTTAGCACACATCAACACAATTTGCATAAGTACAGATTTAAATGGGAAAGTACAGATTTAAATGGGAACCTGTTCATCTCATATGCTGTCAAGGCTGTGTGTGAACTAGTAAAAGAACCACGTAATGGTCTATTGTTCCAAAGATAAACAAAGCCATATCACAGACTACAATATTACCAGTAGTTGTACAAAGACAGGAGCAAAAGGATTCAAAGCAATGGCCTCTGTTTTGTACATCTCATGAATAAGAAATAGAATAATGATACGATGGTTTGATGACGGCATTAAATCTGGCTGCTGGAGAAGCAACACCTAAAATGTAAACAAGTTTTACATCAGCAATAGATATCAATAATTATTATTATCAAATGGTAATACTGCCTTTTAAATAACAATGACACAAATAACAAATATAGTAAAATACACATAAGTTATACGAAGTGCATATATGCCAAGCAGCTGCAATTTTTTTAGTAATCTCCTTTGATGTTAGTTGTAGATAAATTTGCCTGTTTATTTAGAAATGTAAAGATTCTATATATAATAATACAATGTATTTATTTTAAAAGAATATTTATTGGGGGAATGATTTTATTGAAGGATGTGCATAGAATGAAATCTATGTGGAACCCTAATTTTGGAATGGTCTTTGCATGAAGTTCATGATGCCACATCGATTGCATTCTATGCACATCCTTGATAAAATTATGCTCACAAAAAAATATTATTATATTATTATAAATCAAAGCAGATATTTAAAACCAAATAGAGACTGTCTGGCATATAATCCATTTTTGACCGCTCCGGCTGCCGGGCATAAAGCCACTGCCTATTTTAAAATACACCATATATGATAAATAAATTTATGATATAAACTCCAGTGAAATATCAGGTGATCTCCCGTGCGAAAAAGTGATATCTTCATATTGTGAAAATAACATGGATAATAACACGTTACCATCTATTTGTTAAGATTTTTAAGAAATTTTGATGCATTAAGTTTTGATAAAACTTTTGCTATTTCATTTGTCATGAGTTTATATAATAAACTGCACTGCGCTCACTCGTGAGACATCAATTGAACACTCAAAGATAAAATCCGCGCGCCCATGTAATATCCTCTATATAAGCTTTCAGTAAAGTATTTACCATTGTCGACCCAAGCTGAAAATGATCATTTTTAGAGAAACGCTGATGTAGCTGCAGTGCAATAGATTCAAACGACGACTGTAGAAGAGACTCGTCTGATAATATACTAATAACAGAAGGAGAAAAGTCTACGTTAGGTTTTAATAGGTCAACAAGCAAACTCAAGCTACATAAGTCAAAAACATAGTCATTTCTCGCATAAATTTAGAAATTTCTTACCTTAGTAAGGAAGATAGTTCGTTAGTTGAGAATGTCATTTTGATAAATTTAGAATATCTGTAAAATTATAACAGTAAAATGACCGTTTCTTCGTTGTTCATGTTGAAGAGCAATTCTAATCGTCCACGTCCGCCATCTTGTGTACACACCAGTACTCAGGCTACTAGCGCAAAAAGCGCATGTGATACCACAGGAAACCCATGTTCAGTTTTAAGGCTCTCTTCTTATCACGTATGTCACTCATTTATTCATTTATTCATCCATCCATTTATTCATCCATCCTTTTCTTCATCCATCCATCAATTTATTCATTCGTTCATATATTTATTCACTGATTCGTTCGTTTTCTCATTAATTTATTCATCCATTTATTTATTCATTCATTTATTTATTCATTTGTTATTTTATTCAAATCATTCATTCACTTTTTTATTTTATTCCAATTCATCCGTTCGTTAATTCATTTATTGATTCATTTGTAATTCATTCATTGATCCTTTCTCTCTCCATATTTCTATTTCTAGCATACTGAGGAGAGATGTGAGCTGAGTTTGTTTGGTGTGTTCTGCTCTCCTATGCCATGAGGGTTTTTCTCCGGGTTATCCGGTTTTCCTTCCTCCGCAAAAAAAGAACATGTGAGCCGAGTTGTATGCAAAAAAATTATCGTAGATTTAGTGAGTGTGTGTCTGAGTCTCCCCCATTAGTAGGGCACACGTGTCCAGCTAGAAGAATTGAGACGTTAAAAAAGTTATCTTTTCTTTTCTTGTTTTACTCTTTTATTTGCTCTCTTTCGTTTTCTACAATTTGTTGTCTTCGCGCAATTATTAATCCAAATAACCAGTACTAAGCTACAAAGTGAAGCTGGGAGGGTCACGTTTTCAATGGGTGGCCGTAAGGCGGGGTTCCACTGTACCAGTTTTTGTACTTAGTGGGACTTCTAGGGGTGTTTGAAATAGCCAGGTTTTGAACGAAGTTGAGTGCATCTCTATAAACACAAAATTTCTCATTTTTACTTCTTAATTTAATTGATAGTTTGATTACTGTGATTAAAAGTTAAAATTACAAAGATATTTCACTCAAACTACAATTATGTGCAAAATACCTTGGGACATTATCTGATTTTTACGTGAAATATATTTCAACATCATTTTCCCGTTTCCCCCTCTCCCTCGAATCAATGTCCCAACAATTTTGCACATGATTGTAGATTCTTTCTATATTCTACCGATTTCAAGATTTGCTGTGCTTGCTTGTACGATATATTAGCCTGCTAAAACTGCCGCCATCTTTCTTAAACAGACAAACCAAACCTCCTATTTAACGACCAACTGGGGATGTGGTCGTTAGCTCGAGGTGCACAAATGAATGCTTTTTAGTGCCTTTTTGTCTATTTCCTAAAATCTGTGGTTGAAATACAAACTTCGGCTGATACGACCGATTGACAAACTAAGTCTAGTTGTGACGTCATGAAATTGGAAGCCAAGCCTCTTGTGGTTTATGATCCAATCAATCGATTGCACTACCAAAGTTTTCTATCGTGCTCTATTTTATTAACCTCAATAAAAACGACCGGCCGTTTTAATGATTGGTACAAGACATGAAATCAGTGACCAGGCCTTGTTTATTACCACAGGGATACCGATCGATCGTTCTATCAAGGTTTGTTTGTTGTTATGCTATTTTATGTCTGACTGGACAACTTTAATATCTACAATATTATTCATACTACTACCACGCATGCGCAATTGACTATAAACGCATGCGTGTTTAGTATCGTCGAAGACCGCTGAAATGTTCAAGAAAGCATGCAAGGTTTTTTTCGAAGTTGTGAAGCTCGGTCCCAGCGCCTTCTCTGCTCTTTCTCGGGTTCTAAAGAGTATGCCCTGGGAACGAGTTGTCAATGTCTACGAATAAAATGACATTTATATATCATCCTTAAAAACTTATTTTCGACTGATTAAAATGTTATCCCGAGTGACATAAAAATATGTGTAAAATGTAAAAACTGGACGGCCTTCGCATAATGAGACCTTGTGGTCAGCGGTCATTTAAATCAAAGCTGGAGATATTTACTTCATGTGTGATTACTGCTACGTACCCGCCGTAATAGTTTCTTCATAATAATATAACGTCTATAACAGTAATCATACATGAAGTACCTATCCACATATCTGGGACATTGTTAACAATGGCCTTCAAAAATGACCTCGTTTTCGCGAGGTGATAGTCTTTTGGAGTCAGTACAAGTCTTTCTAAGTCATAATCTACAAGTTTTCACGTCTTTTCATTGCTTTTTGCACATTTTTTTGCTCAGTTTTCGAGCGCTTCTCTTCCATTTTTTCCACTTTAACATATGGGTGACCACCATTTTCTTGCCTTTCTTGAATATACCCATCACTAGGAACTGCTTGCGTCTCTGCGCACCTTTGCATTGGCTTTGACTGCTGACCGGTAGTCGCAGGCGCAGAACCTTTTCTTTCACGACATTTCTCAATAGTTTAACTTGAGTGCTGACTTTGAATCGTAGAATGACCATTCCTTTTCTATCTTTGCGCTCAGTAATACGACCTTTGAAAGCTGCAAAAAGAAGACCATTAGTTTCATGTTATTGGCAGATTTGCTTGTCATCAATGTTCGCAGTGAAAGAGTGACGAGGAGAAAAAAAGATGACAAATGATTTCTTGTTATTGGCAGATTCTACTTGCCATTGCTAGCAGTGAAAGAGTGAAGAGGAGAAGAAGAAGACGACGACGACGACAAACTGAAGAAGAAGAACAACAACAAAAACAACACTTAGGACAAGAACAAGAAGTGAACAACAAGAAGAAGATGATGAAGAAGAACAACAACAACAACAATACTTAGGACAAGGACAAGAAGAGAACAACAAGAAGAAGATGATGAAGAACAACAACAACAACAATACTTAGGACAAGGACAAGGACAAGAAGAGAACAACAAGAAGAAGATGATGAAGAACAACAACACTTAGGACAAGGACAAGAAGAGAAGGAGAAGAGGAAGAAGAAGAACAACACAACAACACGAAGCAAAAAAGAAGACAAAGAATGGACGAAGAAGAAGAAAAAGAACAAAGACAAAGAAATAAAGATCTAATAAGAAGTATAATATAAGGGGGAAAACTAAAAACAGCTTAGAAGATGCGCATAATGTGCAACGAAAAAAAAAAGCCCCTCGCAACACTGGTAAACACTAGAAAGGTGAATGGTTTAACTGAGTTGGAAGCTAAAGCACTGGTCGGCAGGCCTGCATACAACCACCCTATCAAGGGATACTTGACAAAATGTCAAACGTTTCCACTTTAATTTTAACCTTAACTAGAGTTTAGGAAGGGCTTACCGAGCGGAAAACCTTAGTTTAGCAAGCACGTAGATGCATTCATTGATATGCAATGGAATGATCGGATCGGAAGTTTTTAAGTCACTAATGATCTTTGATGGCCTTTTATCTGATAAATACTGGTTACTATGGAACATGTTAAATCTTACAAAACTATGCTGCTTATCTCGATATTTGAATGATATATGTAAAGCTAATGATTTTATCAAATTATTATCAGTTCTATCACACTTTTAGACCGAAATACGTTCGTTCATAGGATCTTTATCGACGAAAACAAAATGTAAAATAGTCAAATCAGAGAATGGCAATCCAGCACGAGAGCGAGTCAAGCAAATTAATAGTAAGGCCATCAAGGGAGACCAGCTGTGCACTGAGACAAGTACTTTAGTTTGTGAGATGGACATAAAACCAATGAAGTGCACACCAAGAAAGCCAACAAAATGCACCTTCCTATATATTGCAGTTTAATAGTCAAATACACAAACTAAGGGATACTATTATAGACATTTGTTGGGGAGAGGTTGAGCAATTTCTCGGTGCAGGATATTTTATTTTGCTCTTGAGGCAACGAGCTAGATATTTTCTTTCAATGTTACAGCTTTTTCTTAGTTATCCCGAAACAATGTGCGCACCCAAGGAAAGCCAATAAAATGTAAACCAAATCAAGCCAATAAAGTGCACATTCAGAGAAAAGCCATTGGAGTGCACTTTAATAACCCAATAAAATGCACATTCAGAGAAAAGCCAACAAAGTGCGCAGCGCCACTCCACATTTCATCGCTATCATTACGATGATCAAAACGTCAATTATCACCGATACGTTCCCGCCACTGGACGTCGTGAGTGTTCATTTAAAAATTCATTAAAGTTTTTACTAACTAATTACACAAGTTCAAAGGCCAGCTAAAAGTAAATACATTATTTCCTGTAATTTCAAGAACAACGGAAACAGCATGCTTGCCGCACCATGTCGGTACTTCCCAACAAACAAACCGCACTGACCTGGCGGCGAGATGCACACAGATACTAATAGGGGTAGTGACAGGCGAATCTACTACTCCTCACCCCTACCCTCACCTTTATATAAGTATATTACAGACATTCCCGCCATTCAACACTAATAATTACGAACATGTGGCTAACGGTCAATGATGCTTTCTTGTAGGAAGGGAAGCAGTTAATCTCCTTCCTTTTCGCCATTTCCATTTTAAATATCGATATAATTGTACATAATTTTTGCGTAGCAATTTTAGAAACTTGATGTAAAATGTAAAGATACCCCTCAGGCCTGTTAGCCGTGTTGCTATAGTGTATACCTTAAACAGCCGCGTATGCCAGCACGCATATATAGTTCATTTTAAGAGAAGTCATTTAAGCAATTCAAAAACAAGCACGAAACACTTCTAGTTGGCTATTTTTTGTGTTACTTTTGGAAAGCGCATTGAGATTTCATGAGATGCGCTATATAAGAAATTGAATATTATTATTATTATTAATGTGCAGAAAGAACGCATCACTCTAATTGACTTCTTGCCTCCAGAGACTTGTTTACAATTCTGTTGGATGGTCGTGAATTTCGTGTACATCTCGGTTAGAATACTGTGAAATAAATACATGTCTACGTAGGGGGGGAAGTAGTACCGTAGAAATATGGTTCAAATAACGGCTGATCGGCCGGAAATCTAGCCTAAGCCCCATATAGCTTAATTGATATTTTATCTATTATACAGAAGTCTGATTAAAATTAACACCAAAGCATTTAATAAGCATAAATCTATTGGAAATTCTATCTAGTCGAGATAACAAGATCCAGGTTTTTTGCTATATGATGGAATGTTCCAAATACGTCAGAGAACAAACGATCAAAAAGTACAACCGATAGCTGGCACGCAATGCAAATTATTGTACCTATCGTCATGGAAACGTACCACAACACTTTTAGCCATAAAACCAGTCGAAACCTTGTTAGTTGAATATATAGTTATCGTTTTATTAAATAACTCTGTTCGTAGAATATTCTAAGATAAAATAGCGTTGAGACAGTAGTAAAATTGTGGTAGCATTTGTCTGCGTTTCTGCCTAAGAAAATTCAAAAAATCTTTTTTACATTTTGTGTCGTAAATTTGATAAATTGTCGTATTAACAATAAGACATATCTGCCCATTTAATAAGGTGAATACTTCACATAGACATTGTTAGAAAGCGTCAAAAGTGCTATGCCCATTAATCATTCAAACGGAAATTTCTCGCAGTCTTACGGGTATATATTATTATAATGTTTTAACTTTCTCCGTGAAAAATAGTCAATATGATAATAATAGATTCTAAACGCATTGTTTTCTTTTGTTCTTTATCAACTAGTACAAACTAAATTGCCACGTCCTTTCAAAGGCGAAGAAAAATCATTCTATTCTCAAAGTTCACAATAAAAACTCAGCCCATTAATATCGTAAGGTGCAAAATTCACAGTTTTCAGGTAGATTAGACCGCCCTCGAATGGCCATTTCGTGTTGCTGATTATTGTTTGACACATCATCAGTTGGACAGCACACAATCCAGAGGTGTTCTATCACGCCCACGTGCTCCGCCCTATGTCTGAACATAACTAGGTATCGTATCACACACCAATAGCTGAAAAAATAATACACCATGCGGTGGAAACTACTCGAACAAACGACCTCCTACATGCATAGTCAGTATGTTGGATGAAGAAGTTTGCAACTCAAAAACAGTGAACCAGAGGGGTTGATGTTTGCGTTTCGCGGTGTATAAGTTACCTTTTTTATTCAATTGCTTCCGACGTAGACCCCACTAGATTAACCGCTAGTTATCCTACATTCTTACACAAATTCACCTAGAAATACGACCCAGTCCACACAAGTTTAACCGCAAGTATAGTACCCTTCCTTTGTGCTTTCTATTTTCACATCGGTACTGCTCTCAATACTCTATCGTACATTTTTACTCCAATTGTTTCCTTAGATACCTAGACACAGTCCACACTAGTTTAACCGTTAGTTATCATACATTTTTACTCGATCCAATTGCGTCCTAGAAACATCGACGCAGTCCACACTAGTTTAACCGCTAGTCATAGTAGTTTTTTGCTTCAATTGTTCATGTTACATATACACGAAGCTTGTTTCCTTAGAAACACGGACGCAGTGCGCACCGCTCAGTTAACCTCTAGTCGTTGTTATCTTAATCTCGACAGTGGCGAGTCGCAATCATGGCAATGTTTACAAAGCGGTACAGTAAAGGATTGACCCGTCTTCATCGTGAACCAGCCTAATTCTACACATATTACATGGTTTATTTATACGCGAGTTAAGGTTGAAAGATATGGACCTAAGCCCAGCTGTAATTATATCGTCATTAAGGGATATAATGCCGAGAATGGGACAGTCGAGACATAATTGAATTGAGTAATTAGCGAAAACACGATAAGAATTTAACCATTTACATAGAAGAATCAATATTTTTCTGATTAATCTTGATATCTTACCGAAATCTGCTTCGCAGTACTTCTTCTTTAAGGTTGCCGTAGAAAACTTGGAGTCGTCATCATCGACACAAACTAGAACAACAACAACAACAACAACAATACATTTGCATTTTTGCATGATACAATTATGCGTAAGTTTAGGATATTGTTCCTTGCGTTTTACAAGCCAGGAACATTACAGTTTTTGACAGATTTACTGGAGCGAGAGATTTAAATCGCATTTTACTAGTCAAGTGATTTATCAAAGGGGATTTGTGGCTAAATTCTCAGGGTCTTAAAGTCAAGTTCATGGTTGCGATTATCAATAACAAAGTACATTGACAGAGTTAGTTACAGAGCGAGATTTAACCTTGTAAAAGTCTATCCTTCGCAGTATTGTAAACACAGTTTTTTTTATTGTACTAAGTCAAATTCAATTAACACCGGAGGTCCCAGTGTGGACTTTGACAGCTTCAGTTAAACTAGGCAAGAACTGCAACAACACAAAAAACCCTCCTATTTATCGAAACTGTGTGAGTCCTTCAAAGACTTCAAGAGTTAGGTATTATGATATGAAGTAGTTGTCAGTGATTTCGTAGTGTTTTAATAAGTAAACAACACTTTACTCAGATCGGTGTGACCATAATTTCAACCCAAATATCTAAAAACTTCATATTTGTCGCCTAACTGTTAGATAATGAAAACAAGTTCACGTAGTTTGTGCTCAAAGGAAATAATGTTTGAAGCAGATATTTTGGAATGATCAAATGAATTAATTTCGTCAAAATCTTTCAATAGTGATAAACGTAATGTAAAGTTTTTATAACTTCAAAGTCCGTTCTTACTGTGTGTTGTTGTTATGAACTTACCGCTAGGAGCTTGAGTTGGCGATGGTGGAGTAGTGGCTGGAATGCTGACACACATCTCGTTTTGTTTATACTTGGAGCAGTTCAGCATCAACGGCCATGTGTAATTGTGCATTCGCATGATAGGCTCACAGGAGTTACGTACCATAGAACATAGTGATCGACACGGCTCGATCGGCGGTTGGTCCAAAATACAAACAGGAGCGTATACCGAACACAAGAAATGCTTTAGGTAAGGATGGCAACCAGACGCTTGTAACGGCGTCCATTGCGCTAGCTCTCGTCGTACTTCTTTAGGTGTATCGTGGTCAAGTAAGTTTGGCAACATCATTTCGTTATAGCCTTGAGATAAATTAACACACATTGGTGCTGTTTTATCTGTGATCTTATAACAACGAGGCGAACGGCCGCGAAACCGCGATACCCGCGAAGCCTGAGAAACGTGTAGAAGTACAGCAACTGCAAGCAAGACTCTTAACACAGACATGATAACACTTTGACAGCCAAGCTATGATCTGAAGATCGGTCACCAACGAGTCGCTTTTAAATAAAGTGCTCGAGTTGGGCGGGCCAGCTAATCCCAGTGAACCCTGGCCTTAGAAATGACACAACGTAGACGTGTGAACAGCCCGTCTACCAGAGCCCTGGAATGTTGGATGTATGCGCGTGTCTGTATTCGGAAGCCAATCAAGTGTAAAATGAACAATTGATGTAATTAGTTCCATGAATAGAAGACAGGGCAACTAGACCTTGAAAAACAAACCTTGCCTTTCACCTTCGTTCAATTTACAAACAAAATAAATCACATTTAACCTATACTTCACCCCTTTAAACATTGTTTAAATGACTACAACACAAATGGATACCATCTATAAAAATATACAATATTATTGGATCATGTTTACAAGTTATGTAGTTTTTGCAAAAACAAAACAAAAAACAGACGAAAGGGATAAAGAATTTTGCTGGTTACTGAGAAATGCTAAAAATACTGCAGAGATTTAGATATGAAGAATGCGGCTTAAGTTGAAGTAAAAAAATACACATATGAGATAAAATATTTCAAAATTAAAAAATCATTCCAATCTTATGAAACCATTTGAGTGTTATATGAATCGAAGAATAGACCGATCCAAGGTTATTGCCGCCATCTTGTAGGGGGTGCAGAACTACTGGGGCGAGCAGTAAATGTATGTAACTTTGAACTTATATAACTCCACTGGAAATTGCCGAATGTTCAATATAAACATTTCATATCAAAGATACTATGCATGGCTATACCTGAGATCAAACTAAGGTTGTTAAATTATGTGAAACGTATGTAAACGGTGATTTCAAATCTCCCTATATTTACTGTGTAATTCTATATCGCTGAAACACAGTGTTTGTATGTAAATCTAAAATATTGATTACAGAGCCTGTAGCTCGTTTCCCAGCGCTATTTTTTGGATATGTTATAAACAAATGCAAAACCTTTGATATACAATTTTAACTTTGAAAATCCAATGAATTGGAAGAAAAATATGTACGTTCAAAGTAGTCCAAAATCACATACATTTACTGCTCGCCCCAGTAGTTCTGCACCCCCTACAAGATGGCGGCAATAACCTTGGATCGGTCTATTAGAAAGAAGCCATTTAAATGCAGTCGAGAACCCATTCGAATGCACCAAGGAAAAGAACCATTCAAAAAGCACATTAGTGTACATGAAGATATAGTTTGCAAAAAAAATATCATTTTTAAATTTTGTATTTTTTGGGTTTATTTTTATTATTTAAAGATGGTCTAGTTAAAAGTGCAACGAGATGAATTCTTCCAAAGAAAACCTATCAAATGCCATTCAAGAACCCATTCGAGTGCTTTCTGAATCAAAAACACCTCAAAAATGCATCAAGATTACGAATGGTTAGAAAACGTCAAATCGAAGATTAGAAGTGCGTAGGCGTTGGTAATACCTTTACCAGCTGACCCTGTGTATCTTACCATCTAATAAAATTAAATCTTTAAATTAATTATAGGGGTCCTTGTACTTGAATGGCTTTTTTGGCTCATGGAATTATTTCTTACTGAGCACTTGAATGGCTTTTTTGCCCATGGAATTCTTTTTACTGAGCACTTGAATGGCTTTTTTTGACCATGGAATTCTTTTACTGAGCACTTGAATGGCTTTTTTGCCCATGAAATTATTTTTTACTGAGCACTTGAATGGCTTTTTGCCCATGGAATTATTTTACTGAGCACTTGAATGGTTTTTTTGACCATGAAATTATTTTTTACTGAGCACTTGAATGGCTTTTTTTGCCCATGAAATTCTTTTACTGAGCACTTGAATGGCTTTTTTGCCCATGGAATTCTTTTTTACTAAGCACTTGAATGGCCTTTTTTGCTCATGGAATTATTTTTTCTGAGCACTCGAATGGCTTTCCTAATATTACTTAAGCAACATTTCATTATTATTATTGCTATTATGATTTTTTTTTATCATTATTTAGTGTTAATGTTTATAATGTGAATTCAAGTAGGTTTTAAATTGCCTATTCGTAGTGACATTTACAATTGTAAACGAAAAACAGAAATAAAGTTTCCATTATTATCATTATAATTCAAAAACTTCATGATCATTATACACTTTAGCATATGAAACATGTTTTCCTTTCTGCATTAAAATTCCTTTTTTGCGTACGGCATTTGAATGGGTTTTGGATCGAGCATTTGAATGGCTTCATGTACAAGAAAAAACATAGAAAAACTCCAGCATCACAAAGCATATGCCGAGAATAAAATGAAATTCCACAATGTTAAACAATATTTTGATGTTATCTACTTTTTTAACTTTATCAGAATTCAAAAAGATTTAAAATATTCATCAAATCTGAAAAATCTAGCGATCAATAATTACATTTATGCCAGCCATAAATTCCTTGTTGGTGGACATTCTTTCGTTATCTTTTATCTTGTAACAGTCAAGAGGTTTCGAAATAGTTTTCATTGTCGAATCCTTTTTGGTTCAAAAGATGTACACTTCAAATTTTTAATCTGTTTATGTTTCAAGTGTTGGCCAACGTCAAAAAACACAACGTCTAAAAGATTTCTTTGTTTGTAAATTATGTAAGCAATGTTTCAAGGAGCCAATAACCATGTTGGTGTTTTTTTTTAACTTGTCTGGAATTTGTTTCTTAACTTTTAAAGTGGTTCCGGTACGCAGATTTGGGGACATACAACCGCAATCTTACCCATCGACGGATCTCATCCTTGAAACATAGACTAATTTTACGCTAATTTGTGTTTGTTTAGTTAAGGCGCTCTTGACTGGAAACCACATAGTTGAACGGCTGATATACCATATTGAACTCAACGCAGTCACTTGCCGGCTGACACTGAGAGCCGTACGGTCATTAGCAGTTTTTACTAATCATCTAGACTGACAAATCGACTTATGACGGACAAGTCGTCTTGTTTCAAAAGATGCATAGAAACTTTGATTGAAATCAAATAAACTACAAATGAACTAAATAAACTACTATGAAAAGCTCACGGCACGAACACGGTCAAAGCACGGCACGGCAAAATTAATTTCTAGAAAGATCACGGTCGCGGCAAGGTACGCACACGGCACTGAACAAAAACTGCTCAAGTCCAACCAGCATGGCTAATTACACCTCTGCTATGAACAGGAGCCATGTAAAAAATGCATGGACAAACACAATAATTTGGAACAAAACACTCGTCTGAGATTTACAGACGATTTGACCATAGAGACGAAGACTCAAGTGCCCGTCGATATTGATCCTCGTTCTCTGTACCCTAGAAACTAAAGGGTTTCTTGATCTAGTATTTGTATTTATCACTGTACGTCTGTGTTCGTTGTCCTTCTCGTTGCATCACAAATCGTTAAATTTACAAACGCTAAAGCAAGTAGAAAATAACCTCTGGTACCGGCCCAGGGTACAAAAAAGCCCTGTAAACTAATAGGATAGAAGCTCCTTTTAACAACGGGAATCGCAACCACCAAAACACAAAATATTCATGTACCTTCAAACATCAATGCATAAGTTAACGTTTAAGATTATGCAAGGCTTTATCGTCTTTTCGGCACCGCCAGTGTATCTCCAACTTATCAGTTAATATGCGTCTGAACTTAATTCATTTATT
This sequence comes from Metridium senile, assembly GCA_949775045.1. NCBI lineage: Eukaryota > Metazoa > Cnidaria > Anthozoa > Actiniaria > Metridiidae > Metridium > Metridium senile. The sequence continues at coordinate 16,159,471 of OX459106.1, forward strand.
AGACTACTTATCTGACAATTCATCTACATTTCATTCAGTCAGCTTAACAGTTATCACGCTTGTTGATTTGATTTGTTTGACTTACTATGTAAAAAAACAATATATATCTGAGATAATCTTTTAATCATATTACTGTTCTTGTTCGCAGTTTTGAAAATGCAAAGTATATCGAGCAAAAAAAAACAACACTAAACCTTGGTGCTCAGTTTGAGGTCAAACCAGACCAACACACTTTGCACAGACATAAACAAAGAAGAAAATAAAAAGACAACACGGATCGAATCTGAGTCAATTAATTTTGCAACATCTCTCCGTGCAAAGTCTCTCACTTTGTGAACCATGCACGTCCAGAATTCTTATAAATATAAAAAAAACACCATAATTGCTATGCCCATGGAGTAATATAACATGCCGCCTGAAGTAAAACCAAAATCATGTTTGATTTCTATCTGGCCATGTTTGTGATAAGATATCTTCATTTATAATAAAATAAAACTAATCAGTATTATAAAGCATCTGTAATACCACTTAAAAGGGCATGGCCGATAAAACTTCAATCGGTTTAAGGCCAGGAACTATATTACTGTCATCAAGTGAGTCATCTAATGAAGTCGGTCAGGTAGTAATTAACATTGTAACTATTTATAAATGATATCAATTAATTAGACTCGTCTGTGATAGTCTTTAAAAGGGCGTGGCTGATAAACGTTAAATTCGGCTTAGAACCAGGAACTTTATCGTCATGTAATGAGCACAATAATGAACCTCAAATGACGTAACTTCATAATTAGTAAATAAATGTCTTCCTTCTTTCAATTGACGTAACATCATAATTAGTAAATAAATGCCTTCCTTCTCCTTGTCCTCCGCTAATCCATAACTGAGCCAGCTTTGAAAAGAATTAACAAAGTTTGGTTTGAATAGCAACAGTGTGTAAAGCGCAATGAATTGTTGTTAAATGGCTCGCGCTAGCTTAACCGACTACTCGACCTTGTTACCCGGGCTTCTCTCGGAGCTTGCTAGATTACACACTTGACAGTAGCAGTTCCTTCAGTTAGAAGTGAGCTAGTCTACCAGGAAGCCGGCGATGCGCTCTTTTTCTCCCTCTCTCTCCATCAATGCTCCGTTTTACGGGTATAATTTAAAGCTACTTAAAGCTACACAGAATAGAAAGAAGTCGAACTTCTAGGAATCGAACACTGGACCTCCGATAGCCGCGCACTAACCATCTGACCTTCTTTTCTATAGTATAAAATTCATGAATAGTTTTGAGAATTTTACAAAAGAAATCACGTCCTTGACGAATTCTAGGGTTTGGGGAGAGAAGGGGAGGGAAAACCACCACCCACCACCACCACCACCACCACACAACACCACCACCACCACCCCACCACCCCTCCCCTCCCCCTCTCTTCCCCAATCCCCAAGAGCCGCCACGCAGGCTAAATTAAAAGTTTTATTTTAGATACAAAATCGTCCTGATTTGCATAAGTTTTAACTTGAATTTTCTCGACCAGATTTACTTTTATCTTGACAATTTAAGCAAAACATACAAGAACTAACATTGACTTTCATAAGTACTATACAATATTGTCGTCCGATCTGTATGAGATATAAAACGACTCGCCCTTCGACTCGATCATACAGATCTGCCGCTCATATTGTGTATATTACATACAACGTTTTACCCAGAACAAAGCTAACAAAGTCGTGATATACGAAAGCAGTGACTTCTCCCAAGTGACTTCGCTTCAATAAAACCAGACAATCGTCGTGTGTGTTAATTAATAAGTCAATCGGTCGATAATCCCACCACACCCACCCCCCAGGGGAACTGCTAATCTATTTTCAGACGGATCTATGTGAACTATGGTAAAGAGTGAGGTAGCCCAGTATATTTTCTAGATTAATACGCCATGTCACGTATGTGAAAGTTTAAAAATGCACGAAGTTGATACACCGTATATCTACGCATGCGCAGTAAAACCATTCTATATTTAGAAAGGCGCGAACACTCAACAAGTAGAGCCTGTTGGAAAATGTTGACATTAAACGACAGTTATATTGTTAAATTCACAAATTTATTTTTAACAAATTGGAAGAAATTGCCGTAAGCACACAAAACAACTACTAATTCAGTTTGTGTCGATTCTCGTACCCTAGCACCAGAGCTTTTAATCACAGAAGAAACAAACCTCTGGGACCAGGGTAAGCACTGAGAGATGCTTACAGGCTGTAATCACAAGACTTTCACATCTAAAAAACGCGAGATTTATCTAAAGTAGAAAAGGTTAATGCGCGCAATTTCAAATTTTGCGTCGACCAAAATCATACATACATAGTTTTATATAGTACCTGATACTCATTTACACGAGTATATAAATATATATCATGAAATATGTGAGTTGACAATCTCTCCTAACTATTTGTTATTGAAACTAGATATATACAAAACTTCTGAAACTACGCGTATGCGTTTGACTTAATTATTGGACTGGCTATAGTATACAAAACAGTACTCTACGTACAGCTCTTGAAGTAACACAGCTATCTTTTTGCTCTTCGTTTTTGTCTTTATAGTATCTTTGTTTAAAAATTTGGCCATTTGTTTTGAAATGTCTTTATTCATATCACAATACACTCTCCCTTTGTATCGTTGTCAATGACAGAGAGGGAGGTGTTTGTATCGTTGTCAATGACAGAGAGGACGGTGTTTGTATCGTTATAAATGACAGAGAGGACGGTGTTTGTTCACACGGTTGTTAGCAGTAGGATCAAAGAGGCATGTCAGTTATTCCATGCATCCAGACGAGGACGTAGTCTTTAGATATTTATAGAATAGTGAGGTTTGGCTTTGTTTTTCTTGCGGTAAACAATGACATCTTCTCGTAAATAAACCACGTAAAGAAGAGAACATCAGTTTAATAGAAGCGGACCATTTGATTAATTTTTAAGGAGGGATTTTTTTGTGGAAGATATTTTTCTCCACTGACGAGCAAGCCAGATATTGCTATTTCAGTCAAACAGCGGTGTATGATGTTGTTTTTCTAGATTGTTAGATTGTTTTTGTCACATTCTGTTTGCATCAGATATTTTCCCCAGAGCTTGTACTGTACGATCTTTTTTTCCTTGCTCAAAGGGCTGCAGTCAAATGGTCCACCCTTTAGAAGAGTAAGAAAGAAAGGAAGTAAGAACGAAAAAAGGAAGCCAATAAGGAATAGAAGAGATAAGAGAATCAAGAAGTACAAGGCGAAAAAAGACAAAAACGAAAGCAAGAAAGAAAGATTGCGTACAGAACATATCCGAGTATTTCAATCTAGATGGTTAGGAACAGCTTCATAACTTAGGGGCTGTTTATATGAAGGCGAGTTGTCCCTGATAGCCGGGATAACTCTATTGTTTTGAGTCCCCCGGAGAATACAAAACAAAAGAGTTATCCCGGCTAGCAGGGACAACTCGCCTTCATATAAACAGCCCCTAATAAGCTCATATTCGCCACATGGGACTAGAAATTTGCAATAAATTTGTTTTTTGGCACAGACGAATTATTTATTATCAATATTACAGCACCAAAGTTCTTTTTTGTCATGAATAATGTCTGTCTTATTTTAGATTCTCACTTTGACAACCTTGAAATATACTGTATATTGAAAATATTGACAACCTTGAAATAAACTGTATATTGAAAATATTAACAACCTTGAAATATACTGTATATTGACAATATTGACAACCTTGAAATATACTGTATATTGAAAATATTAACAACCTTGAAATAAACTGTATATTGAAAATATTAACAACCTTGAAATAAACCTTATATTGAAAATATTGACAACCTTGAAATAAACTGTATATTGAAAATAATGTATAACTTTCTTGGAGCGCATTTACAAATCTCAATTTGGAAGCTAACAAGCGGTGGTTGAAATATTACTAGCAAAGGAAGATGTATCTAGAACACTTAAACTATTAATATCACTTTCTCTCCAAAGCACACTCTACAACCCTCGACTATCAATACTTACACCACTTAAAATATAGGAGCAGTTATATTGAAGGCTTTGGAAGGCCAACAATGTCAACTATCTAGCTTTTTTATAAGAGCGTATTCTAGAAATATACTGAGTACAAATATATAGCACTTGAAAGGGCCTTGAGAACAGGCATTGATTATAAATAGGTATATAGTTGTAATGTGGTTATATTTATATCGATCGCACACATTGACTATAAAAATACATTGAGTACATTTTGGCTCCCAGAATATAAAATAAAGGGAAGTTTATACTATGATTGTGAGGTCTAATGAGACGCACTAATATCTTGTCCCTCACGGATAAATTAAGGCAGCGCGCCGGGGTGGGGCCGAAACTCCCAGCTTGAAAACAATGCATTTTTGCCGCGAGTTTTTTCTGTTTTCGAACTTGGGGTCTTTTTTTGGCCTTGCCAGTTGTCTACTGAGCTAGAAGTTAATGCAAAAATACCACCTTATTAGATGGCAAGATCAGCCCATCAAACTACTTCAATAAGATTGACGTCAATGTGTTCCCTACACCAAGGGTAAGCCTTCCAGGGAGGTCAATACGTGTTTTCTAGCAGCAATTGACATTTGTACTATATCATTGCAAAATTTGATATTGAAAGTCAACAGTTTTGATAAGTGACAGCTTGGGTCGTTAAAATGCACTTCATGTGATTTTACTCCTTATGTGCGAGTCAGGTCACTTTGAAGTAAAAACAGCAATTGATATCGTTAGCATAATAGTAGTATTGTAAATGATATAGCTTATACAAGCATGGATGTCAACTGAAAGTTCGTTTTTATAATGTACTTCATATGGGAGTTATACTTATAGTAGAGTCAGGTCACTTTGAATTAAAAACAACTATTGATATCGATAGTATAGTCGGTCTTCGCAATACCAGTAAGTATGCGACGCTAACAAGATCGTCTTTGAAGTCGAGAGGTAATAATAGTCACTGCCAAGGTTACATTTTTTACGCAGAGATGTTTTCTATTTCAAATACACCGTTACGAGGAAAATGATATCTATATATAGTTATCGATCACTTTTGGACCGCGCTTTTCGCGGTCGATTATACATGTTTATATATGTTAATCTTTCGTCGGAGTAAAAATTGTTACTTATACACCGTATAAAAGAGAGTGTTACCTACTGACGTTTAGGACAGTAAATTGGTAACTAATACACCGTATAAAAGAGAGTGTTACTTACTGACGTTTAGGACGTTAATCCTTCGTCGGAGTAAAAATGATAACTTATACACCGTATAAAAGAGAGTGTTATCTACTGACGTTTAAGACAGTAAAATGGTAACTTATACACCGTATAAAAGAGAGTGTTACTTACTGACGTTTAAGACAGTGAAATGGTAACTTATACACCGTATAAAAGAGAGTGTTACTTACTGACGTTTGTACTATACACCGTTTAAAATGGTAATATACACCGTATAAAGGAGAACGATGTTTTTTTGTTATTTACTTTTATTGACAGCGTTAATTATATTATTACCTACATATCTGTAAATATTTACTGAGGTTTATTGGTGTTTTAAGTGGTGCTATTTGTGTCCCATGAACAGGATGTTAGTGCAAGTTATGGTATGTTTACAAGGTTAATAGCAAAGAGGCGGCTAGGGGTCCCTTTATTCATCCTGAAATAGGTATACGGCTATTTTAAGAATGTTTATTGATCACACCACTGGTATTTATATTATATATGGATGTGCCTTTGGTGTCCTGAATTAGGGATATACACCTATTTTAACAAGGTTGTCCAAGACGATAGAAAGGAATTATGGGCATACAACTATTTCAGAAAGGTTGTCCAAGGCGAATGGATATTGCTAGACCGAAAGAGATTATAGGCATACACCTATTTCAGAAAGGTTGTCCAAGGAAATTAGCGGAAAGCAAGAATGGCCATACATTTAAGCATAAAATCATGTCTTGTAAAGGAAGTATTTATAAACGGTGAAGACGGATGTACTATTAAAATCAGGATGTTCCTAGTATTTAAAAAGCGATATCAGCCAAGGGCGTGTGCTGTACATATTTGGTACAATTCCCATTGATGCATGCAAGCATTTATGACCGGAAGTTACAAGAAAGGAAGTCATTATTACCGGAAGTCAAAGAACTTATGCCCTAAGAAGGGGGAATAAATTCATAGGATATAAAAATATGCTGACAATATTACATTGAACTGAGCTGTTGACAATTAATAATGATATGGAATACACACAGCTCACTTTCCATGTGAAATAACTGCAAACTGATGTGCTTTACTGAAGTACAATCCTAGCTGAAAACAGACGAGAGAAACCGCCATGAAAGATTGCGAAAAGAGACTTTTTTTCCCTAAAACACTGCTCTTCTAATAAAACCGTCTACAAGGATAAGATACGTAAGCTGCTTGCGGTTTCTAATTCCATATCTTTCTTTCCGTTGTTGCGTTTTCCGTACGTGGAATCATACGTGGAATTCAAGTTAACTATTTTTATATAAAAAATGCAAACAAATCTATATTATGTGCCGGTATAACGTCAACTTTGAACTGCTAATAGAATACCATCTTGAGAAGTAATCAGACGTTCGTTCGTGATGGTATCCGATCCCGGGAATAAAATAGTGCTGAAACTGCTACTCGATAACTATCATTGATAATTGTTATAGTAATGATGATGATAATAATAATAGTTATGATGATGATGATGATGAAGATGATAATAACTATGATAACAATAACGATGGCAGTGATGATAATATAATAGTAGTGATTTTTATGATGATGACAATGATAATGATATTAATGGTGATGTTAATGGTGACTGTTAATGTGAACTGTATTGTAAAGGGGACTTCGTGTACTATTATACAACACCTGCTCTATGGGCGAATCTTGAAAAAAAAAATGACGACGATGATAATGATGATGATATTAATAGTGATGTTAATTAATGATGAAGATGATAATAACTATCATAACAATAATGATGATAATAACTATGATGACAATAATGATGATAATAAATATGATGACAATAATGATGATAATAACTATGATGACAATAATGATGATAATAACTATGATGACAATAATGATGATAATAACTATGATGACAATAATGATGATAATAACTATGATGACAATAATGATGATAATAACTATGATGACAATAATGATGACAATGATGGTAATATAATAGTGATTTTAATGATGACGACAATGACGAAGATGACACTAATAATGATGATGATGACAATAATGATATCACTAATGGTAATAATGACAATAATAATTATAATGATGACAATGACAACAATAATACTGAACGATAATGATGAAGTAACGTTGATTATATAATAATAATAATAATAATGATAATAATAATAATAATAATAACCATGATATTTATGTGTAAGAATCTCAAACACTTCCATCATCAACTAATTACCAGAGGTCCGTGCTGGCATTTAAAGGATTCATATGGTAAACAGCAACGCAATGCTATATAAACCAGCTAGAGAGCAGGACAGCAATCTGGTTATTGCATGGTATATAGTGATGATGGTAATGTATATGTCCATATACGTCATATACCATATTACTGTCTGTTTAAAGTCTGTTTTTGAAGGTCTAGCGGAGTCTCTTTCAGTTAACTACTCGGCCATTTTGTGAATGCTGTTCTTAAACCTTCAGGCAAATAAACCGGCAACCAAACACATCTTACAATATCTTTAATATCGCAACAAAAAATGTTTTACACTTTCCTTTGACATAAAATCGGACAGAAGTCATCTATATATTAATATACATGATACGTCTAGTTCGTAGGTCTTTTTGAATATCATACTTTTATATTATTTACTTAGTTACATTATATTAACATTTAACTTGGGCTTCCTGTGTTAAAATATGCTTAGGTTCCCTGTGGTACGTAATTCTCTTATGGGTTTCCTGTGGTTTACTACTATCACTTCCTACCTGGCTTGGGCTTCCTGTGGTGTCATCTAAGATCCTGTAAATTTATCGTACTTTCAGGATAGTTGTTAGTTTGTCCTTCATCCGGTGATCCTTCCATATAAGGCGATAAAGCTGCTTTTCCCTGGCTTGGGCTTCCTGTGGTGTCATCTAAAATCCTGTAAATTGATCCTTCCAAATAAGGGGATAAAGCAGCTTGGGCTTCCTGTGGTATCATCTGAAAACCTGTAAATTTATCGTGCTTTCAGGATAGTTGTCAGTATTTGTCCTTCATCCGGTGATCCTTTAATATAAGGTGATAAAGCAGCTTGGGCTTCCTGTGGTGTCATCTAAGATCCTGTAAATTTATCGTGCTTTCAGGATAGTTGTCAGCTTGTCCTTCATCTGGTGATCCTTCCATATAAGGTGATAAAGCAGCTTTTAAACCATGCCCTTGCAACTCGGACAAAGGTGATGACTCGAACGACGGCAGTTGGTGATGGCCAGCGGTTGACTCCATTTCTATAGAGTTATCGTCGTTGTCACTAGGGACGGAAGGGAGAGGAGAGTGTTGCTGCGGGAAGTGGATCTGGATGACTTCTTGTGGTAGTGTTATCTGCATAAGACCATGGTTGGTAGTAGGAAGGTCAGCGTGTGACATCTCTCCTTCAGTGTCTGACGAACCTGACTTGTTACTGTCCTCCTACAAGATATAGTCGATATTTAATCGGAGCATACATATAATCGATATTTAATCGGTGCATACATGTAATCCATATCAAATCGAAGCATACAAATGTACATGTAATCCATATTAAACGGAGCATACATGTAATCGATATTCAAACGGAGCATACATGTAATCGATATTAAATCGGAGCATACATGTAATCGATATTCAAACGGAGCATACATGTAATCGACATTTAAACGGAGCATACATGTAATCGATATTCAAACGGAGCATACATGTAATCGACATTTAAACGGGGCATACATGTAATCGATATTCAATGGGAGCATACATGTATACGATATTGAATCAGAATACCTACCCGTACGTTTGAGAGAATAAAAACTGGTTTTAAAATTTATGAAAAGTATAATCGATATTCAATCGGAATACCTACTCGTACGTTGGAAAGAAAGAAAAAAATGATTATAAAATTGATGAAAAGTATATAATCGATATTGAATCGGAAAAAATACTGATTCGTCAATCAGATATCTGTACGAAAACAAATATCAAAAACAAATATATTTTACCTGGAATATAACAGCAGGGGGTTTAAACTGATCCTCTGGATTGACGGGAGTCCTGAACTCCAGCGCCCGTGAGTGGCTTGGTACGAATTTACTATCTATCACCAGTCTTTCTCCACCGTGAGTAGTCAGTACATCACTTGTGCCTAGTTTTCCACTCGGCGAGGTCTCGTGGCTTCGTAACTGGCTGACGATGCTAGTGATTGACAGATCAAAGCCACTGTCGTGTTTAAGATGGTCATCGGAATGTTTACTGACCACGTGGTGTTGTAGCACGGGCTCAACATTGTCGCTACGGACAACGAACTCTGCCACGTCAATATGACTACCATCCACCGGAAGTGTAACCGTGGCAACGCTCCCTTTTTGCTCATCCGTGACGTCAGTATGGTCATGTGAGCCTGCAGTAGAGAATGTCAGCGGATTGCCGGTATTGGTAACAATAGCGCTCAGGCTACCGGCCGGGAAGTGCACGCTGACTGGGATGGTGGTGACGTCATCAGTCGTGAAGTCTTCGGAAGTGAAGGTGTGCATACCGGTGTACGTGACGTCGTTATCGACCAGTGAGCTTGCGTTACTTGCGCTACTCAGGGTGTTCACTGTCACGTAATCTGAAGGTAACGGTTGGTCTTCCGAGCCTACAAATGGAAAGGATAATTGAGCACGGCTGGTTCAATAACGAATATTTGATTATGATTATTATCATTATCATCACCCGCATTGCGGCCATCCCCATCATCACCACCACCACCAATATAACCATCATTATCACCACCATCATCATCATCACCACCATCACAATCATCATATCACCACCATCATAATGATCGTTATCACCATCATAATCATCACTATCATTACCACCACCACCACCATCATCATCGTCATTATACCATCTTCACTATCATCATCATCCTAACAGTGTTCTACGGCGTTACCTTCCGCAATCATCTTGTTGTTCTTGTCGTGTCGTTTCTGGTGTGCTCGTAAGTTCGATGCCGTGGTGTATGCCTTGGTGCATCCATCTTCATCACATCGAAAGGGTTTCTCACCGGTATGTTTACGCATGTGAACGTTGAGGCTACTGCCAGCCGTGAAGGCTTTGTTGCAGCCTACAGACACAAACAATATAGATATAACCAAAGTAAAAAAATACAGAATATCAAAGAGAAACTCTTAGGCTGTATATACAAAGCAGTCCTACTTTATGCGAAATCTCCGACAAAACGAGTCGATCGAGTAAAGAGTTGACTAGCCTCCTATGCAGCCGCTCCTTTGTGTCGTCAAGCAACGCAGATCGGACGACACAAAAGAACGGCTGCATTGGAGGCTAATAGAGTTGACCAACAAGGAATGAGCAGATGGTTGCAGGGAGAATGAGGCATGACGTTAAGTATTCGCACATTTTCTCTTCACTGTTAATAGCATTTAACACAATTGAGTTTCAATTCCTTTCGTCCAAGTTTCTGAGTGACATTTTATTTGCAGTCTAAAATATTGTATTATGATCGAAGTACAGTTCATTAGGGGTTTTCACAGAGCTTTCTTTACCGTCTATTGGACAAACGTAGGGTTTTTCCCCAGTATGGACGAGCGTGTGTGTTTTCAGGTGACTGGAACGAGTAAAAGACTTGTGGCAGCCCTCGTATAAGCAGACAAAGGGACGTTCTCCTGTATGCTTACGCATGTGCCTCTTGAGCTTGTACGCACTGGTGAATGACCAGCCACAACCCTGTTAAACATGCAAAACAGTATATCAGTATTGATGATGATGATGGTGGTGGTGGTAATGATGATGATGATAATGATGATGATGGTGGGGATGATGATTGTGCAGGTGATGATGATGGTGATGACGCGGTGGACGTGATGATGATGATGATGCAAATAATGGTGATAATGATGTGAATAATGATGATGATGATGCAAATAATGGTGATAATGATGTGAATAATGATGATGATGACGGCGGTGGATGTGATGAAGATGATGCGAATAATATATGCTTTATAATGATAAGCCATTATGACGTTAAGCTTTTTCTAGGGCAAATCTCAACATCGTGAAAAATGGACATTCTACAATGACGATGGCCATGATGATATCAACAATGATCATACTAGTGATGATGATGATTATAGTCATGATGATATCAACAATGATGATGATACTAGTGATGATGATGATAATGGTCATGATGATGATTATAGTCATGATGATATCAACAATGATGATGATACTAGTGATGGTGATGATAATGGTCATGATGATATCAACAATGATGATGATACTAGTGATGGTGATGATAATGGTCATGATGATGATGGTCATGATGATATCAACAATGATGATGATACTAGTGATGGTGATGATAATGGTCATGATGATGATGGTCATGATGATATCAACAATGATGATGATACTAGTGATGGTGATGATAATGGTCATGATTATGATGGTCATGATGATATCAACAATGATGATGATACTAGTGACTAACAAACCTCAGTATCACAAGCAAAAGGTCGTTCACCAGTATGTGTTCGTAGATGTAGTTTCAACTTTGATGCTTTGGTAAATCTTTTGCCGCAGTCTTCCACTGGACAGCCATGAGGTCGTTCACCACTGTGACTCTTTAGGTGAGATGTCAGGGTTCCCATGGCGGAGAACTCTTTACCACACCCATCAACCTGATACAATAACAGCACCAAATATTAACACCCATCAACCTGATACAATAACAGCACCAAATATTAACACCCATCAACCTGATACAATAACAGCACCAAATATTAACACCCATCAACCATGATACAATAACAGCACCAAATATTAACACCCATCAACTTTGATACAATAACAGCACCAAATGTTAACACCCATCAACCATGATACAATAACAGCACCAAATGTTAACACCCATCAACTTTGATACAATAACAGCACCAAATGTTAACAAACATCAACAATGATACAATAACAGCACCAAATGTTAACAAACATCAACAATGATACAATAACAGCACCAAATGTTAACACCCATCAACCATGATACAATAACAGCACCAAATGTTAACACCCATCAACCATGATACAATAACAGCACCAAATGTTAACACCCATCAACCATGATACAATAACAGCACCAAATGTTAACACCCATCAACTTTGATACAATAACAGCACCAAATGTTAACACCCATCAACCTGATACAATAACAGCACCAAATGTTAACACCCATCAACCATGATACAATAACAGCACCAAATGTTAACACCCATCAACTTTGATACAATAACAGCACCAAATGTTAACACCCATCAACCATGATACAATAACAGCACCAAATGTTAACACCCATCAACTTTGATACAATAACAGCACCAAATATTAACACCCATCAACCTGATACAATAACAGCACCAAATATTAACACCCATCAACCATGATACAATAACAGCACCAAATGTTAACACCCATCAACCATGATACAATAACAGCACCAAATGTTAACACCCATCAACTTTGATACAATAACAGCACCAAATGTTAACACCCATCAACCATGATACAATAACAGCACCAAATGTTAACACCCATCAACTTTGATACAATAACAGCACCAAATGTTAACTGTGCAGATTCAAGGAATTCCTCAAACTCCAAAAAAGCAAGGCTTAGTTGAATTAGGTTTTGGTAAAACAAAAAAATCTTCTTTGTCATACACTGGCATAATGCATTTAGTCATTTTTGAACTGGAGTTTTTTGTGAAACACAATCTCAATAAAAAATACCTAAACAATTTTGTTGCCCGGTATTATATAATAATCATGTAATAATTACAAGAAATGAGCCTATTAAAATGTGCTTTACAGCTGACAAGTACCACGATTTTATAAATATTTATGATACAAATAAAGTTTGTTTTGATTTGACTTGACTTCAGCTGAATGGTTGTTCATTGACTGCCTTACTGGTTAGTTTAATCATACCTCGCACTTGTAAGGTTTGTCCTCTTGTTGGTGTTTTCGTTCATGTATACGGTATTTATGTAGCGTAGGGAATGACTTATCACAGCCTTCATACTGACATAGTATGGTGTTGGTTCTGTTATGTGCTCGTATATGGGTTTTCAGGTTGTATGCTGTGGTAAAGCTCCTGTTGCATTCTTCATAGGTACACTACACAAAAAAAGAACAATGTATTACTTGAGAGGATAGATGATTGATAGGCTTTAATATAATCAATATCGTTATATCTTAATAAATTATCATTAACTAAATATTATGATTATTATATTATCAGCATTATTAACACCATCATTATCATTAACACCATCATTATCATTAACACCATCATTATCATTAACACCATCATTATCATTAACACCATCATTATCATTAACACCATCATTATCATAATTATTATCATAATTATTATCATCACCATCATCATCATCGGCAGCAGCATTATTACCATCATCATCATCATTATCACCATTATCATCTTCATTATTATCATCACCATCATCATTATCACCACTATCAGCATCATCGGCAGCAGCATTATTACCATCATCACCATCACCATCATCACCATTATCATCATCATCATTATTATCACCATTATCATCTTCATTATTATCATCACCATCACCATCATCATTATCACCACTATCAGAATCATCGGCAGCAGCATTATTACCATCATCACCATCACCATCATCACCATTATCATCATCATCATTATTATCACCATTATCATCATCATTATTATCATCACCATCATCATTATCACCATTATCATCATTATTATCATCACCATCATTGCATCATCATCATCATCGGCAGCAGCAGCAGCATTAATACCATCATCATTGTCATTGTTATCAGTGTTACCATACTTGTTGTCTAGGTTACTCACCACGAATGGTCTTTCTCCAGTATGTCCTCTCTCATGTCTCTTTAGTTTGTAAGCTGTAGTAAAGGCCCACTCACATCCTGCATGGGGACACTAAAATATACATTGGAATTACTCATCATTAACCACCAACATCATCATATCATTTGACTATCATCATCATTATCAATATCATGGTTGTCATCATCATCACCTCCTTGATTGTCATCAACATAATCATGGTCGTCATCATCCTCACCTCCTTGATTGTCATCAACATAATCATGGTCGTCATCATCCTCACATCCTTGATTGTCATCAACATAATCATGGTTGTCATCATCATCTTTTTATGATGAACTCATGTACTCAAATGTCAACCCATAGAATACAAGGCTGAATACCTTATGTGGTCGTTCCCCAGCATGGGATAACACATGTAGTTTGTTGACCTAATATGGTATGTAATAACCTTATTTGGTATATCAATCAATACCTTACACAGGAAAAAAATATGAAAAACCAAATCTGTTTTTAGTCGTTTTTTATCTGTTTTTTTTCGAAATCCATATAAGAAATGTTATCCAAATATGGTTTTTACCTGGTTTTTAAAAGATATCAATAAATAGCAATACAAAAAACAGTCCTGGTTTTCTGTAAATCCATGCTTAACCTGTTTTGCTTAAAAAACTTACTTGTTTTTAATAAAAAACAAAAATGGATTTAAAATATTTTTTTCCAGACATGGTTTTTTCAAAATTTCCAGATGTGGATTTTACAAATACCATGCCTGGATTGCAAAGAATCCAGTATAACAAATAACCAAGACTGGATTACCAGCTAACCAAATCTGGATTGTTTCAAACACCATGCCTGGATTGTAAAGAATCCAGTATAACAAATAACCAAGACTGAATTACCAGGTAACCAAATCTGGATTGTTTCAAACACCATGCCTGGATTGTAAAGAATCCAGTATAACAAATAACCAAGACTGGATTACCAGGTAACCAAATCTAGATTGTTTCAAACACCATGCCTGGATTGTAAAGAATCCAGTATAACAAATAACCAAGACTGGATTACCAGGTAACCAAATCTGGATTGTTTCAAACACCATGCCTGGATTGTAAACAATCCAGTATAACAAATAACCAAGACTGGATTACCAGCTAACCAAATCTGGATTGTTTCAAACACCATGCCTGGATTGTAAAGAATCCAGTATAACAAATAACCAAGACTGGATTACCAGCTAACCAAATCTGGATTGTTTCAAACACCATGCCTGGATTGTAAAGAATCCAGTATAACGAATAACCAAGACTGGATTACCAGCTAACCAAATCTGGATTGTTTCAAACACCATGCCTGGATTGTAAACAATCCAGTATAACAAATAACCAAGACTGGATTACCAGCTAACCAAATCTGGATTGTTTCAAACACCATGCCTGGATTGTAAACAATCCAGTATAACAAATAACCAAGACTGGATTACCAGGTAACCAAATCTGGATTGTTTCAAACACCATGCCTGGATTGTAAAGAATCCAGTATAACAAATAACCAAGACTGGATTACCAGGTAACCAAATCTAGATTGTTTCAAACACCATGCCTGGATTGTAAACAATCCAGTATAACAAATAACCAAGACTGGATTACCAGCTAACCAAATCTGGATTGTTTCAAACACCATGCCTGGATTGTAAACAATCCAGTATAACAAATAACCAAGACTGGATTACCAGCTAACCAAATCTGGATTGTTTCAAACACCATGCCTGGATTGTAAAGAATCCAGTATAACAAATAACCAAGACTGGATTACCAGCTAACCAAATCTGGATTGTTTCAAACACCATGCCTGGATTGTAAAGAATCCAGTATAACGAATAACCAAGACTGGATTACCAGCTAACCAAATCTGGATTGTTTCAAACACCATGCCTGGATTGTAAACAATCCAGTATAACACGGCATCTCGAAATCGAGGAAACTACGGAAACTGAGGAAACTACGGAAACTGCGGAAACTACGGAAACTCAACTTTCCCTAAATCGCTTAAAATGCTTAATAAACTATGTAAGCAATCTATTTTGGCTTTTTTGCTTAATATTAAGCCTAAAGACTAACGAGAAGCGATTAATTCATGCTCAGTGGCTATTCGTACGTCACCCGTACCCGGACTTGTGTTTGCTATTGGTACGTGAGTCAAAATTATTTAGAGTTTTCACAGTGATTCTGTATTATTTCAGTAAAGAAGATACGATATATTCGTTTAGATGGAGTAAGCGATTATCTTAAGCTATATTAAACTGATTCAGAGTAATGCTACGAGCCTGTACATAGTAGGCAAACGACTCATTTCGCGACACTTACAATTTTCTTCAACTCGATCGTACACGACTGTAAATGTCACGCACTTATATTAGGACTTCGATGACACTATTAAATTACAACTTTAATAGTATTGTATACAATAAGAAAGCGTGAAAAAGAGATATTTGTAGAATCACTGTGAAAATCTAAATAATTTTAACTCACGTACCAATAGCAAACACAAGTCCGGGTACGGGTGACGTACGAATAGCCACTGAGCATGAATTAATCGCTTCTCGTTAGCCTTTAGGCTTAATATTAAGCAAAAAAGCCAAAATAGATTGCTTACATAGTTTATTAAGCATTTTAAGCGATTTAGAGAAAGTTGAGTTTCCGTAGTTTCCGTAGTTTCCGTAGTTTCCTCAGTTTCCGTAGTTTCCTCGATTTCGAGATGCCGAGTATAACAAATAACCAAGACTGGATTACCAGCTAACCAAATCTGGATTGTTTCAAACACCATGCCTGGATTGTAAACAATCCAGTATAACAAATAACCAAGACTGGATTACCAGCTAACCAAATCTGGATTGTTTCAAACACCATGCCTGGATTGTAAACAATCCAGTATAACAAATAACCAAGACTGGATTACCAGGTAACCAAATCTAGATTGTTTCAAACACCATGCCTGGATTGTAAACAATCCAGTATAACAAATAACCAAGACTGGATTACCAGCTAACCAAATCTGGATTGTTTCAAACACCATGCCTGGATTGTAAACAATCCAGTATAACAAATAACCAAGATTGGATTACCAGGTAACCAAATCCCTCTGAGGCCCCTGAAAAAACGGCATGGCGTGACGAATTTGAACCCTATAAAGGGATACCACATGAAAAATAAAATTAGAAAAGAAAAAAAATGTACGGATTCCAGTTCCTTTTATGATCCCCTGAACTGAGATAACTAGATATAGATACATTTTAGAATGTTTAAAATTAAGTTTTAAAACCGTACTGAAAGGTGCAAAATCAATGATATATGCTTGTTTGTAAGTTCGTTAGGCTCGTTTGTTTTATTTGTTCGTCTGTTTGTTTGTCTATATGTCTATATGTCTGTTTGTTAGTTTGTTGTGCGTGTTTGTTTTATTTTTGATTTTTTTCCTTTTTTTTCTCTTCGGTCGGTCTGTCTGTTTGCTTCCTTTTATGTTGTTATACGGGTAAATGATTGGGGTTCCTGTCTCAAAAATCATTAGCCAATCAAAGCGGAGATATTGAATCACGTGATTGAAATCAAATTTTGGCGCAGAGCGGCCATTTTAACCGTTTGCCTTGGGGGAATTACAAGTTACTTTTCTGTTAAAAATCATCCGTTTTTGATGTTTTAGTGTATTGAGCATTGTAGAAATACTTGGGAAATATTGCTTAATGTCCATAGCGGAAGGGAGAGTATGTTTTTGAGTTACAACAGCTGATTTACAAGACTTTCACAAGAATCGAAAATTTGTCAGCTCGAATCGACAGTTTCAAATCTTTGGTAAGTGTAATTTAGCATTACTTACATAATTATCAGAGTATTATTGTGTTATTACATTCCATTGACATTATTATGGACATCAGCAGTATTTCAACTGTGTTTTAAAACATTGAAGCACGTACATACAGCCAAATCTTGCACGTTTGCCTTGCATATTTGAAAATTGCATTATTGCGAAAAATTACTAACTAAAAGCACAGTAAAATAACTCAGTAATTTGCTTCTTTTATTACTTAGGTTGTACATTATTGGGTCCTTAATAAATCTACGAAAATGAATTGAACAGGAAAAGAGCATCTAAACTTGTAAACAGAGGAAATCAACGAGAGATATTAAGTGATCTTGCTCATATTGATATATGTGCTTTTTCTTTGAAAGCACACACTTTGTAGAGGTTGTGCTAGACTGGTTATTCTATAACTAAGATAATCAATGAATTAGACATTGAAAAAGTGATAACTTGATCGAAGAAGTTCATTAGGGGAAAAGGAGAGTCATTTTGGTAGGGAAAAGGCTTCTCAACTTTGGCGCCAAAATTTGCTTTATGATCAAAGTAATCTATAATACTACAATTATTATTTGAAATACCTTGACTAAAGGATCTTTAAATTGAAGAAAACCTCTTAATTTGGCCATTGTGTTACTAAAAGTAGCAAATTAATGACAAAAAGTACAAAAAGAATTTTAAAATTTTGAATTTTGGTGCCAAAATTGTGATCTAAAAATCTCAAAAATTAAAAACATCTCAAAGTAAAAGTGATTTAGGGCCATATTACAAAGTGAAGTTGCCTTTTTGATCTTTGTCATAGACGCATCTGGCTTTTTTTTGCTGTAGTATGTCACTTTGTTACAAAGCTCTTTCGCTTTTGACGTTTCTTCGTTTGAGCTTTGACATTTTATCTACAGGAGATTTGTCAGTACAATATCAAAGTCAGATTCAAAGTCATTTCTTGTGCACTATAGAGAAAGGACTGTTAACTATATACATGTGCTTTGATCAATCAATCCATCACTTTGTGCATGCATATTTACATGAAATATAACATACATTCTTGCTGGAAATGTAAATAACTATATAACATAAATATATCTGAGGTTGTTGATTTATTTCAAGCAGTTTCATCTCCACAAGGCAACCTATTTAGTCTTAACTTTGATTATTTAAAACAACAATTCTAGTGCAAAAAATACATCCGTGAAATACAAATTATTAAATAGTGTAAAATAGTGCTAATAAAACAATAGAAAACAATAGAATTTGCATACAATTGCACTAACTAGTATTATTAATGTTTCACAGATATACTTTTTGCACTCTATTCAGTTATTGAACCTGACTGATGGTGATTTTCAAATATTGCAAAGAATTAAGTTCCTTTCGGATATACAGTTAGCACTCTTTTAGAACAACGCAAAAACAATAGATTCAGTCTGATTTAAAAACTGGCTAATCATTGTAATCTGTGCCAAATTAAAGTTAAGATGTAAAACAAATCACTTTCTGGAGAGAAAACGCTGGAAACCAATCACTAAACCTTTATCCAAAAGAGAGGAAATATTTACCTGCAAGAACATATTTTAAAGCAAAGAAATGAATTATTTTAGAAGCCACTTTTCATGGTATACATGTAAAATGCATACAAGACAGTGGTGGATTGTTTATAGTTACTAGTCCTTTCTCTATAGTGTGCAAGGAACACCTTTGGATCTGACCTTGACTTATTGTCGCTCTTGGCCACTGTGAACAAGAGTGGCAATAAAAAAAGTCAAAATGAAAAAAGCAAAATGTTCAACAGAAAAACGTCAAAAGCGAAATTGTTCTGTGACAAGTTGCAATGGGGCAAAGTGTTTTGTGACAAAGTGACAAAATCAATTCTAACTAAAGTCAGATGTGTCAATGACAAAGGTAAAATAGACAACTTTGTAATATGCCCCTAAATCATTTTTAATTTTGGACTTCTTGATTTTTTCACTGAATTTTTAACTCCTGCTCTCAGGCAGCATACAATCAATGCTCCACATAAAACCTCAAAATCAACATTTTTATTTAAAACGTATAAGTCCAAAACTTCATACTACTTTGCCATCATTTTTGAATTATTTCAATCAGTAAATGCTTTTCTTGACACCACGGGCCATTACTCAAAAACTAAGCATTTTATCAAAACAGAAGACACAGTTTTAAAGATACATATGTACTGGTTGACATAACCCAAAAATCATGGCAAAGCAGTTTAATAAGAACTTTTTGACTTAAATACGTTTTTTATCAACTCGCAAATGAAAGCGTTCAATTTTGGGGTTTTCTTGTAGCACATTAGATATCATTAATCTGAGAAAAGAAAGGGCCAAACTCTTGCTGAAAAAACAGCTGAAATATCACTGAATCAATCTCTGGTTTAAAGAGAATTTTAACCTACGATAAGTGTTAGTCTACAATTAAAATCCCTGACCCAGGATGAGTAAATCCTAGGTTAAAAAATGCATTGATCAAATGGGAAACTAACCCTGGATTTACTCATCCTGGGTCAGGGATTTTAATCGAGTACTAATTGTAGAGTTTTAGTTATTAAACAAATACATCTATTTAGCTTTGCTATTTCATTACAGTATGGACTGCACATCACAATCTGACAGTTGAGGTATATAGCTGCAATTTTTTATTAAGAACAATGCTGTCAGTGCCTTGTACAAAGTGGTTCATGGATGTTTAACCAATGCACTCTACATAAAGGTTAAGAATAAAGTGACTTATAAATAACATGTGATGCTGAAGTAAATAAATATATAACTGTA
The DNA here is from genome assembly GCA_949775045.1 of Metridium senile. Classification (NCBI taxonomy): domain Eukaryota; kingdom Metazoa; phylum Cnidaria; class Anthozoa; order Actiniaria; family Metridiidae; genus Metridium; species Metridium senile. The sequence continues at coordinate 16,180,284 of OX459106.1, forward strand.
TGCTTGTTAATGAATGAAGTACAGTAAATTGTATTGGTATATTATTAAAGGGATTAAGCCACACAATCATATTTATCATGATTTCCATAGCAGAAACCAGACCTGTTCAGTGTGAAAATCCAGATTTGTTTTGTTGCATTTCCATACCAGGTTTCCAAGGAAACCAGACCTGTTTAGTGTGAAAATCCAGATTTGTTTTATTGCATTTCCATATCAGGTTTCAAAGGAAACCAGACTTGTTTAGTGTGAAAATCCAGATTTGTTTTGTTGCATTTCCATACCAGGTTTCCAAGGAAACCAGACTTGTTTAGTGTGAAAATCCAGATTTGTTTTGTTGCATTTCCATACCAGGTTTCCAAGGAAACCAGACTTGTTTAGTGTGAAAATCCAGATTTGTTTTATTGCATTTCCATATCAGGTTTCCAAGGAAACCAGACTTGTTTAGTGTGAAAATCCAGATTTGTTTTGTTACATTTCCATACCAGGATTGTCAAAAGACAGACCTGGTTGTCAATAAATCCCATGTTTATTCCAGCTTTGGTTTTGTGAAAAACCGAACCTGGTTTCAAATGAATATCCAGATCTGGTTTTACTGCAATTTAACCAGATCTGGATATTTTTTAAAAACCAGAGTAAATCCAGGTAAAAACCAGTTAAAAACCTGGCTGGTTTTTGATGATTTTTTCCTGTGTTATGTGGTCGTTCTCCAGCATGGGATAACATGTGTAGTTTGTTGACCTAATATGGTATGTAATAACCTTATTTGGTATATCAATCAATACCTTATGTGGTCGTTCCCCAGCATGGGATAACATGTGTAGTTTGTTGCCCTAATATGGTATGTAAATAACCTTATTTGGTATTTGGTCTCATCATCATCATTTTCATATTGTTATTGTAACCATATATATATCCTATTCGTTACTTTTTCCATAACTGATATTGTAAGAGCACTGAGATTTTTGTAGTGCGCTAAGAACTAAATTATTATTATTATTATTATTATCAATCAATACCTTATGTGGTCGTTCCCCAGCATGGGATAACATGTGTAGTTTGTTGACCTAATATGGTATGTAATAACCTTATTTGGTATATCAATCAATACCTTATGTGGTCGTTCCCCAGCATGGGATAACATGTGTAGTTTGTTGACCTAATATGGTATGTAATAACCTTATTTGGTATATCAATCAATACCTTATGTGGTCGTTCCCCAGCATGGGATAACATGTGTAGTTTTAGTTTGTTGGCTCTATGGCAAACTTTACCACAGTCTTGATGAGGGCAGGCATGGGTTTTGACACTCTGCCCCTCTGCTTCCTGTCAACATGATACATACAATACATTGAACAAGCTATTCACAAATCTATAAATAGGGAATGGAATGGTCAGATGGAAGGAGGTAAGTGGGAAGAGTCAGACAAAAGAAGGGATAAAGGAATGAAGAAAAATGGAAAGAGGGAAAGATGAGAAAAGAGAAGGAAGATGGGACAGGAGGAAGGAAGGAAAAATGAAAAACCGGAAGGGATGAAAGAAGGTATAAAAGAAAAAAGAAATATAAGAAGTATAAAAGAAAGGATAGGGAGGTAGAAAGAACAAAGGGGAGTAAGGAAATAAGCAAGCAAGGAGGGGAAATAGAAAGGAAGAAATGAGGCAAGAAGCTGACATGTTATACCTTATCAGGTGCCACTTCATTACTTCTTAATAGATGTACTTGTATAGCCCTGACTTGACTATTGCCTGGATCCTGGTCACCAGAAGCAAGGTTGTCCTCTTGACCAGCCATGTTAGCCTGACAACCAGAAGCAGCAACACTGGGTATTGTTATATGTAACGTCTGTGTTCCCCCAACACCAGGGGCAATAACCTCACCCAATATTGCTTGCTGTTGGTCTGCTGTCAGTATTACACTCTTACTCAAGTCACTCGGTGACATCATGACACTTAACATATCGTTACTGTGCGTCTGTCCTTGACATGTACTAGTCAGTATATTACTAGTTGTTACAACATGAAATTGTTCAGCAAAGTTGGCTGCTGCTTCAGTGTCATCAGCATCACCCTCAGTTAGAATGGCAGGTACTTGTGTAGAGAATGTTGACATGTCGGCAGTCAGTATTCCTGAGCTGGTTACCAAGGAAATGCCTTGTCCTTGAGGATAGACTTGGATGGGTATTGTGTCTAGGTCAGTTGTCTTGGTTGTGGTAGTGTTCAGAATAATGGTGCCTTGTGGGACTTTTGGGTTTTTTACTCCACTTTTATCAGCATCTAGTAGATTATTTAATAACTAATTTCAATACCATGGGCCAGTTGTGCGAACATAAATAGCGCTATCCAACAGATAAAACCTATACAAATTTTATACACTAGACAACTCTTATCCTGTGGATATTCAGGCTTCGTACAACATAACTTTATTCAGGCTTCGTACAACATAACTTTATTCAGGCTTCGTACAACATAACTTTATTCAGGCTTCGTACGACATAACTTTATTCAGGCTTCGTACAACATAACTTTATTCAGGCTTCGTACAACATAACTTTATTCAGGCTTTGTACAACATAACTTTATTCAGGCTTCGTACAACATAACTTTATTCAGGCTTCGTACAACATAACTTTATTCAGGCTTCGTACAACTGGCCCCAGATGTGTATTTAATGGTTACTTATAATCATAAATCACTTTATTCATAAATACTATAATGAGTATCATGAAAATTATCATCTCATTATCACCATCAGAATCATGATCAGCATCATTACCAGCATCATCATCACCTTCACCACCATCATCACTATCATTACCAGCATCATCATCACCTTCACCACCATCATCATCATTACCAGCATCATCATCACCTTCACCACCATCATCACTATCATTACCAGCATCATCATCATTACCAGCATCATCATCACCTTCACCACCATCATCACTATCATTACCAGCATCATCATCATTACCAGCATCATCATCACCTTCACCACCATCATCATCATTACCAGCATCATCATCACTTTCATTATCACCATCATTATAACCATCATCATCATCATCAAAATAATTACCAGCATCATCATCACTTTCATTATCACCATCATTATAACCATCATCATCATCATCAAAATATTTACCAGCATCATCATCATCATCCCTATCATTGTCATCATCATCATGGTGCAACATACCCGTAGACTGTGCATTATCTGGAGGCGTCACTGTTACTATAGATGGTAAAGACTCCATGTAATCTACTGTTCCTCCAACATTCAATAGCTGTAAATGTTCTAGGTCTAGTTTCATTGGTATTTTGTTCTTTCTTGTACTGTGTTCGTGTTGTTCAGTTTGATTACCACCTGTAAAAGAGAACAATATTAACCTGGTTTACAAATGAATAAATGAATAGATAAATGGGAAAACTGTTACTGAGCGAATGAATGAACAAATGAATGAATGGATGGGAGGGAGAATGAACAAATGAATAGATAAGAAAGAAAGCGTAGAAAATTGACGTTTCGACATCTCGCTGGACGTCCTGCGAGACACCAATACTCTATGCTTTCTTTCTTAGTTAAATGCCTAGTGTTTATTACTTAATGAATAGATAAATGGAAAAATTATTACTAAGCTAATGCATGAACAAATGAATGAATGGATGGGAGGGAGGGAGGGAGGGAGGGAGAAGAAATGAATGAATGAGAGCAGGAATGAACAAATGAATGGATGGATGGATGGGTGAAAGAATAAATGAGTGGATAAATAAATGAATGGACAAATGAGTAAATGTATAAAAGAATGAATTAATGAATCAAAGAGTGAATGAATTGATGGGTGAATAATTAATGATCTAAGTAAATAAATGAGCAAATCAATCAATTAATGAATAGACATATGAATTAAAGGAAGACCTACCTTCTGAGTGATAACATCCCACAACTTTATTGGCTAAATCACTATATGAAAACTGCATATTTACATCATCTCTTGTCGAAGGAGAGTGAAAACCACTAGAAATATGTGGTTGCCTATCTGAAACATTTAGTCCAGTAGAGTGATGTTGTTCTGAAATGACACCCTTTGAATCACAGCATGGGTCTTCAATCTTATAATTATCACCATGGCAACTAGTGGCTGCAGCCACCTTGACTGATGAAGATATGTCTTTGTTATTGTTTATAAGAGATAATTGATTGCTTGAATCATTTCTATGAAGTTGATTTGACTCCCCTGTAGAGTCCCTTAGGGACAGATTTGTCATGGTTCCAGTTCTCTCAGAGTCAAGAGAATGGTGGTCATTCGCAATCAAGTGTTTTACACTGTCACTTCTTTGTAGCTGTTTCTCATCTTCACTGCATGTTCTGTCATCATTATCATCTTCCTCATCATCATCATCAAGCAAAACCTTAGGTATATTATTGCTTTGTTCAAGTCTAGAAGTTGAAATGGTTTCACTCCGTCTATGTTTCTTGGAATGTGGACGATACATGTTATCAAGATCTCTCTTCTTGCTGCGATGTGAAGATTCATGATCTTCAATACAAGCACTGCCATGTTCGTCTGAAGAATGAAGTGACAAGTTTGCATTAAATGCAAATATTACATTCACAGTTCCCTGAACCATCTTCAAAGGTAGCCGGTTCTTTGCACTGAAGTGAGACGAACGTTGAGCTTGCAATGATAGAGACACATAAATAATTGTCACACAAGGTGTTAAAAGGTCTCCTTTATTGCAAGCTCAGAGTTTGTCTTGCTCCGATGCAAAACCTGGCTACCTTTCAAGATAATGCAGGGAACTGTGAAGGGGACTTTTGACAAAAAAACAATTACCAAACATTTATTTATATTTAAGAAATATAAAACGGCGCGCGTGTCTATGTACTGTGATATAAACACGCTGGGAGATGTAGAGTACAAAGAAGCAAGCTTAGAAACATGAGCGCAGCGCAGCTTCTTTTATGAAATTTTTTCGCAAAAAAAATGCAGAGAAAACTTTTCTACCGAATGTTTGTAAACACGTTAGAATCAGAGTGCGCGACAGCATTCGTCATTTTCATTCTCTGTTCTCTCATATAGACATGGTCATCAACCAATCAGAGCGCGTGTTAGATACCAAAAATTTTATAAACATTTATACAGCTATTATGAATTGGCTTTAGTTTGTCACTCCAGAGTCCCTAGACACCAGTGTTCATAAAATATATTAAATTGACAATTATGACTGTATTAAAGGTTAGAAAAGTGAATGAAAAAGTACATTTTTATCAATGGAAATGCAGTCTGTGTTACTTTGTTTATTCATAAAAAAGTTGAGAATTTTATTCAAATATCGTCTAGAAGAAAAGAAAAGTGCTCCTCGGTTATAAAATGGTTGACTACCAATATTTGATTGCAAAAAGACAGCATACTAATAAACTCGCCATTCACAAGGCAAATACAAAGCTTGATATATTTTATAACGAAGAACTCTAACTAAATACTGCGCTTATATATAGATACTAAAAAAAACAATTTCCAAAGGAAAGAGCAACTGGCTGTATTTTTCGCCCAAAGGATTTAGCATCTTTCCAAAGGCACAGAAGCAAAAACGTTGACCCGACAAAGCTGCATTTTAATAACAGCAACTTTTGAACGCTCTCCAAGTGAAAAAGAGCGTTCAAATAATGTCTAAAATGAAGAAACAATGTGCAGAAGAAAGAAATTTAGTTCAAAGTCCTACCATGTTGATTTGGTGTCGCCCCTAAAGCGAGTGAAGGGAGCCCCTTAAAACATGGCTGCCCCTGCGACTCCATCTTGGCACCCCGCACTTCGACAAGAAAACATGGCCGAACAGCGAAGTAGCGCAAAAATAGACTTGTCTAGGGGTAGGGTAGGGAACTTGCATCTTTTCTTTTAAAATTAAAAGCACCTATTTCTTTATTTTTTGTTTAGAAAAATATAAGACTGGGTAATCTGCAATATATACATTTTTTGAGAAATTTATCTTAAAGGAGTCAAACGGGTGCTCTCAATTTATTAATTACATTTTTAGAACAAAAAATACGGTTAAAATTAATTGTTGATATCATCAATTTTCCTACAGTACATTAGATGAAATAAATATTTATAAAATCAAATAAGTATTTATAGAATAAAATAAATCAATAAAAAATCGGGTTTCCTGTGGTACCGTTTCTTACCGGGGGTAGGGAAAGTATTGTTTTCGCTCGATATTATATCGGGTGTTCGGGTTATCGTCGGATCGTCTGCGTTCTATCGGAAACCAAGTCGATTGCTTCATTGTCTGATCATACAGACAAATTGCAACAATAATATAACTGTTTTGGACAATTTTCTTCACTTTCTACCCATCAAAAAGACCTCAAACTTCACAGAAGTGATGATTTAAAGGTAAGGATTATTTTACTTTAAGTTTTTGTGGATTTTTGAACCCAAAACCGGTAAAGATCTTCAACTTTGAACAGGATCACAAAGATGACCACGGCGCACCCTTTCGAAGAAGCATCTTTTACAGCTCTCTTAGAATTGCGGTTTGTGGGCGAATTATCGCAGTTATAACTGCATTTCCGTAATTCCTGGGTAGTATACGAGGCTTTTGTATGTCTGTACGAGTATTTTTGATCGAAAAAAACCGTTCATTAGTTACAAACATCTGTTTTTTTAGTCTTTGCTTTTTGACGTTCATTCTATGACACTTCTTGTTTGATTAAACAAAGAAAAGGCGTTTTCTACAGGATATAATGCTGCTGCTTATTGGAATGATCCAACTTAGAAAATACAAAATCATTCATATTGTCATTAACTGCAGTGTAATAATTGTTGAAACCTTGTTACAATGATTTATTGTTATTATTATTATTATGCCTGCTATATAGAGATATAATCCATCTTTTCTCATACATTTTTAATTAGAATATAGATAGATATAATATCTCACTTTTAACATAGAATTCTTGCTTATAATTATGACAAGTTAAGCAGCTATAACATGCCAATAATGTTTTTGTATGTACTCATGATCAGCTGATAATCAGCCCCCTAATGTGAAAAAAAAAAAATGATTTTAATATGAAAATATTTAGCTTTTTAACTCCAAATGCAATTGTTATGTATGGGAGGTGATACACTAAAAGCAATAAGGGATATTTGAAAAATGATTAGACTTGTGAGGGCCATAAGGTAAATAACTCTCACTGTTTATTAAGTCACCCTCGATGAATAAAGACTATTGTATTGAAGCAGTTGAATGATTTAAAGATGTTGCATTGGGCTAAGAGTTTGTAAGCGAAGAGAAATTACAAGAATTGAAGTTTCTTAATACATATATTTTGGACGATATCCATCGTCCATCATCAGTGTATTAACTAACATGAAGCTAACATATGAATAAATTACAATCTTTTTAACCTCTAGGGACTGCATGGAATGATTTAGGTCAATAGTTTCAATGGAACTGATTGTCCTTGTTCATTGTTGAATGATTGTTTTAAACCCATCTGGGTATGCCTCTATCTAGAGCAATCAGTAAAATAAATAAATAAATCTTAAACAATAATAAATCCCTACTTACATGTTTTTTTTTTGCAATGTCTTTAGCTGACTGCAATGGAATCCAACATTAACAAAGCAGTTGATGAACTGAACAAGATTCTATCAAGTGAAATGGAAAGGATCCCTATTACTAGCAAAGAGAAACACATAACTAATATTACAAATACAAATGGTAAAAACGACGGAGAACACATTGATGATATTCAAAGCAAAAAGGATGTAGAGACTGAAGGAGAAAACAGTATTGATACACAAAGCAAAAAGGATGAAAATAGTTGTGATAAGAAAGACTCAGATCACTCAAGACATGAGAAGGATGACAATGGTCATGAAGAGAAATCTGGAAATATAGAAAATGGTGATGAAGATGATGATGATGATGACAATGATCATGATGACAATGATGATGATGACAATGATGATGATGATGATGATGATGCTGGTGTTGATACACAAAGCAAAAAGGATGTAGATAGTTGTAATAAGAAAGACGATGCAAGACTTGAGAAGGGTGACAATGGTCATGCAGAGAAAGCAGGAAATGTAGAAAATGGTGATGAAGATGATGATGATGAAGATGATGATGTTGATGATGATGATTATGATGGTGAAGACAATGATGAGTCTGATGATGATGATGAGTCTGATGATGATGATGAGCCTGGTGATGATGGTGATGATGATAATGAAGAAGAGGAAGCTGCAAATAATTCTCAACAGAAGAAAAGAAAAAGCAACAAAAAGCCAACCAGAAAATCAAAGAGGAACAAAAAGCCATTTTTCTTAGAACTTGATGATGATGATTATGATGACGATGATATTGATGACACATCTCAGACATTTAAATGTGACCTTTGTAAAAACCACTTCAAGAAATTAATTCATCTCGCCAAGCATATGATGAGTGCACATTCCGACCCAAAACCATTCAAGTGTACAACATGTAACAAATCATTCATGCGACGAAGCTGTTTGAAGCGACATGAACAATTACACACAGATGAGCGTCCCCATATATGTGATCACTGCAACAAAGCATTCAAGACTTCATATGCACTTACTTCGCACGTTGTTACTCACTCTGACGATAAACCATTCAAGTGTTCTGAGTGCGACAAGATGTTCTCTCGCCGAAGCCAATTAAAAGACCATGAGTTGAAACACACTGGAGAAACTCCATACATATGTGATACATGCGCAAAGTCTTTCACTACTTTAAGGAGTATGCTTCGGCATACACAGATCCATAAGAATAACTTGCGACCATTTAAATGTGAATACTGTCCAAAGGCGTTCAAGTTTGAGGAAGCTCTTGAGAAACATACAACGAACCATACCAAAGAGAAGCCGTACAGATGTAATATATGTGATAAGGCATACTTAAGACACAAGTTACTGTTGGATCACCTTCAGGCTCACAAGGATGGTGTACAAAGGCATACATGTATTGTATGTGACGAGGTAATTATTGTACATATCATTAATAGTAATTTTTACTATCGATGTATGAATGACTTACAGGTAGCACTATTAAATGATGTATATTATGACGTAGGCATATATATGTTATGACGTAGATAGAAAGTAGTATGACGTACGTTTGTTTGTTATGACATATAGAACATCTACGTAGATAACGTATAGAATTACGTAGATGTTATGACGTAGACTATTTATAATGACGTAGTAAGTTATGACGTAGAAAGACATTATTATGACGTTATCGTTATGACGGAGTAACATTATGACGTAGGTAGCATATATTGTGACGTAAATTACGTGCATTATGACGTATTTACCAACATCTTTTTTGTGTCTTCAGGTATTCGAGGACGTCAAGTCTCTTCACCATCACCAAAAGTCCCACAAGGTTGACAAGCTCTATACATGTGACGAATGTAACAAACAGTTTCGTAGAGCTTCACAGCTTAAAGACCACCTTCTTACGCATACCGGCGAGAAACCATTTAAATGCAGCGAATGTTCTAAAACCTACTCGACATCTCGATCACTTGTTCGTCACGAACGTGTCCATAATACAGAGAAGCCTTACGCTTGCAATGACTGTGGTAAAGCATTCCAACTGTCTAGTCAACTCACACTGCATAAATGTTCACTTCAAGTTGATGAGCGTTGCCGCTGTACACATTGTAGCGCGGTGTTTGAGAGCTTTGATGAACTGAACGCACACTTATGGACGCATACAGAACTTGATGTACATATATGTAAGGAATGTTCTACAAACTTTATCACGTGGTCTGAGTATGCTCGTCACGTGACTATTCACGCCGAGAGCAAGAAGGAATTCCAATGCACCGAGTGCGATAAGTCATTCAAGAGATCACACTCTCTCACAGGACATATGCTGTCCCATTCAGAGGAACATCCTTATGGATGTACTCATTGCAAGAAAGTCTTCAAATGCTCAGCTTATTTAGTGAAACATCTAAGAAATCATAAAGAATTAAAGCCATACAAATGTTCCAAGTGTAGCAAGGCATTCAGCCAGTCGAGATTACTGGCTATTCATGCACTCACTCACAAGCAAGCCAATACTTCTAGACTGAATGCAGACTCTAGTTTTGACTTCTCGGATCCATACAACGTTGAAGTAAGCTCTTTGTGTAATGAAGACGAAAGGCCATACCCGTGCGGTAACGCAGGGTGTAAACTTGCCTTCAAAACGAACGTGGAGCTGCACCTTCATCAACGTAGCCACACGAACGATAAACCCTACGCGTGCACGAAGTGTCAATCCTCGTTCGCGCACTCGACAGCTTTCCGCACGCATCTAAAACAGCATGTTGACTTAAAGGTTTTCCAATGCGCTCTATGCTCTAAGGAATTCCCTTACAGGTCAAACTTAACGGAACATTTGCGCATTCACGCCGGTGAGAAACCGTTTCGATGCAAGAGTTGTGGAAAGTCTTTCGGTCGTGCTTGGTCGTATAACAGACACAAACACATGCACAAGAAACAGCTAGTTTACGAGTGTAGGTATTGTAACAAAGGCTTTGTTGTATCGAGATTTTACATAAGGCATTTGCAAAGTCATCGAGGACAGAATAGAAAGAAGTAATGTGCGGTGGAACTGCGTAACGCGCACATTGATAAAGCTAGTGTAATTGTGGTCGTAATGTATCCCGCGAAGTTTTTACTTCTAGGAGCGACGATAGCTAAGAAAAAAGAACATCTGCATGCAGTAAAAACATGACGAATTCCTTTTCTTAATAGGCGTATACACAAGGCGTCGTAGTCATAGCGATCACTCAAACTCGGTAATCTTGTCCGAACCACAAGCAGCACAACAAAGGTCAATTTTAATGCATAGAAATTTGTGCTGGCGTCGAGATCATAATGATCAATAAGTTTAACTGTGGAAGTTTAAGTTAAGAATTTCTATCAAATAGATATCACATGTAATGTTGTATATATGTATGTGAATACACGATTTTATGTAACTTATAACTGATTGTGTTGTCGTTACGTGTTTGCGTATTGTTCCATTCAATTCTCTCCCATCTCTTTAATTCTATCCCATCCCATTTTATTATTGTACTTTATACTCAATTATTCTATCGTGAGCTTCCTCATTTCCGGCCAAACACCAAACGGAGAAAAGCCCGGCAATCATCATCATCATAATATTTTCCCCTGGGGCGCGTTACCGGCCCTTCTGTCTGGATATAGCTGTATTAAAGTATGGCCGATTTGTAGAATCAACACACCAAACACCTTTTAATTTACAAGAATGTTTTATTTACATGGTGACATATATGTTCATATATCTTTTTTGTTATGAATAGCGGTTTCGTAGAAATATGCACAATATCTCATTTCGATATTTTTAGTTCAGTCAACATACACAAATAAACCAAAACCAATTGAGCAGTACTGTTAGCCCAGTCTCGTATCGGTTCATTTGTGTATAATCCACTCAACCAAAATGTCGAGTGGGCTATTGAAATGAGTATAAATTAATCTATAGTATAAAAATAGGATGTGTGCAATAAGCCTGAACACAGCAGACTATCAAATATATCAGCAGTTGTTTTCATAAACCTGTGAAATTTAACGTTTAATAGGACGGAATAGAGTGCAAACACTATGCCCGAGAATTGTACTACATAATATAATAGTTTTATCTAATGACAAGTAGTCAATAGAGTGAAGGTATTTAACCCGTGAAATAGAAATTGCTTGCTAAAGTGTAAAGCCTGGTTTTCACTAGCGACGCAAGCGCAGACGCAAGCACAAGAGGCCTTATTTCGTAGTGAAAACCGCCCACGCAAGCGCAAGGTATCAAAAATTTTCCTTTTTTCTTGCGTTTGCGCTTGTGCGTGGCACTACTGAATAGTTTGTTTGCGCTTGCGCTTATTCACGTCTCGTTTTCACATGCTTGTGCTTGCGTTTGCGTTGCGTCGCTAGTGAAAACCAGGCTTAATAGTCAAATAGACACACATAAAAACAATGGAATTAGAGACTGCTAAGGTGTATTAGTCTAATATCTATTTCACGGGTTTTAAAAATGACTTGACTCTATCACTCAACCAGAAACATCAAATACAAAGGCAACATTAGAGCGATTTCACATAACGCATTTTAACATGATAATAAGTAAACTAACATGCTAATGAGCTTCGCGCTGGGGCATGCAGGCGCATTAAGCGTATATAAATATGGCAGTCTCGTTTTTCGTTCTTTTTAATAAATATTCATTATAATAGTCATCCAGTTCTCAAACTTTGTCTCTTTGACGAGATTGACATATTTATGCAAGCAATTTGTGATATATTATATGGTCACCCGTGCGAAGCTCATTTGTATGTTATTTTACTTAATAGCATGTTAAAATTCGTTATGTGAAATGGCTCTATTATACGTTGCTTTGCTTGTCTTTGATAGTTACTAATAGTCACTAAATAGAGCCATTCGAAAAAGTGAAGTCATTTAACCCGTGAAATAGATATTAGGCTAATACACCTGTTCCATTGTTTTCTTTTGTGTCTATTTGACTATTACACCTTGACTATTTAATTTTGTTTCACGGGTTTAATGTCTTCACTCTATTCATAACTACTTGATTATATTTAATAGAAATAGTGATTGCACTCTATCTCATTACAACTTTACCTGAAAGTGTCAGTGACTATTGCTGAGTCACTAATGAATAAAAAAAATTGTATATAAATTTCATATAAATAGCATGTTTGATTTATCAGATAATACAGTAGAAAACCAAAGGTTTATGAAAACCATTCTACCCAGAACATGGCTAATACAAAAGTTACATCGACTTTTATACCTTCATTACGCAAAACCAGTGAATCTAACACAACGTAGTTTCCACAACGGCCAGTTAGTAACAAAACCTTAACCACACAGCTCAAAATCCTCTTTTAAAAAGCCATAAAGTAATGCATTGTCCACGTTTGACAGCTAAATTTCATCTCTTGAATATCAGTTCAAAATGAACACTGCCAAACTCATTTTGCGCAGAAACAATGTCTTAGCTCATTTGTCATGCGTCAGATGTTTGGTCATGGCCCTTGTTTCTTCTCGTTCAAAACTCACTTACAATCGAATTTCAATAATAATGTGAATTTTTATAGCGACATCACCCAAGGGTTTGTCAATTTTCGCGTAAAAGTTCGGCCGTTTTGCAGTATAATGAAAAGAAAACATTAATTAGATAAATACTCTGATGTGAATGTGGAAAGACAACACTTTATGGTTTCCTAAAAGGGTATATCGTTGTGGAGACGCTATTTTTCTGGGCATACAGTCGTGTGTCAAAAATGTGCTGTTGAATACTGAGCAGTATCAGCTAATAGTACCATCTAGTTCCTCGGCCATGGAGTGCAATAGAGCTAGAGTCGCAGTTACATCTTCCTTCTCAGCATCATCATCATCATCAACCAATAAATCATCACCACTGTCATCACCATCATTATGAGGTGTACTAGGACTGTCCATCAATGAATCAGACAGATGATTGACAGGTTTGTAATATGATGACGATGTTTCCATGTTAAACACTGCTTTGTCGATTTCATTTGCTTCTAGTTCAATATCGGAACCGTCCTCGTCCTCTTCGTCGTCCTCTTCATCATCATCATTGCAGAGTAACGAGTGATCTTCAGGTGTTGCGAGTAAAGTATCTGCATTTAGAATATCAAGTTCTTTGTCTGTGTCCATGTCTTCTATGGTCGTTGGAGGTGTGTGTGTTTTGGTTATAGTAGATTCTGGAGTTACTGTAGTTTTTTCTATATGCGTAGTTGTGTTGGCAACAGTGGTTGTTGCTGGTGGAGGCATGGACACTTGTGGGACTGATTTTAGTGATTTTAACTCTTCTAAACGATGGAAAAATAAGTGAATTTTAGAATGAAATTCTGATATGATAATCAATCAATGAACAAATGAAACTATCGACCAACCAATTGCTCAATCTTATCTATATCTAGGATGAAAACAAACAGATAAACAAACGAACAAGCAATCACAACGCCAACAAACGAACAGACAAGCAAACAAACAAATAAAAAAAAGAACAAGCAAACAAACTTGGCTGAAACAAATTACCCGTACTTGCTCTGAGTGAAATTAGCGAAAAAAAGAAAATAAATGAATAAACAAATTTATACAAACATACTTTCTTTCATGTTACCTGCTAACTGCCGTTTGTTTTGTGCTAAATTTGCTCTTTCATCAGCTAAATACAATCGATATAACATAACCATCTCTGATGATGGTTCTCGACGCTGAAAAAAAACCCCACAACATGAATATAAAATCAATTGGAAATTGGAATTGAAAGGGAGTTTGTTTCAGGCATTGAACATTTCATGGAGAAAAAGTGGTAGCAAAAAAGGATGTTTTAGAGACTTTTCTAAAATTAATGTTCTTGGGAAAGAAATAATTTTCAATTTGCAGAGGAACATGTGCTAGTCTCCCCACAGCTATTTTTCCACACTTCTTTTTAAACACTGTTTAAAGTTTTTCTGCTCAGAATGTTTAAAATGTTGTTGTTGATATTTTATGTAAATATTTATTTATTTATTTTTGCTGCCATTTTTTGTTTTATTTTTGGGTGTTTGATGTTATATGTTGTTTTAGAAACATAGTCCTACTAGTTACCAGTAACACTCATTGGTACTTACCGTGCTTTCAGCCAATATTAGACTTCTATATTTTTCCATCATTTTTTCACTTTTTTTAATTAGTTGGTTTGACACAGTTTCAAATAGTAATTCAGCTGAAGATAGAGGTATACCAATTAGAACAAATTATGTTATTAAAGATGATGATTGTTATAGTGATGATGAAAATGATAATTGCGGTTATGATGGTGATGATGACAGTGATGATGATGATGATGGTGATGATGATACCGATGATGACAATAATAGTGGTGATGATGATGGTGATGAAGATGACTGATGAAGATGACAGTGATGATGATGACGGTGATGATGATGAATGTGATGATGATGACGGTAATGATGGTGATGAAGATGACAGTGATGATGATGACGGTGATGATGATGAATGTGATGATGACGGTGATGAAGATGACAGTGATGATGATGAAGGTGATGATGATAGTGATGATGGTGATTATAAAGGTGATGATGATGATGATGATGATAGTGATGATGATGGTAATGATGATGACAGTGAGGATAATAGTGATGATGTTAAGGTGGTGATAAGTTAAGACAACACTCCATAACTTACATTTTTGGATCTCACTTGGTGTCTGACCAGGGTCGTGATAAACGTGATAATTTCGTAATTTATTAATACCATCTAATTTCGATTTAAAAGGGTTATGAATATCTGGATGAAGGACAGCTTGTTGGTCTTGGTATAGTGCATTCTTTAGCCTGAAAAACACAAATGATAAAAATGGTTTTAAACTGTGAAATTTTAAAACAAAAATTGCTGTTTCATTTAGCAAATATTTGTACAGAAATTAACAAAATAATTCAATAAATAATTATGAATCAATCAGTAACTATTACCTTCGTACAACCTTGGGTGGTTCAGGTGTTTCAGTATGGGGTCTTTTGACACCTCGATTAGGTTCCTATATCATAAGATATGTGTTACTGACAGCGTAAACAACATGATAGACAAACTACACGTATTCATACCTGTTTTATTGTTGTTGATTTGGAAGAAGCCTAGTGAACAGGAAGAACAAGAATGTTTAGTAACAGTGTTGGTAATGTGTGGATCCTTTGCTTAGTGACCAAGTTTGTAAATATTGAATAAGTAATGACCTTTGCATCATGAATACTATCATCATCATCATCATCAATGATCATTATCAATGCTATTATCATTATCATCATACTATCATCATCATCATCATACTATCATCATCATCATCATCATACTATCATCATCATACTATCATCATCATCATCATACTATCATCATCATACTATCATCATCATACTATCATCATCATCATACTATCATCATCATACTATCATCATCATCAATATTATTATCATCATCATCAATACTATTATCATCATCATACTATCATCATCATTATCATACTATCATCATCATCATCATACTATCATCATCATCATCATACTATCATCATCATCATACTATCATCATCATCATACTATCATCATCAATACTATTATCATCATCATACTATCATCATCATTATCATACTATCATCATCATCATCATACTATCATCATCATACTATCATCATCATCATACTATCATCGTCATCATACTATCATCATCAATACTATTATCATCATCATCAATACTATTATCATCATCATACTATCATCATCATCATACTATCATCATCATCAATACTATCATCATCATCAATACTATCATCATCATCATCAACACTATCATCATCATCATCAAAACTATTATCATCATCATACTATCATCATCATCAATACTATTATCATCATCATACTATCATCATCATCAACACTATTATCATCATCATCATACTATCATCATCATCAACACTATCATCATCATCATCAATACTATTATCATCATCATCATACTATCATCATCATCATCAATACTATTATCATCATCATCAATACTATCATCATCATCAACACTATCATCATCATTATCATACTATCATCATCATCATCATACTATCATCATCATACTATCATCATCATCATACTATCATCGTCATCATACTATCATCATCAATACTATTATCATCATCATCAATACTATTATCATCATCATACTATCATCATCATCATACTATCATCATCATCAATACTATCATCATCATCAATACTATCATCATCATCATCAACACTATCATCATCATCATCAAAACTATTATCATCATCATACTATCATCATCATCAATACTATTATCATCATCATCATACTATCATCATCATCAACACTATCATCATCATCATCAATACTATTATCATCATCATCAATACTATCATCATCATCAACACTATCATCATCATCATCAATACTATTATCATCATCATACTATCATCATCATCAATACTATTATCATCATCATCAATACTATCATCATCATCAACACTATCATCATCATTATCAATACTATTATCATCATCATACTATCATCATCATCAAAACTATAATCATAATCAACACAATAAAAATTATCATCAATAAATTACTATCATCATCATTACCATCAACAATACAATCATCATCATTACCATCAACAATACAATCATCATCATTACCATCAACAATACTATCATCATCATTACCATCAACAATACAATCATCATCATTACCATCAACAATACAATCATAACCATTACCATCAACAATACAATCATCATCATCATTCTCACCTGGTTTGTAGCTTGTCGTCCAGATGTCTGCAGTATTCTTGGTACATGTGCCATCTTGGATGGTGTTTTATGTTGTTGTATTTGCTGTACAAGTGTTTGTCTTTGTGGTATTTGTACTATCTTCGTATTCCCAGCCTGCTGTTGTAGACTCTGCTGTAACTGTTTCAACTGTTGTGCTGTCAAGATGGTTGTTGATGGACTACTCCCATCACCTTTACTCTGAATGATTATCTTTTGAGCCGTAGAAGTCTGCGGGTTCTGCATTTGCTGTAGAACTTGAAGTTGTTGCTGGGTGATTTGGATTGCTTGCGGAGCCTTTCCTCCTTGTGCATTCGCTAGTTTTTGTAATACTTCAGGTTGTTTAATAATCAAGACCTTTTGAACTCCACCCATACTTTGTAATTGTTGTAATTGTGCTGGTGTGAGCTGTTGTATTGTTGTATTTACTTGTGTTGTAGGTTTTGCCTGGATGACTAAATTTGGTTGAGAAACTACTGGCTTTACATTTGAAGCATTTTGTCCTTGGACAGCTCGATTCTGTACGAAAACAGTTTGCTGTCCCATTTGCTTTGGTTGTCCAACTTGTAAAATAGTGTTACCAGCCACCTTAACCTGCTGTTGCATGGGTTGTTGTTGAATTGAGTTTGTAGTAAGTTGACGTTGAATCTGTTTTTGTTGTTGGTTGAGTAGGTTTTGCAATGGAACAGTAGAAGCTGCACTAGTTGTGATTCCAGTATTTGATTGTTGTAAGTTTTGAAAGACAAAGTTACCTCCTGACTGGCTAACAATGATCATAGGTTGAGAATTAGTTTTGATATTTTGGTTCAAGTTCGCTGCACTGACTTGAGTGACGTTTTGAGCAACATTGATTGTTTGTTGATTTGACGGCAAGGTATTTTGTGTTAGTTTTAACACCTGTTGGTTTGGTAAAACCATCTGTATTTGGTTACTACCTGGAATTTGGTTTCGTATCGTCACCTGCTGTGGCCCAGCTAGTTTAACTTGCTGTGGATGTAGTTGTACTACACCCTGTGCATTAGCTGATATAGGCTGTACATTTATGCTAGTTGTTGTTTTGTCTGATTGTTTTTGTTGTTGTATTTGCTGTGCTTGTTGGATCAACTGTTTTAAGATCTGCTGTTGAACTAATATATTCTGTTGTTGTCCTGGTGAATTTTGAGCAATAAGTTGACTTTGTTTCAATGCAGTTTGAAGCTGTGCTTGCGAGAAAACTTTCTGCTGCACTTGACCTGTAACTGTAGGCTGAGACGGTTGCCCTGACAACTTATCATTAATCAACTGCTGTATCTGCTGTACTGGCTGCGCTGTGCTATGATTGGACGCTGAGGATGATTGAATGATACTTGTTCCTTGATGACTATTAATAATAGGTCTTACACCAGCAGTACGTTGTTGAGGAAAAAGTGTACTACTACCCTGCACTGGCTGACCTTGTATAAGCTGTGTTGCTAACTGAATATTTTGTTTATTTTGAAGATTTGCTTGTTGTATCCTCACAGGTGATGGCATTGTTGCAAGCGGGGTATTCGTTGGTGGGGAAAGCACCTGCTTTGGTGCAATTCTCTTTGGTGGTGTTGCTAAAATAGTTGGTTGAACAGTTCTAGATTGAATAGGTGTTGTCCTAGATTTTGAAGTATCTAAACCATTAATACTACTGGCTCTTGGCAAAACACCTGTGTGTATTTGATTAGACATTAACGATGTTGGCGTCTGTGACACCAGTCCATGATGTACATTACCTAGAACATTTACTCCACTTTGAATGGAAGTATTCGGTAAAATAACTGCATTTTTGGGCTGTATAGGTATAGGCTTTTTGCCTTGATACGTTACCGGCGACATTGCAATACCTTTTGTAACATTAACCAAGTTATTTATTGGAGAGTTTGATTTGCTATTTACTGCTGTAATCCTAGGAGAATTTGATACAGAGCCATTAACACTTCTAACCATAGTCTGTGAGATACTAGTGTTAACTACCGACACTGCAGGTTTAGAGTTTGCAACATGTTGTACTGTGCTTCCAGGAACTAGACTGCTTTGTGATCGAAAGTTCTGCATTGTAGTAGCATTACTTAGTGATGGAATAGTGTTTATTGGACGACTGGTCTGTAATTGGCTTTGTCCTATTGTTCCCTGTAAACAATCAAATTTATATCATTATTATACTATTGGCACTACATTGTGAATCATCATCATCATCACTATTGTCGTCTTTTAAATCACTGTCATTATCATCATAATCATGAGTATCATCTCCACTGACAGTATTATCATAATCATTATTCATAATCATCATGATCATTAAAACCATTATCATCATCACTATTGTCGTCTTTTATATCACTGTCATTATCATCATAATTATGATTATTGTCTCCACTGACAGTGTTATCATCATCATTATCTATAATCATCATCAAAACCATTATCATTATTATCGTCATCATCATTATCCATCCTTGTCAAAGTTATTATCCATCATCATCAAACTTAATTTTCATCAACATCTATCATCATTATTATTGTCATCATCATCATTATCGTCATCATCATCATTATTATTCTCATCATCATCATTATTATCGTCATCATCATCATCATTATTTTCATCATCTTCATTATTATCGTCATCATCATTATCCATCATTGCCATCGTCATCATCATCCACCATCACCGCTATAACCAAACATACCTGGAAAGTTTGTGTCTTATAAGTACCTGTGTTTCCATCTGCCAAGAGCTAAGAACAAAATAACAATACTCAGCACACAAAAACCTTTCACAAAATATCAGAAATAAGCAAGCAATTATTATCAGCCCTGGTTGAGCATCTTGCTAAGATCTTGTAAGATCATCTTAAGATCTTACTAAAACCTTGGCAAGAACATTTCTTGGAACTATATTGGGGAGAAATCTTGGCAGAAACTTGAAAGTTCATGCAAGTTCTTGCAGATTGAGGCCATTGCATGCCAAGATCTTGTAAGATCTTGCCAGGATCTTGTATGATCTAACATTGACCTTGGTAAGATCAAGGGCTAGAACCTGAACCACACAGGTAAGAGGTGCATTTTTAACCACTACACAATGTGTCATATATATGTTACAGGCGCTTTCACTGAGTTGCGAGCGAAGTTCCCGAGCGAACTTCAATAACTTGCGCCAAAGTTCGTAATGAATTTGCGAACTTCATTCTGAAAGTTGCAAAGTTTGTTTATTATGTTCGCTACAGTTCGACGCTCGAGGTGGAGCTCTTGAGCAATTTGAATTGGACTTTTTCCACTTTGCCATATCTGAATAATTCTCTGTCTAACTTCGAATGGCAATGGTTTCCCTTGCTTCGTAAAAGGATTCATCACAAACAAACTTTGTATATAATTTCAGATTGAAGTTGCAAATTCAAAACAAACTTTGCCACCAATTTTCGAAAGTTCGCCCGTGAACTTCGCAACTTCCAAACAAACTTCAAAAACCGTTCGGGAAAAATTCAGTGAAAGCGCCTGTCACAAATTTTAGTTTTGAGAAACAAATTATATGAATGGTATACCTGGGAATTTGTCTTATTTAGAAACTCATTCAAAGCTGATGGATCACTAGAAAATAAAATATGAAAAATATATTTGAGTAATGACATATATCCTAAAAATTAGAATGACTTTGATTATAACTTGATAGCTAGTCATATGACAATGCAACAACCTAGGAAAGTTATTCAATTAATTTACTAACTGACATTTCAATGTAAGGTCTGTCATTGTCAAGCCAAAAGGAATGACAAAGATAAAAATACTAAAACAAATGCACAATTAAATATTGTTGTACAACAACATCGAAATTTAGCATTTTTTATATTATTTGTATGTTAATTCGGTTACAAATTCAAAATATAAAATATTTAATAACAATGAACAATAACATTATAATACATAAGAAAAATAGCTCAATATTATACAAATGAATTTTAGAAACAACAT
Source organism: Metridium senile (assembly GCA_949775045.1). Classification (NCBI taxonomy): domain Eukaryota; kingdom Metazoa; phylum Cnidaria; class Anthozoa; order Actiniaria; family Metridiidae; genus Metridium; species Metridium senile. The sequence continues at coordinate 16,201,705 of OX459106.1, forward strand.
TTATGTATTATGGCAAAGAAGTTGACAATATCGAACAAGTGAAATTAATTTTAAAACTTTAGCGAAAGAGATTCACTAAAATACCAAAATAAAAGTTACCTTATAACATCTAAGAGACATTTTCCACTGCCATCCTCCATAACTCACATCTAAATTCTAGGTTCACAATAAAAATAAAGTAGTTTATAAAAAAATTGATAGATAATTCAGTTATGGCTAAAGGGTACCCACACACTTCCTTTACAAGATTCTGGAACTTCCACTCCGAAACCGATTACGATAAGGGCTCAAGCATAAAATCGAGGCTTGACGAGCCTCGAAACAGTTTCAAACAGAGCAATTTACTTCAGAAAAATACTATTATAGCACTTGTTTTGTCTATGGGTGCAAAAGTACCCCTATGAAGTCCAAAATGGGCCAAAAATCGTCGTTCTGTTCCATACAAACCTCGAGAATGGCGTGCTTTCCCTTGTTTGCATAGGTCGTCTTTGCCTTCTTCCTATCGATTTACGGCTGCGATTTTTCGATTCATTTTGGTTTAGTTAAGGGTAGTAGACAGCTAGGTAGGCTTGTAGAGCCCCTCGTTCGGCCAAGGTTCCTGTTTTGGAGAGATTTTAGGTAAAATTTCACGACAGACATGCGACCGCCACTAGCATTTGTTCCAAGCAACCATCTACGGGGTGGCCCAGGGCTCGGTAAAGACACGTGATCTACACGATGTTTCATGAAGCGGAAATAGGGGGTCGGGGTTGGTCGGGGACTGGTAAGGGCCAGAGAAATGGCGGGAAACTTTTTAGTAAAAAAGGGAAATGAATAAATGGATCGATAGATGAAAAAAAAAATAGAAAAATATATCAATGAATGGTTCACAAATCTGTTATTACAAAAATTGAATAAGAAGAGCTTCTTGATAAAAAAAAAAAAAAATTGATATTTCCAATCCGAAAATTATTTCCACAGATCTTAGTAATTGCAACTTTCAGAAGTCTGTTGCAAATATTCAGATCTGTATTGAAGGAATTCATTACCTTCACTTTTAGTTTCAACCTAAATATTGTTATATAAATAATATTGTTATATTAATTTTGTTATACATCAAAAGGTAAATAAAAAATCTTTGTTGTTGTTGAATATTTTCATTTGAGTGTAAATATTATACCCATGAAACAAATAGTACTAATTAGTGCTAAATACACAATAAAAAAAAAACAATAGAATTAGCATAAAATTTCACTAAATAGTCAGCTAACTATTTCACAGGTTTATTATTTGCATTCTACAATACACAAATAATTCAATCAATAAATAAATGAATAAGTGGAGAAATAAATAAATGATCAAATATGGAAGCAATAAACAACAATTTGTTTACATTTTTGTTTCTATTTCAATGTTAGTCACTTAAAGGTTAGAAAGTTGAGAGCAAGGTAGGTTCATTTCACCTGTTTTAACACAGTGAATCTACAAATCAGACCCAGTCAACTCTTTGTCAGTAGTTTGGTTTGTTGCTAAAACATTCTGAACTGGGTCTGACTTATGGAATCATGCAGTCAAATGTTTGGATAACTTATAATGATGGATTTTTGATATATCTTCACCCAGTCAGTGAGCATATTTGTAAACTTTTAATAAATCATGTCAAAATGCTTCATGTATCTGATATAAAGTATTTCCCATGATCCTCTGTGGTTCCAGCTTTGTGGATTTTTGATGACTACCTTTATAACAGTGGGGACACTTGAACCGTGAACACTTTGAGTTTCTTTTTTTGTTCCTTTTTTTAACCCACGCCCCATGAACATATATAATATAGATTAGCAATAAGATTTATTATGAACACTTAGTGTATTTGAATTCACTGCTTCATTTTTAGAGGTTTTGAAGCAGTAGAAGGTTCAGAAAAAAATAACTTGAAAAAAGTCAAGTGTTCATGGTTTGACTTTCCTCACTATATTTTATAACATAAGTGGAAAAGTGGTATGTTGAATTGTGCTTTGGCTGGATAATGTTTACTATTAATGTCAATTGTCATTGTTTATGCAACTTCTTTTCCTCACTCTCTCTTCTCATTCCCATCCCTTCCCTCCCCCCTCAAGTTTAATTATGTTATTATTTATTGTCCAATAATCTGTAGATTGCTTCTCTTTCTCTAAGTGCCTTCCAGGCTGTTTCTTTCTCCTTCTTTGTTGGTGACTTTTTTTTCTGCTTACAGCCCGAAACCTTTCGAAAGTTTTCCATGATATCAGCATCAACCAACCTACAGCGATGACGCAGTTCCTGTCTGCGCATCTCTTCATGGACAAGCTTGAGTAGATCTTGTTTAGCTTGCTTGTTTTTGGAAACAAGTGTTTTTAGTTCACTTTGGTGTTTCCTAAGTTCTGACAACACTTCGTCATCTTCTTCTTCACCATGATCATCGTCAATCAAACCCTGGAATATCAACTCTTCTCGTATTCGCGCTTCTAATGTCCTAGTATGAGGAACATGTGGTGCTTTGACAGGAGTCCTTGAAGTGGAGCCACCACTTCTTGTCGCTGCACTCTCTCCTGATTTCAAATTTGAAACAATACTTTGATCCATTGGAGCTATAATATTTTCTTCAATCAGTGCAGATACAAGTCTTTGTGTTAAGGGCCCAAAAGGGCAAGTATCTTCCTCAGTTTGTAGTGAGGGATTTTCTGACTTTTTTAATATCGCAGAAATTTGATCTGACTTATTGTTTTCACTTGAATTTGACAGCGCACCTCTGCGTTTCTCACTCAATTTCATTCCTTCTAATTGTTCTTCAATTAAATCTTCTTGTGCCCATTTCTCACTGTAGTGTTTCCCTAGTGCAGGGATTTTAGAATACTCTTCCTCATTATCACCAGTTTTGATGGAATCTTCTAAAAACTTCACATCTTCCAGTGAAAGATCTGTGCAATAAGGCTCCACTGCAGCCCAGAATCTATTCGGTGCATCTGCTTTTGTTTTGGACGTTACGGAGTAACTATCATCATCAACACCAACTTCTTTCCCAAGACCTTTCTTTCTACCTTGGCTTTGTGAGCTAGTCTTGGAATCGTCGAGTTTTTGCTTTTTCGACCCCCTATCATCCGTCAAAGTCTTAGAGCGCTTGTAGGTCAACGAGTTTAAGATTTCTAGCTCTTTTTGACGAACCATTTTCTTGTCCTTCTTCTCCGCCCAGTCTACAAGGACTTTAGTTTCTCCTTCGAGCAATCGCATGCGTCGATTACAAGCTGCAAGCAATGTTTCTAAATCACTTGTTAACAGGTCAAGCTCTTCAAAAGCGATTGATTCATCACCTGACCTTGTTAGAAGTGAAGTGTAGAACGGGCACAGTTGAGCATGATCAACTGGATCAAACTCAACATATTGTAACGGACATGAGTCTTTTTCGCCATTACTGTCTTCAGCACTCATATTGAGAAAAAAACATTAATTCAAAGCGAAAAAAGCATGAAAATCTTCCGTCCAAAATGGCTGCCTTTGAACATTTGATTGAGCCCCTTATTAGATTGGTCAGCGGTTGCTGGTTTCTCGGTAGTCTTTCGTAAAATCTTCGGAATGGGGATTCCGTTTCAAAGTAAATATTTTTTTCCCGATACATTTATACTTTGTTGTATGATTTACTTTATTACGTCATGTAATCTTTTTTACTATCTATAGGAAACAGCTCGTTATCTTTTAGACGGCAGAAAACAAATATTCACCACAGGAAGCCCAGACTTGATATTCTTATCCGTTCTATTTCTTCTTTTGGGATTCCTTTCCAGGTTTGTTTCGTGGCAATGTTTTCGTGGCTTGATTTCTGCCGGCTGACTTGCTTGCCTCTTTAAACATCACTAATCAGTAATGACGCCTCTGCAATTCAAAAACGTGCTCTACGTTTCATTGAAATAACATGTCCAATTATAGTTGATTCATAACTTGTAGTAAACTTGTCGATCACTCGTAAACTTGTCTAGAACAAAACGACAAAGTCGCCCGCCAAGATTCTGAACCAAAAATGACTTCAAAAACGAAGTCAACACTCGTCGAAGTCAAATTGACCGGGAAGAAAATCTTCAAAGAGGATTGTAGTCAACACTGGAAAGATAACAGCCGTCGTTTATGGATTTCATCGATGTTTTTAGGAACTATGTTTCTATATTCGGCACGTTCGACAGTGCCTTTATGCATGGCTGCCATCAGTAAAGAACTTTCATGGGATAAATTCACAGATGTAAGTTAATATGATATGATAACAATATCTTAATACAAGTTATATGATTATATGTAGTAATGTGATTAAATCATTTATATGTAGTAATGTGGTTAAGAATACTTTAAACAAAGTTAAATTGCGTCTCCTGTACACAAATGCAATTAATGCAAACATGATATATAATTGATTCAGAAGCCAACGAAACTTGATACATATAATTACATCAAAGATTGTAAACTTATAGTATGACTATATCACTATTTCGCCCTCATGATCATTATCTTCAATGTTGTAATGATCAAAACAATCATTAATTTTGAATAATTATGAAATATCAATAACATCATCAATATCACAATACTTAATTAAGCAGAAAAATCATCAATATTTAACTGCAGTCAACCAATATCATCAGTGCAATAGACCATGTCATGGTTCTTGTCCATCAACTTCAGCCACTCTAGCATGTAATATTTTATACAGCTCGCGGTAATTTAAGTAATGTACACATTATAAAACCATTGAAACAAGCTATCGAGGCTGAGGTTGATCGACAAGAACTGTGCTATTGTCAACAAAATAAGAATTTATATCTTTATTGGTCATATTTATCTTGGATGACATTATCATCATTATTGTTATCATCATCTTTATCATCATCTCATTGATCACCATCATCACTATCATCACCAACATCATCATTGTTCTTATCATATCATCATTTGCAAGTTATTATAATTTATTAATAATGATTTATATAGTGCCTATTCCATTTAGCCCATAGGCACTTTACATCAAAGAAAAAAAGAACTTGAAATAAAAGGAAAAATACATGTCAATAAGTCAAGTAAAGGCTTTCTGAAATAAATGCGTCTTCAGCTTGCATTTGAAAGTTTGAATATCTTTGTCAGTGTAGTTATCATAAACATCATCATCATTGTTATCATCAGCATCATCATAGTTTTCATACATCATCATCATCATCACTAACTAACCTTTATCATGTAGAGTGCTATAATGTCAGCGTTCTTCTGGGGCTACACGCCAGGACAGATAGCCGGGGGATATTTGAGCGACAGATATGGCGGAGAGCTTGTTCTTGGCTTTGCTGGGGTGTTATGGTCGATATGTACTTTTGTAGTTCCTTTTTTACCTGCTGGTCCCGTACTGTTCTTCCCTCCAATAGTAATCATTGTCTTGTCTAGAGTTTTAACAGGTCTATCACAAGGTTTGTCTTCATTTAGCTTATAAAATGACACTTGTAACGCAGTAAAAAAAATGGTAATTAACTTTACTGAGGTTTCCAGTTTTAGAGCTTTAGTTTACCTGCTAGTTTTCATTTTTTTATAACTATCTGTCAGCTGCCTACCTTGTGACCATGAGCAGAGGTTTTAGTTCTCTTATATTACTTATATGGGGCGTCACTTCATATATGTAAGAAAAATAAAACCTCTGCAGACTGTTTCATGGCAGCTGCCTAGCCAAATAAAATGATTCTGCATCAATCCTATTGTAGTTTCATAGGAATATAGGTGATTGTTTCCAAGGTAATACTGTAAGTTTGACTTTAGGCTGTTCTTTTTTAGGTGTCCATTATCCATCACTTACCAGTATTCTTGTAAAACGAATCCCATTAAAAGAAAGAAGTTTTCTAACTGGTACAGTATTCTCAGCAGGGACTGTAGGGTAAGTTATCATAACCATCATCATCATCATCATCATCATAACCATAATCAACATCAAGATCATCATCATAATCATTAATTTTAATCATCATCAACACTATCAACACTATAATCATCATTATCATCACTAATTATCATCATCATCATCATAACCATAATCAACATCATCATCATCATCACTAATTATCATCATCATCATCATAACCATGATCCACATCATCATCATCACCATAAACCATAATCAACATCATCAGCATCATAATTAATTATCATCATCACTGGTCATCATAACCATAATCATAATCGTCATCAAAAACATTAACAGCATATTATTTATGTTTTTATTTCAGCGTCTTACTTATGGGCAGTGCAGGGTCATTTATTCTCATTTACTCTGGATGGCAAACTGTTTTTATAATCCAAGGTTCTGTCAGCCTTCTATGGGCATTGATATGGTTACATTATTCAATACTAAAGTATTCCACAAAAAATCAGCCAGAGAAGTCAACAAAAAACAGTGTTAATGGCAAAGGACCGCTACATCCTATCAGGAATTCAAGTATATCTGTGCCTTATGGGTTATTCTTTAGAAATATAGGAGTCTGGTAAGTGCTTCATGTCATCTACTTCTATTGTGATGCTAATCTGCCAACCATTTTAACAATAGATTTTTTAATTTTCTTTGTTCTAATAACAATGGTTGTCTGGCAAAACCATAACAAAATATATCACTGTACGCGTCCACCTATAGGTGAGCATAGTGTTTACAAGTGTTAGTATTGTGATGCTAATTTGCCAACCATTTTAACAAAAGATTTGTTAATTTTCTTTGTTGTAATAACAATGGTTGGCTGGCAAAACCATAACAAAAATACGTCACTGTACGTCCATCTATATACAGGTCCAAAAAGGATGGCATTTAAAATGTTTTGAAATCACAATTTTACACCACTTAGAGTATCAATAAATCTAAATTTACAAACTATATGTACACCGACAAAGCTGAAACCTTATGAGATGTTTGACAATGCAAAGATGCATTCATATTTATGCTCTGCCATTCAGACTTTCATCAAACACATTTTCTCAACAATTTTGATTTTTTACAGGGCTTTGATAATCGGTCAGTTTGCTCAGTCAGGAGCATTTTGGAATCTCTTCTCGTGGCTTCCTTTGTACTTCGAAGAATCTTTTCCTGGCAGCAAGGTGAAGGATCAATAATGATGAAGATGATTTTGATTATTATGATGATGATGATGACTGTTGGTTCACATAATTCTTTTGGTATCAACCATTTTAATTGCAACATTGTGAAGTGAGCGCAACCCTAGCTTATCAAAGTTCTTTACATATCAAGTGTCTATCTAAAACACAATGGGCAAGCTACCCATTGGCAAGTTGCCTGATTGATTTATGATAGAGCCTGGTATGAGTAAAGATGAGCAATGCATCCTGTGTTTTGCACCTGGCACTAGATCCATTTGAAAGCTTTGGGAAAAAGCTGCACAATAGCAATTAAATTGTTCATACATTTTTTTAAACCAATCAGAGCCTGTGTTATATTTTTGCTATATTATAATTTAGTTTAGTCGTGATTTCATATAGATATGATTTGTCATTTTTTACTTAGAAATGGGTGTACAATGTAATACCATGGACTGTCACATTTCCAATAGCCGTAGTGTCAGGTCTTGTAGCTGATCACATGACTAAGTCAGGTACAACTATGCCATACTTTGTTCTTGTGATGACTAGTACCTCAAATAACTTACATTGAAATTTGTTGCAGGATTTTCTGTGACATTTGTTAGAAAGCTGTTTCAAGTATGATTTGTTTACTTATTTCTTATATTGAATTATTGATTCATTTATAAAATCATTTATCAGAGCATCCATCCATCCATCCATTCATTTATTTATTTATTTATTTATTTATTCATTCGTTTGTTTATTCATTCATCAGACCAATAATCCATCCATCCATTCATTTATTCATTCATCAGAGCATCCATCCATTTATTTATTCATTCATCAGAGCATCCATCCATTCATTTATTGATTCATTCATTTGTTTATTCATTCATCAGACCAATAATCCATCCATCCATTCATTTATTCATTCATCAGAGCATCCATCCATTCATTTATTCATTCATCAGAGCATCCATCCATCCATTTATTGATTGATTCATTTGTTTATTCATTCATCAGACCAATAATCCATTCATTTATCCATCCATCTAATTATATATTCATTTATCTATCTATCAATCCATTCATTTGTTCATTCATTCATTCATCCATCCATCCATTCATCCATTCTCTCTCTTTCATCCTTTCCTTCATTCTTGTTTTTCTAACATTGAATTATCAATTAATTGATAGTTGCATTTATTTATCCAATTATTCATCTATTTATGCATTATTTTATTTGTCTTATAAGGAATTAATTTATTGATTAGACCTTTCCAGAATTTGAATGATCGACTGACAACGAAATAATTGATTCCTGTTGAGAATGGAGTGGATAAATCATTCACAGAATTTTATCTAGTCCAGCTTTGACTTGAAACTATTGTTTCCTGATCAGTGCAGGGAAAGGTCTTTTATTCATTTATTCATTTATTCATTAATTCATTTATTCATTTATTCATTTATTCATTTATTCATTCATTCATTTATTCATTTATTCATTTATTCATTCATTCATTTATTTATTTATCCATTTATTTATTTATTCATTTATTCATTTATTCAATTATATAGTAGCAAGGCCTCACTCGATCACTCATTTAATTCATTTATTCATTTATTTATTCATTCATCCATCCATTTATTCATTTATTTATTCAATTGTTCTTTTGTAGACCATCTCTATGTTAGTTCCTTGTTTATGTATGATTCTCTTTGACTGGGTGACAACTTTCAACCAAGCCTTATGTCTGGTTATAATCACAATGTTGTTTTGTGGAATGGGACAGTGCGGCATACCCACAGCCCCTCAAGATATGGCCCCTAAATTTGCAGGGTCATTATTTGGTAAGTTTCATAATAATTGGACATAGTTGTTTCTTTGCATGAACAAGTTTCCTCATTAAAGATTAATTAGCTCATGCCCAATTAGTCTTATATTAGAAGGGCTTGACCATTTAACTTTTGAGGGGGAGGGGGGGGGGGGTGATTTCTGATCAGCGAGACACTTAAGATTAACTTTTAAGTGTAAGGATATATTATGTATTAGATATATTTTGTATATATTCAAAAAGATATAAAATAATCAAAAGATATTTAATACATATATACCCGTTTCATATCATATATATAAATATCCTCCCTCTACCCTACCTCTACATTAACCGTGCATTTTGTCCTTATCAGCTATGTACATGAAAGATTCTGATATTACCAGGTCATATATATGTGTGTAGAGCTTGCACTGCTAAAGATAATTTGTACATCCCTTTATCCAGAAACTTACAAACATTGAAACCCTATTCACTTCTGATCTTATTTATTTCAGGTGTAATGAATGCAGCTGGCGCATTGTCTGGTAAATAATTTATATAACCATCCATGACTAAATACTGTCTTTGATGTATCCTAGTCTTCCCGTTATACATCCAACTCTCACTTTTGGGGTTCCTGTGGAATAATGAAACAGGAAGCCCAAACCTTTCTTTATTGAATTATTGAATTACCTACCATTCGTTCCTATCATTAATTCAACCATTCTTCCATTTATTTTATTTTATTTTATTTTATTTTATTTTAAGTCTAGCATTCATATGATATGAATAAAGGCTTGATAAAGCAAGATTTTAATGCTTTTTTACTTCATTTTCCAGGCATTGTAATAGTACCAATATCTGGTCATTTACTGGAAATAACTCATTCCTGGAAATCCGTGTTCCACATCAACGCAGTACTTCTTTTAGTTGGGTCAATTGTTTTTCTAATTTTTGGTACAGCGAAAAGAATTGTATAATAATAAAAAATATTTCTAAAATTATTTATAAGATAATGTATTTAAATAATAAACTGTATTTGTGAATAAAAAAAAACATTTGTAATATACAAAATATTTTAAAATAAACATTCAACTGGGAGAAATACCACAAAAGCTGTGTTTTGGGGTTCCTGTGTAGCGTTTCGAACAAGTCACGCAGTCGCGCAATTTTCCAAAAAATAAAATTTGATGCCAGAAACCATACATTTATTCAATTTACTTATTACTACTTATAAATCAATTGGAGAAAATGTCAGGAAGAAATTTGATAGGATTCTTCGATTGAACATCATTTGCCGTGACAACCAAGCCTGTTTTACTGCTGTCACGCAACGCTGTGCCGAGGTAACGCTACTAAAATTCAAAATGGCCGACATATAGAAGTCTAATATTTGATTGATTCGTAATCGGTTTTTCCTAGGTTTCCACGCCATTGTATACTTTGTTAGGGTTTTAATACACAAAGGACAAACTAACAATACATAAATGGGAGCGGGTAAATCCTAATCGATAATCAGTTAAGCTTATCGTGATTTTTTGTTTTTTATGATTTACAAATTTGTAGTCAACATCAGTCATTAAATTGCTGGGGCGAATGACACGTGTAACGAAACGTAGCAAAAAGCAAATGGAGGATGATTTACCGCTACCAACAGGCCTACAACTAGGACAGCCTAAAGATGAAAGCTTTCTAGCAACAAAGTTCCACTGGTCAAGAAGTGACCGTCCAAAATGGCTGTACGCTCTGCTGGCAGGCTGTATGGCGTTGTACATGACAAGAATTATAATGCCTCTTTGTGTGGTTTCTCTAGCGGAGGAGATTCACTGGGACAAAAGACAATCGGTAGGTTTATTCCTCGACATCGTGTGTTGAGTTGATGTAAAAGGTATATTTAACTTAGAGTAGAAAGTAGTATATGTGTTGATGTTGTTCTTTAATTTTTTGTAAGGTTTACATTGATGTGATATCTTGTTCCGCCACCTGTTTAATAAGCTAGTCGCTATATAGATCTGGAAGTAGTTCACCTTTCAAGTTAATGTTTTTTATTGGATTTTTGCCTGCTTTCTTCTATACCATCCCTAGTGCTTTAAATTGTTCGTTAATCTCCCTTTTTGACCATATTAAATGATTTATTCCTCACCCTAAATTTCTTTTTCATTTGTTATCATTCTTTCCTTCCATCCCCCTTCCATCCCACTTTACATCCTTCCATCCTTCTTTTAATTCATTTCATTTATTCATTTCATTTCATTCATTTCATTTATTCATTTCGTTCATTCATTTCATTTATTCATTTCGTTCATTCATTTATTTCATTTCATTTATTCATTTCATTAATTCATTTCATTTATTCATTTCATTTATTCATTTCATTAATTCACTTCATTTATTAAATTTATTCCTTTCATTTATTCCTTTCATTCATTCCTAGTGTATTATAAATAAATTATCTGACCCTACCTGTAATTCAGCCATTAGCTGCAAGAGGTTTGATTAAACAAATTATCCATCTATTTCATTCATTTCATTTATTCATTTATTCCTTTCATTCATTCATTTCATTTATTCATTTCATTTATTCATTTTGTTCATTTATTCATTTCATTTATTCATTTGCTCCCCTTTTCCCATTCTCAGAGCAAGTTTTTATATATCTACATGTATTTCCACAGGGCCTTATTCTATCATCATACTTCTGGGGATACATCATCACACAGATCCCAGGAGGTTTCTTAAGTGATTTGTATGGAGCAGAAAAGCTTGTCATGTGGTCTATTATTTGTAGTTCTATTACTACTCTTGCCATTCCCATTGTGACAAGCAAGATGTTCTGTGATGCTGTCCCTTTTATTTCACCCATTGTACTTGTTGTTGGAGTACGAGTTTTATTAGGATGTGCACAAGGTGAGTTTTAGAGATCTCTGTAATAGGCCTTTTGCAACAATAGGTCACGTGACCCTACCCCATTTAAATCGAACAAACTGTGTCAAAATGAACATCAGCTCATAAAATGTAACACAAGGGAAATGGCATTAAATTAAAAATTCAATAATTTATTATGATTTGTATGGAAAACCTGCTCTAGATTGCAAGCTTTGCCATCCAGTGGACATTTTCCATACAAATCCTTATAAAATATTGAATTTTATATTTAATGCTATTTCTCCTATGCTCAACTTCATTATCATTTATGAGCTAAAACTTTGGCTTCTTTCTAATATGGAGGTGCTCTTTTCATTTCTAATGCTCATTTTGACACAGCTGCTCGATTGAAAAGGGTCACATGACCTGTTGTTGCTAAAAGGCCTATTGAATGTTGTTGACTTAAACCTTATAGTATAGTAGAAGATTTAGATGAGCAGGTTTTGATTTTATGATAGGTCAAAATCAGTTACAGCATCTGTCATATCTATATGCAGCCAATGAGGATCTGACAATAATGTGTAAAAGCCATTTACAACAGTCGATAAAATATCAAAAGTCATTATATAAGTTACTGACTGATTAATTTTGATTGACAGCATCATAAACTGCCTTTTTCATATTGGTGTTTGGTGGTTGCATGCATACTTAATGAGAGGCACTGTAATGTATAATGAATTTGTATGAGCTTTTTTGCATGTGTCATATCATTGTCGTCACTTTGGGCATCACTGTTATATAATCATTCTTCATCATCATCATCATTGCTATTTTTGATTAATCATCATCATCATCAATCATTATAATATAACAATGCTCTAATGCCTATATTTTCATGCGATACAGGTATATTTTATCCATCATTGTACAGTCTTATTGGTAAAAGTTTACCAGTTAATGACAGGTCATCAGGTTCTGCTAAAGCATCATCAGGTGGACCTATAGGGTATGTTGAACATCTCACCCATGTACAATATTGATTTGAGATTTTGTTCCCCATGCATGAAGATGTATTTGCTGGCTACCAAGTTTTGTTCCACTGTTTAGTATTTGGGTTCCTGTAGTGGAGCCTTGCTGCCATTGGGCGGCGTTTATAAAATAATAAAATAGATAAATATTAAGAACAATTAAGTATTAACATAAGCTATTCATTGAGGATTGGCCAGGCCAGTGTAGTTAACCTCCCCAGTGTAGTAAGAAACTAGGTAGATAGGCCTTTCCTCTGCAAGAATTTGCTGACTTTATCATTCTGTCTTTCAGGAGTCTACTCATGGGCAGCGTTGGCTCAGTCATGCTAACTCGTTATGGATGGAGAACTGTGTTCCTCTTATTTGGGTCGTACGGTCTAGTCTGGGCTGTCATATTCTATAAACGATTTGTAAACAAGAACTTAGCCGTCATAAATATGAACGGTGATCCCAAAAAAGAGAAGACAACTACGTTAACTAAAACACCAAAGAGTGAAATTATTGTACCATGGGGAAAGATTGTAAGAGAACCAGCCATTTGGTGAGTAATACTTATAAATACTAGACGTACTACTATATTAAATATTATAGATTTTATGTGGAATTTCATGCTTGTGTTTAGCTTCCTGGACATGTTTGGGTGGTTGGGCTTCCTGTGTTTATTTATTTATTTACAAGATTCGCCACACTATAAGGGATAAAACCCGCAGAGAGGATCTCCAGTATGGGAGAATTATACAACTTACAAGTGTATATTAACAAATGAATATTGTATCAGGTTAAATAGTTAACTGAGTGTTATTATTATAGTTATTGATATTGTCATCATCATCATCTACACCACCATTTTTATAACCATCATCAATATCATCATTATCATCATTATCATCAATATCATTATAATCATCATAATTATAATCATCATTACCGGTGCCAACATCATCATCACTATCACCACAATCATCATCACCACCACCACCACCACCATCATCATAACCAACAGCATCATCATCAGCACTATCATCTGCATTATCACTTTAATATATCCAAAGCATTCACACATTGTTTTATCCATAGTATATTAACTATAACAGCCATATATTAACTATTGTTTGTTGCTTCCATTACAGGGCTGTAGTCTTTGTTCATTTTAATATATCCAAAGCATTCACCCATTGTTTTATCCATATTATATTAACTATAACAGCCATATATTAACTATTGTTTGTTGCTTCCATTACAGGGCTGTAGTCTTTGTTCATTTTAATATATCCAAAGCATTCACCCATTGTTTTATCCATAGTATATTAACTATAACAGCCATATTAACTATTGTTTGTTGCTTCCATTACAGGGCTGTAGTCTTTGTTCATTTTAATATATCCAAAGCATTCACCCATTGTTTTATCCATAGTATATTAACTATAACAGCCATATATTAACTATTGTTTGTTGCTTCCATTACAGGGCTGTAGTCTTTGTTCATTTTAATATATCCAAAGCATTCACCCATTGTTTTATCCATAGTATATTAACTATAACAGCCATATATTAACTATTGTTTGTTGCTTCCATTACAGGGCTGTAGTCTTTGTTCATTTTAATATATCCAAAGCATTCACCCATTGTTTTATCCATAGTATATTAACTATAAAAGTCATATATTAACTATTGTTTGTTGCTTCCATTACAGGGCTGTAGTCTTTGTTCATTTTAATATATCCAAAGCATTCACCCATTGTTTTATCCATAGTATATTAACTATAACAGTCATATATTAACTATTGTTTGTTGCTTCCATTACAGGGCTGTAGTCATTGTTCATTTCTGTCATAATTGTATGTACTTCAACCTAATATCATGGCTGCCTACATACTTCCATGAGAAATATCCTGATGCACCGGTAATGTCACATAACTATTCTTGATGATAATTAATAAAACGTTTCAATAATATTGCACACTTCATTCAGACTGATGCCTTTTTATATATCATGGGTGCTTAATGAGAAATCATAAGAACACTCTTTATCATAATATGACCCATATTTTGCCCAGCGCGCGCTCTTAAGAAAACCTTTGGAAAAAGTAAACATCACAAAATAAATGGTCTTTAAATTCAAAAGAGTGGGTCATATGATAAAAAACTTATTGACTGATTTAGGTTGGGCTGTATGGGAAAATATTTGGCTCTTGGTCATTTGTACAGACCTCGCTGTGCTTGGTCCGTACGTCATGACCGCGAGCAAAATACTTTCCTGTACGGCCCTCCCTCTCAGTCAATAAGTAGTTATTATTTGTCAGGCTAATATGGTTCTTATATACATGGTTATTATTATTGACCAAATTTGAGCCTGAAGGTTCTTAATCCACTTGTTCTTTTATGTGGGTGTTCATTTTATATTAATGACAGTAACTATTGCATACATTGGTTTCTTAATGTACATGTTTTGTATTTTTTTCAGGGTTGGGTTTTTAATGTTCTTCCATATGTAGCAAATCTAATTGGGAAAATTGCTGGGGGACATATAGCCGATCACATGATACAGAATGGTAAGGAGATGAATTCTTTCATTCATTACATAGGTTTTACCTCTTCTTCTTTGCAGAAGATAGAGCGACTTTCGTCTATCTTAAAGTTTCCTATTTATTGCAGCTTTAAATAGCTGGAATATTAGCTACATTCATTTGCATATTTATTCACTCGTTCACATATTCACTTATTAATTCATCCATCCATTCATCCATCCATCCATCCATCCATCCATCCATCCATCCATTCACCTATTCATTCATCCATCTATCTATTCACTCAAACACTCGTATATTCTTTCAATCTTTTACAGCGCGACGCGCAAAAGTATGACCACTTTTAATATATCTGCATACTTCTATGCACAGACTTTATGCTGCAAAACAAGTTTTTACTCGCTTTATTCTGTAAAATCAGACAACTTCACATCAAATGTGTCTGTTTAAAGTACAAACTCCTGTGCATAGAAGTATGCGAATACATTAAATGTGGTCATACTTTTGTGCCTCGTGCTGTAATTCCATTGTTTTCAATTGATTCATTTATTCTATTTGTTTTACTTTCAAAGGTTTCTCTGTAGCATTTGTTCGTAAAATGTTAGAGGTGAGTCAACCTTGTATGATAGCTTAAATTAATGAATACCTAGCTACTATACAGAAATGATTTATTTATTAAACTTGTCCGAAGACAGGAGCCCACAACAGCATGACCAATTACTGTGGGTCCAACACTACTGTGGGTTCAAACCAATTGATACATACAGGGGCTAGTTTGACAAAAATAGTCATTAAATTTGATTTATCTGAGATTTATTTGCTAGCATTTCTCGCTGTTTGTACAACCCACTCTAGAATTCATAACAGAAAAATACTATGACTTCATTTGTCTAACAATCAATGTCCAAATTATTGAAATGAAAACTTGTTTAGTGTGTAACTTGTTTACATCTTAGTTATCTTTTTTGGAGAACAAACTTTGTAAGTGTTCTATTGTCGTCTCTCTGTGGACTTTGTGAACTACATCCAGAATTATTATAAATAAATAAATAAATACATATCTCATTTATTTACAGACTGTTGGTACGAGTGGTGCAGCCATTATCCTGTTTGCATCTAGTTACACAACAGGGTTCTGGCATACACTCCTTGGCATGAGTATAGTTCTGGGTTTGTCAGGGTTGACAACAAGTGGTTCTCTCTGCAATGTACAAGACTTATCACCTAATTTTGCTGGACTTATTTCTGGTAAACAGCACTTGATGAGTATAATTATAACTGATGAATTATTGATTTGATAACATGGTTGCTAGAGTACAAACACTAAAAGTGTGCGATACTTTGTACTATTTACCACTAAATAGTGTTGATTAAACAATAGAGGACAAAAGAATTTGCAGTATTTAGTGGTATTTATGTTGCACACTTTTAGTGTTTGTACTCTAGTATTGGCTGCTTGTTGCAATAACTAAAGTAATTTTGTTTGTTCATAGGCATAGTCTGCGCTGTTGGAGCCATCCCTGGTGAGTGGATTCTTTCTACTGTCTTATTTATTCATGCATCCATTTAAGAGTGACTGTCAGGAAGAACCAGACATATCGTGGCAAAAGTCGATTCATCGATTTTGTTCATATTTTGCAGTTCGATACCCTATCATGTTGTAAGAACTCCTGTGAACTTAGTTTTTAAAAATTTGTTTTCGTTTGGGAGAAATTTGAATTATTATGCGAGAAGGCAAATATGCTAATTCAACGACTCTGAAATAGAGACCACTCGGCGATCTCGTGCACAAAATACAAACAATATTTAACCTTAAAAACCTAATAATCTTTAAATATGCTATCTCTATATGCCTCATAGCGTATTTCAGACTTGTAGCTTTAACGATGAATTTTTGGCAGAATTTTGTTCAGGACACAGTTTTCATGAGCTAAAAAATACCCTCAAAACAGCCGCGAATTAAACTATGTTCGATATAACGAAATAGTTTGATATTCACTGTGTGTGAAGTTAAGGTAATTTCTTAAAACACTGCCGAAAAAAATTGTTAGGTTTTTATGTTTTGAAGTTGTTACAGTCGATCTAAGTTGCCTAAATTGGCTGTTTTTTTACGATCATTTTTGCATAATTAGCAACGATAATGAGCGTCAAAACAATAATACTATTTGCAACATCTTGTATTAACCGTATTTAACATCAGCAATGAGTCAATTTGTATTCCTTATTGTAGTTAGAGCAATATTTATTCCAACTCGATATAAATCATGCATGTATTTTCGGGGTTTTGATCTAGATATGGCAAGACTTTTAGATACTGCCCTTTGAAATACTAAAATGAATCTGATAGAAGTCATAAAAAAATATTATATAATGCATGAGACTCACAACACAATTCCTTCAATATAGCAAATTTATATAATAGTAGAATAGAATAGTAGTAGTGTTTTTGGATAGAAGATAGATATACCGGTAGTTGTTCTTTGAGAGCAGATTGTCTATTAATATCCCATCTTTAAATTCTACAAAATGAAATTTACAAGATAATGACCGATCTTATTTCTGATAAAAACTCCAGTATAAATGTTTTATTTTATATATTTTGTAAGAAACGAAACACAGGTTTGAGTAGTACGTTATTTTAGCAATAATGCGATGCTTATATAAACAAATAATGCAGTTTCTAACTGCAATATTTGGCAGACTTGCTACAAGTCGACTATACACTCTTTATTTTGACGAGTCGCTAAACGACTAGATAAACGAGAAATAAACGAGAGATAAACGAGATAAACGAGAGAAACCAATACGAAAAAAACCGGACTTTGAGAAAGTCTAAAGAGCAATGCTCAAAATTAATGTATTTTCTTTTATTTAGAAGACACAGATTTATTAAAATAACCGATAAGTAACGTACCCTGCCATTTCCACCCCTTTATACACCTAATTCAAAAAATGTTGACGGGGCGAACGGCGATTGGCGATTGAAATTCCTATTGTCCACGACTGTGGACAATACGAATTTCAATCGCCAATCGCCGTTCGCCCCGTCAACCTTTTTTGAATTAGGTGTATGTAGATTTATGCCGAACCTTTATTCATCGGCCAACATCTACCCGACGTAACCAATCGAACGAAATCGAACGTTCGATTCAATCGAATTCAATCGAATTCAATCGAATGATTGGATTCGAGTGTATTCGGTAATCGAATGAAATCGAATTCACAACTTTTTTTGAGCCAATCGAACATAATCGAACATTTGATTGTTAAAATCATTCGATTTTCTTCGATTTTGATTTTTTAGCGCGGCAACCACTTTGTTTTCCGTATTAAAAGAAACGAGGTTAACATTGATAGAAATATTTTCCTTTTATTAGACGAGCCAATAACAAAATAAACATGTTGTGGTGAGTTCACAGAACGTACGTTGTACACAGAGAATGAGATAAGAGATTTATAAAGAGAAATAAGATTATTTGCCCTGATTGGTTCAAATAAAAAATGTTATGTTTATAGCAAAGTCTGGGAACAAATACTTTGGGTTTAGAATTGCCAGAAATTGAGTTTATTTCATACGTTTGAATTTATTTTAGCATTCGACTTTATTTGATTACCGTTCGGAAATCGAACACAATCAAGCATTCGATTGCGTTCGGAAATCGAATTTAATCGAATTCACAACTTTTTTTAGCATTCGATTTCATTCGATTACCAAACGCAATCGAATCCAATCATTTGATTGGATTCGATTGCGTTCGATTACCGAATCGTTCGATTGGTTACGTCGGGACATCTATTGAAAAGTCCCTAGGGTGACCGTTTATTAGAGGTACAACTCAATTTCTTGAATATTGTACAAATTTCAACAAAAATAATATTAAATTCAACGGCGGAAAACACAACACTTAGGGACTTATGAAAGGGTCTATAGGAGATTTACTGTTCTTTTGATTTATGATCACAAAAATCATTTGTATAAATTTGAAAAAACATTTTTCTAATTATTAGAGCTGCTTTTATACATACATGAATGCTTTGCAGATGTAAGCACTTTATAATCATGGCAGCTATAGCAAATGTGTAGAATACGAAATCAAAATATTACATTACCGGTATTAGAATGCTGCCAAGCACCTTGTACACGTGAGAATGATAATTATCTTACCAGTTGTCACGCAATGCTCCTTGCTTTTGTATATAAACAAAAAGCTACAAAACCATCAAAACCCCGAAAATACATGCATGACTTATATCGAGTTGGAATAAATATTGTTCTAACTACAATAAGGAATACAAATTGACTCATTGCTGATGTTAAATACGGTTAATACAAGATTGTTGCAAATAGTATTATTGTTTTGACGCTCATTATCGTTGCTAATTATGCAAAAATGATCGTAAAAAAACAGCCAATTTAGGCAACTTAGATCGACTGCAACAACTTCAAAACATAAAAACCTAGCAATTTTTTTCGGCAGTGTTTTAAGAAATTATCTTAACTTCACACATAGTGAATATCAAACTATTCCGTTATATCGAACATAGTTTAATTCGCGGCTGTTTTGAGGGTATTTTTTAGCTCATGAAAACTGTGTCCTGAACAAAATTCTGCCAAAAATTCATCATTAAAGCTACAAGTCTGAAATACGCTATGAGGCATATAGAGATAGCATATTTAAAGATTATTAGGTTTTTAAGGTTAAATATTGTTTGTATTTTGTGCACGAGATCGCCGAGTGGTCTCTATTTCAGAGTCGTCGAATTAGCATATTTGCCTTCTCGCATAAAAATTCAAATTTCTCCCAAACGAAAACAAATTTTTAAAAACTAAGTTCACAGGAGTGTTTATAACATGATAGGGTATCGAACTACAAAATATGAACAAAATCGATGAATCGACTTTTGCCACGATATTTCGAATTTGTCTGGTTCTTCCTGACAGTCACTCTTAATGTTCTATTCATTCATTAGTAATTCATGCGTCCATTTAATGTTCTATTCATTCATTGGTAATTCATGCATCCATTTAATGTTCTATTTATTCATTAGTAATTCATGCATCCATTTAATGTTCTATTCATTCATTAGTAATTCATGCATCCATTTAATGTTCTATTCATTCATTGGTAATTCATGCATCCATTTAATGTTCTATTCATTCATTGGTAATTCATGCATCCATTTAATGTTCTATTTATTCATTAGTAATTCATGCATCCATTTAATGTTCTATTCATTCATTGGTAATTCATGCATCCATTTAATGTTCTATTTATTCATTAGTAATTCATGCATCCATTTAATGTTCTATTCATTCATTGGTAATTCATGCATCCATTTAATGTTCTATTCATTCATTGGTAATTCATGCATCCATTTAATGTTCTATTTATTCATTAGTAATTCATGCATCCATTTAATGTTCTATTCATTCATTGGTAATTCATGCATCCATTTAATGTTCTATTCATTCATTGGTAATTCATGCATCCATTTAATGTTCTATTCATTCATTGGTAATTCATGCATCCATTTAATGTTCTATTCATTCATTAGTAATTCATGCATCCATTTAATGTTCTATTCATTCATTGGTAATTCATGCATCCATTTAATGTTCTATTTATTCATTAGTAATTCATGCATCCATTTAATGTTCTATTCATTCATTAGTAATTCATGCATCCATTTAATGTTCTATTCATTCATTGGTAATTCATGCATCCATTTAATGTTCTATTTATTCATTAGTAATTCATGCATCCATTTAATGTTCTATTCATTCATTGGTAATTCATGCATCCATTTAATGTTCTATTCATTCATTGGTAATTCATGCATCCATTTAATGTTCTATTCATTCATTGGTAATTCATGCATCCATTTAATGTTCTATTTATTCATTGGTAATTCATGCATCCATTTAATGTTCTATTCATTCATTGGTAATTCATGCATCCATTTAATGTTCTATTTATTCATTAGTAATTCATGCATCCATTTAATGTTCTATTCATTCATTAGTAATTCATGCATCCATTTAATGTTCTATTCATTCATTGGTAATTCATGCATCCATTTAATGTTCTATTCATTCATTAGTAATTCATGCATCCATTTAATGTTCTATTCATTCATTGGTAATTCATGCATCCATTTAATGTTCTATTCATTCATTAGTAATTCATGCATCCATTTAATGTTCTATTCATTCATTGGTAATTCATGCATCCATTTAATGTTCTATTTATTCATTAGTAATTCATGCATCCATTTAATGTTCTATTCATTCATTGGTAATTCATGCATCCATTTAATGTTCTATTCATTCATTGGTAATTCATGCATCCATTTAATGTTCTATTCATTCATTGGTAATTCATGCATCCATTTAATGTTCTATTCATTCATTGGTAATTCATGCATCCATTTAATATTCTATTCATTCATTGGTAATTCATGCATCCATTTATTCTCATTTACCCATCCACCTTTTTGTTCTTTCATTAATTCATCCACGGTCAATTCATTCCTTCATCTATCCACCCATTCATTCATTCATCCCTTTGTCCATCCATCCACTTATTTATTTATTCTTTCATCCACTCATTCATCCATCCACCCACGAGCCCATTACCCATTCATTCCTTCATTCATCCATTCATTCATTCCTTCATCCACCCATTCATTCCTTCATCCATCCATTCATTCCTTCATCCATCCACCCATTTATTCTTTCATCCACCCATTCATTCATTCCTTCATCCATCCACCCATTTATTCTTTCATCCACCCATTCATTCATTCCTTCATCCATCCACCCACTTATTCTTTCATCCACCCATTCATTCCTTCATCCATCCACCCATTTATTCTTTCATCCATCCACCCATTTATTCATCCATCCACCCATTTACTCCTTCATCCACCCATTCATTCATTCCTTCATCCATCCACCCATTTATTCATCCACCCACAAATACCTTGCATCTCGTCCTTCTACCCTTCCTTAAACAATTCTTGTCTGTTTTGTCATTGCCAGGTATTCTTGGTGTATATGCAACTGGTTACATTCTACACCTCACCAACAGTTGGAGCTCAGTTTTCTTTTACACTGCCATTATCTGTGTCAGTGGCAATCTCTTCTACAACATTGTTGGTAGTGACAAGAAAGTTGCATGAACTGCAAACACAGCTAAACACCACGACTCATAATTATTATTCAAATAATACACAATTATTTCACTGCTGCAGCAAAGAAACACCTATAGCCCTTTTCACAGTTCCGTTCAGTGACCACGGATGATAGTTCCAAGCGAAGTTCAAGTTGATGCGCATAGCAAAACAATTTATCATGTGCAGCAACTCGAACCTCAACTTGGAACTATCATTCATGGTCGTTGAACGGAACCGTGACAGTGAAGAGAAGGTATTGCTTATGGTGTCTTAGACATAATTGTTGGCATAGACAAGAAAACTGCTGATTCACGCACAGCAACAATACAAATAAAGACAAGGGACAATATATTCACTAAATGAAAAACATTGCATATGGAACTAAGTGAATTTATAACTTCATCACTACAGCAATTGAAGCTTGACCACTTTACAGGCCAGATACATAACTTGGACATGGTTAAGTATTCAACATTTGCCTGTCCACCGGATAAATCCTTATTCAATATACACCTATTTCAAAAATCGTTGTCGCAGCCAAACCTACAGTCAACACTATGAAGCCTGCAAAGGATGTCGGTAATATGAGCTGAGTGTGTGATTTATTACGTGCTTTTGAAATAAATATTTGATTCATAATCTTCCACTGCAAACCTTGTTATGTTCAAATATCACAAACACTTATAACCAACATATGCTATGAATAAATCGATAATAAGAGTAGAAATACCAACATCCTTTGCAGGCTTCAGTGTGTGAACTGTAGCTTTGATTGCGACAACGATTTTTGAAATGGTGTATAAAATACTGGATGACCTCTATTCAATTAACTATCAGAACAGGCTTTAGCCCAGTAAAACAATTAGTTTATTTTGCTTTTTATAATTGCACCTTTGAAGTAGCTTTATTTTTAATTTTTAACAAATAATTACAATTTTAAGTGAAGAGTATTGACAAAAACTGTAGGAGCTACAGTAGAAGAAAAAGCATGTCAATAATTAACATGGGTCTTTTTTCAATAAAATGATTAAATGTAAATATATATGTATGGCGTTGTGCATATGACGAGATTCATAATGCCTCTTTGTGTAGTTTCTCTAGCGGAGGAGACACAAATCGGTAGGTTTATTGCACGACATCGTGTGTTGAGTTGATGTAAAAGGTATATTTAACGTGAAGTAAAAAGTAACGTTGATTTTTTGTTGTTGTAAGTTTTACATTGATGCGATATCTTGTTCCGCCACCTGTTCAGCTAGTCGCTAGATCTAGAAGTAACTATCCGATATTCCGTCGATACCGCGCCTAACTCCTTACAGGTCTTCAGTTCTGAAATGGCATCAGATATTCCCAGAATCAAAGCAAGTTTTTGAGGAAACTTCATGATGGTGTGACGTGCTTAGAGGGACTAGAATACAACTGTAATGAAACTCTACGGCAATATGCTAAGGGAGCGGTCATTATTTATGGTGGGGTATAGGATGGACGATTCTTTGCTTCAAATTTACAAATTGTCACAACCCCTCCCTTACCATAAACATGTTTTTCATGACCCTTCATTCTGGTGTTTGCCAATATCGTGATCCCTCCTTCAGTTGCCTAGGAAAATTAGTAACCCCTCCTTCACGGAAGCCTTGAAAATTTCATAACGTAACCCCTCCTCACAATCACCCTACCCCACCATAAATAATGACCGCTCCCTAATGAACTGTTAGATAATAACTTCATGAATTAAAGAGGAGCTATATGACTATAAAGAACCCACAAAGCTAGTGCCATAAGAGATCAAAATGGCTACCAACAATAATATTTTTACAATATGGTATCCCTGTGTAAAGTAGCTGAGTGAAGACTGGGTCAATAAGAGCCAATCAAAAGCGACATTTCTTGTCACGTGAATATTTTTAAACTATCCCGCGATGATTCCCGTGATGTAGCATATTAGTATTATATGTAGTGTGTATCTAGCTACAAAAGCAAAGACTAAAGCTACGAAATTACTCGACGAAATGGAGGAAATTATACCTTTTAGTCCTTTGAATGCTGAACAACTTGATGAAATATATAAAGAGGCGACATCCGTGGTTGTAATGCTTATGAGAAATAGTACTTTTGAAGCTCATTCTGCACTGGATTGCGAGGACCAAAGCAGAAAGAAGGACTTTCCTGATTTAATAACGGAGAGTGAAAATCAAGATGAAAATGAGGGGAAGAAAGCAAAGTTGGAGTCTTCAATTAAGAAACTTGTGAGTTAACAGACTTATTTCTATATAATGCAAAGTTATAAGATATTTGAGATACTATTATATTTTAGCCCCGTTGCCGTAACAAGCCGATTTTCTAACAATGATGTTTCCAAATATTGCGCCCTAGCTCGGAAAGTTGTCTATCGATTATTATGAAATTTCAGATTCCTTATAAATAGATAGTCATTTTGCAGTGTGTCAAGTTTAAAGAAAATCTATAGAGCGGGAGTAAAGTTACAAGACCGATTTGAAAATGGACCATAAAACTTTTATGTTAAGTAAACATTAATAAACATGCGTTAACAAATTAACACATATTTAATCGATTTCTTCAATTTTTATACTTGGGAATAAACATTATTTTAATAACAAACCGCTTTAATTTCAAAGCTATAGCTATAAAAGGAATTGAGTTATTAATTTTTTGCTAGAACAACATAAGCGCTGTGAAAATATCAAAACTTTAAAATTCACAAATTCCCCGTTTATTTTTAATACGCGAAAAAAATATTAAGAAAACTATCTAGTGACAACTAGCTTATTCCTTCCTTGACTTATTAAGCAATTCAGAGGGTTTTTAAGGGCCTCTGTTTCAAAGTAGTAAGACGAAAGGTGAAGGTATATCTGTTTTGCTTCAAAACTTTGTTGTGAACGGCGCTAATGAATTCATTCTCGAACGGGCTTCGTTAGGTCGGCTAATGTTCGCGCTGTTCCAGGTGAGTGCTATTATGAATAATTTGCACCTTATGGAACGATTTTTTAAATAAAGCTTTAATAGTTTAATTCTTTACCAAGAAACTAGAGCGCCCACGCTAAAACCAACCTGATTACAATTAAAAAGTGCTGTTAGAAATCCTAAATTATGAGGGGGACATTGGACAATACCGCAAAAATTCTTTAAAAATCCCGCATAAATATATTCCTAAAATTGTAAAAAATGAAACGAGAAAACAAAATACAATTTAAGCTGAGAAAACAGAAATAACAAACGCTTGAGAGCTTAGAAGCAATGAAAAATCGCGGGGTTAAATCCCGCAATACCGCAAAAATTCTTTAAAAATCCCGCATTAGCAAAGAAATTTCGCAAATACCGCATACCGCATAGCCTGATTTTCAGAGCGGGCCTGGGAGAAAGTGATAGCGTAGGACCCAGGCCCGCTCTGAAAATCAGGCTACATACTGCACACGTTTAATTAAAATCAAAGGTCATTAAACGTTTTAGGTTTTTTCACCACCCATACGTACCAAAAAAAATACAAAAACAAAAACCGTTAATATCGCATACCGCAGGAATTCTAAATTCCGCATTACCGCAAAAATTTATTCCTTTTACCGCAATATCGCATTAAAAAATGGCCAATACCGCAATACCGCAAACCCCAATGTCCCCCTCATAATTGTTTACAACGTAAAGGTTTTATGGGCTATTTTTTAGATCGGTCTTGTAACTTTACTCCCGCTCTATACATTTTTTTCAAACTTGACACACTGTAAGATGACTATCTATTTATTAGGAATCTGAAGTTTCATAAAAATCGATAGACAATTTTCCGAGCTAGAGCGCAATATTTGGAAATATTTTTGTTAGAAAATCGGCTTGTAACGGCAAACGTGGCTATAAAATAAAATTTCGAATTAACTGTTAGAAGCCCAAATATTTGAAGTAACACATATGTGAAATTCAGATTCATTGGTGGGGTTTTGACGCGATACGAGCGAGTTAAAAAATGTATCAAACACGCTTCCAATTATGTTGGAGTCACCTTAATATGTTGTCTCTCATTGTTTGTATTGCACAGGTTCCAGCGCTTACTAAACCGGTCACTTCAAAAACTGTAAAACCAAGTCAAGTTCCCAAGTCAAGAATACTACAGCCAATAAACACAAATAATCCTGAAAAGATTACCACGTTCCCGCAACAAACTAAGAAACGTTCCACTGGAATTCCAGGAATTGTAGGGAGATTTCCAGGAAAGGGAGTTGCTGTGCAAGGATTAGTCGCAAGACGACCAAACAGTGCTTTAAAGGTGACATTTAAGAAACCAGATGCAAATGATATGATAATAAAACCAACTTCACCAGAAAAAAAATTCAGCCAAACATTAAAAAAAAGTTATAATAAGTAATATAAAATGTCCGCTTGTGTCTATATACTGTAATAGAAACTGTTCCTTTATGACTTCTCTCGTTCCTTTATGACTTCTCGCTCCCAGCGTGTTTATATATGTCTATATGGACACACACGTCATTTTATATTACTTAATTACTATCCTACCATGTTATTGTTTTGTGTGTTCCAAAATACCATTTCAAGTAAAGCTGTCAATCAAATAAATACATGCATTTTATGAATTATACATCCGTAATCTTAAACATGTTGATTTCCATTTACTTTTTCAGACTGCAAGAACTGTCAAAAGTGCACTAACCACTTCAAGAAGAACCTCACTGACCACTTCAAGAAGAACCTCACTGACCACTTCAAGAAGAACCTCACTGACCACTTCAAGAGCTGATAGGTCGGTACATGAATTACAATGTGATATTCAAAGCAATGCATTGCTGACAGTATGTTAATTTGCCCATAGTTAATAGCTATGACCTATGGTTTGCCAACTATTACCTCAATACTCATGAACAATGTTGTCATTCAAAAACACCTTGCTATCAGGGAGATGGAGCTACCGCTAGCATTTCCTTATTTACAACTAACTAGCTTTCACAAAGCCATCACCTGTTGGATATGGATCCCAATTGTTTTTAGCAAAAACATATATTTCAATTGTTTCTCTAGGGACAAATGTTCCATTGCAAGTGCAGGTTCTTCTTTTAGTGAAGACAAATCTGACAAGGTATAGGAACAAAACTGTTTCTAATCAGTGATATTTTCCACATGTACATGCATTATACCGTTTACAATTACTTTTCGCAGGGTTTAGGATCAGATTTTATGTTATATTTCACATGTTGTTCTTATTGTTTGTATTGTACAGGTTCCAGTGCCACCATGTATAAGCTCTTCATTACCTGGGTGTAAACTCAAGGAAGCATTCACAATATCAAGTACTAGTGAGCCATCAAAAGCATCCAATATCAAAAACCCTAGCCAAAAATCCAAACTGACTACGAAAACAGCGCTTACCAAATCGGTCACTTCAAAAACTGTAAAACCAAGTCAAGTTCCCAAGTCAAGAATACTACAGCCAATAAACACGAATGTTCCTGAAAAGGTTGCCACGTTCCCGCAACAAACTAAGAAACGTTCCACTGGAATTCCAGGAATTGAAGGGAGATTTCCAGGAAAGGGAGTTGCTGTGCAAGGATTAGTGGCAAGACGACCTTACAGTGCTTTAAAGGTGACATTTAAGAAACCAGATGCAAATGATATGATAATAAAACCAACTTTACCAGAAAAAAAGAGGGAGAGAAGCACCAATAATACCCCAGACAAAACAGGTACTAAAGATGTTCTTCTTTCTTTACACCTCTCACTTCTTTCCTTCCTCACATTCATGTACTCTTTCTTTCTTTTGTCCATCTTGGCCTTCCTTTCTTCTTTTCCCTCTCATTACTCTTCCTCACCCTCTTTTTCCACCAAGTTTTTCTACTGATTTCATTAACATTGAGTCAATAACATTCAACTGCATTGACATAGATGTTTTAGCTAGTCTACCAATAATCTCTTATTAATTGATTCATATCCCAGCTGGGTGAAGGAGAGATTAATGATGGCATACAGTTTCTTGATTTAAATTTTGATCTCATTCACTTGACTGACAAAATGTTCTCCTTTAATTACAGTGCGAATCAAAAAACCGTTGGCACCCAGCCAGAAATATTTGAGAAATCGTTTATTGTTCGTTAAACAACTTACAAAAACTCTAACTACAAAGCGTTTATCATACTACACATATCAGTCAAACTTCTTGCGGTGATATAGTAGCTTTCTGAGTTGTTCAACGAACAATAAACGATTTCTAAAATATTTCTAGGTGCCCACGGTTTTTTGATTGGCACTGTAATAGTAAGTGAAGTTAAATCTCATGTAATACAGACTCATCTGTGCACTATTTTACATTGTGTTTGTGTTATTGATTTCTGTCGATTACATTTTGTCTTTGTAGGAAGCTAAGTTGGTAGACATCCAGCAAACAGTCCATGTCATTAATGAACAATATTAAATTAGCAGAAATTATTACTAAATTTGAAATGATTATATATAAAATTATTCTATCTTGCATCAGTGCAGCCATTGCACTGAATATGGCAACCTTTTTAGTCTAACTGACTATATAGCTATGTAAATAGAAACTAGCGAGTAAACTAGTATAGGCTGCGTGCGTCGGTGTTTGATATAAACGATAGGTAATAGAATGGAATTTGTAACACCTTAAAAAATGTTGACTGACGTTTCGAGCTTTAGCCCTTCGTTTTAGCTTTGTTTTCATCTTTGTCATGGGCATCTCTCTTCACATTTTGAATGTCTTAATTTAACAAGTGCATGTGTATTTGTGACATATCTTTCTGGCAGTCAAGCTCGAGATGGCACTAAATCTAGCACAATTATATTGTATAATACTTATGAAAGTCCAATATTAGTTCTTTCAAATTTTACTAGAATTGTCAAGATAAAAGTTTGGCCGAGAAAATCCAAGTTGAAACTTATGATGCAAATCAGGACAAAATCTGTGAGATTTACAGAACTAAATCGCAGACATCCTTCCTTTTCATGTATTTTATAAAAAAGTAATCAGTTCTTTTTTGTAAATAATAATAATACAATTTATATCTATTTGTATATAGCCCTTAAAAGCCCAAAAGCGCTTTACAATCTCATAAATACAAAATCTAAATATTACAAAAACTTAGAGATATGTAGACTATATAATTATAAAGATCTATACAATCTAAATATACTTATAGAAAACAAATTATACATGCCTGTGGTGATTTACGATATGTGAAAAACTATCATTAAAAATATAGAAAGATAAATATCTGTAAAAATAGATTATTATATATTATGTTTAATTGTAAAACTATATTATAAGTACTATATATAATAAAACTGTTTTGCTATGGTCATGTGATATTTAATTTTGACAACGTTGTAAGACTTCTGTAAATATAATGCACCTATCAATGTCTTGCTCCAACGGGGGGGAGTGCGACATACCCAGGGGCTATTGACATTTTTCATATCTTTTTGTCAATAGCCCGACTTTGCCCGCACTCCCCCCCCCCCCCCCCCCCCCGTTTACTCAGGCTACGTCATAGAGTAGTAATTGATAGATGGTTTACCTGTGGCATTACGTCAAGTGTAATCTCGACACAAAGATAGAAAAGGTAAACCTAGACTCGGGCTCCCCTGTGGGGTAGCCTGAGTAATAATGTCGTAATGTTCCTTCTTATTGCATATGATTTCATAAAATTATATTGCTAAAATTGAATTTGAAAATAAGAAAACACAATGCGCACAATAAATAGCTCTATTTAATCCATTACATTGTTTACAGTCCTGAAATTAATAATATAATGCTCCCACAACACAGTATTATATTATTACTGTTAGAAGCATAATGGTCCGTAAAAGTACTCAGAAAAAACTGTCTTGTTATGCACCTATCAATGTCTTGCCCAACAGGGGGAGTGCGGGCAAAGTCGGGCTATTGAACATAAACTTTGCCTGTTCCTGGGGCTGCTCTATGTTTTTTGACAATACAATACAATACAATACAATAATTTTTGCGTCCACAACAGTAAATATATGAGGAAGTATAATAATTTGACGTCCCCAGGATACGGGCTATTGACAAAAAGATATGAAAAAAGCCCCTGGGTATGCCCATACTCCCCCAGTTGGAGCAAGACATTGATAGGTGCATTATAAATACATAGCTTTTTAAATACATGCATATTAAAACATTCAAGTTTCCATCCATTTTTCATGCTTATCTGCATCGGATATGTTTGTGTTTAAAGTGTCTGTAACTGACACATCTGTAGTAAGTACATCTATATTCTGGGGGTCTGTATTGGGTACATCTATATTCTGGGGGTCTGTGTAAGGTACATCTATATTCTGGGGGTCTCTATTGGGTATGTCTATATTCTGGGGGTCTGTATTGGGTATGTCTATATTCTGGGGGTCTGTATTGGGTACATCTATATT
Source organism: Metridium senile (assembly GCA_949775045.1). Lineage (NCBI taxonomy): Eukaryota > Metazoa > Cnidaria > Anthozoa > Actiniaria > Metridiidae > Metridium > Metridium senile. The sequence continues at coordinate 16,232,614 of OX459106.1, forward strand.
CTGGGGGTCTGTATTGGGTATGTCTATATTCTGGGGGTCTGTATTAGGTACATCTATATTCTGGGGGTCTGTATTGGGTACATCTATATTCTGGGGGTCTGTAATAGGTACATCTATATTCTGGGGGTCTGTATTGGGTACATCTATATTCTGGGGGTCTGTGTAAGGTACATCTATATTCTGGGGGTCTGTATTGGGTACATCTATATTCTGGGGGTCTGTGCTTAGTGCATCTATTTTCTGGGGGTCTATATTGGGTACATCTGTAATTGGGACATCTTTGTTGGGTGTATTCTGACTGGCTGTATTAGCAATGTCTGCCCCTGGTGACCCTGAAGTAGATTCATCTACAGTTGAAATGACTGTATTAGCTGTGTCTTTATTGCAGAAGTCCAAGTCAGGTCTTTCAGCATCTATGTGAAGTATTTCTGCACTAGATGTTCCTGTATTCCAAATTTCTTTATCAAGTACGCCTGTATTGGCGACAGGTGCATCTTTATTTTGGATGTCTGTGATAGATCTGTCTATATTTTGGATGTCTGTGATAGGCCTGTCTATATTTTGGATGTCTTTGATAGGCCTGACTGTATTTTGGATGTCTTTAACAAGTACATGTGTATTTGTATCTTTTTCATGGGCATCTCTATTTTGGATGTCTAAGATAGATCTGTCTGTATTTTGGATGTTTATGTCGAGTACATCTGTGTCAGTAGTGTATTCATTTTGTATGTGTATGTATATGTTGGACCCCACTGTAAAATCTGTACAAGGTTTGTTTTTATCCGTGACATTTGTATTTGTATTTTTGAGGTTAATATTCTGGGTATCTGAGTCAGTTGCATCTGTAGTTTGCTCATCTGTCATATGTATGTCTGTGTTCTGGGTGTCTGTCTCGGGTACATCTGTGTTTTGGACATCTGAGTGAGTTGCATCTTTACTTTGCTCATCTTCCATCGGTGCCTCTGTATTCTGGGCAACTGTGCTAAGCATAACTTCAGTATTCTGTTCATCCGTCATAGCCGTGTCTGTATTCTTGGTGTCTGTGTCAATTGCTTCAGTATTCTGGGCATCTGCCATAGGTGTGTCTGGGCCTTGAGAGTCTTTATTGAGTTTCTTTGAGCTTCGTGTTGTTCTCTTTGGTGTGTTTGTATCTGATGGACTAGATACTTCTTCTGCATTTGATGTTTTAGTGTCTGTATTTTTCTTTGATGTCTTCTTGGCTGAATCACCACCCTTACAAACCACAGTCTCATGTCGTTTACGTGAACTCTTGTCAGCGAAGCCTTTCCCACACTTACAACACAGATAAGGCTTGTTACCATTATGGATTATCTGATGGCGATATAGTGTACTTGTTTGACGAAATGTCTTGTTGCACTCAGTGCATTTGTAAGGCTTTTCGCCAGTATGGACTCTTTGGTGAACTGTATAGTCTGTCAAGCGAATGAATGACTTGTCACACTTTTCACACATGTACTTCCTGGCAGCATTGTGCCGTCGTTGCATATGTTGATTTAGTAGACTTGGTTGAACAAATGCTTCATCGCACTGTTCACACTTGTATGGCAGTTGACCTTTATGTGTTTTAATATGAAGGTTGAAGTATGAGCCATGGTTGAACTTCTTGTTGCAGTAGTGACAAACAAACTTCTTGGCACTTTCATGCAGCTGCATGTGTGATATAAGATGACTGTCCAGAGTGAAAACTTGCTCACATTGAGGACATTCATGTACCTTGTAACGTGAATGTAATCTAAGATGATAGATAAGATTTAAATGTTTCTTGTATGACTTCTTACAGATTGGACATTGCCGACAGCTTTCAGGGCAATGGGTTTTTAAATGCTCATTGTACGATTTGCTTGTGTTGAATGGTTGATCACAAATGAAGCATTTGATGTCCTTGTTTGTTGGGTTTACAGTACATTTCATTGTATGTTCTCGTAATGCTCTGTGCGATGGCAGCATAACGTTGCAGCTTTCACATGGAATTGTCAACACCTTACCGGGCACTAAAAACAACAAAAACATCAATGTTATTCTTGCAATAGTTTTGATGTTAGATAACTAGTGGTTAAACTAGTGTGGGCCACATCAGTGTAAATGGAAACTAGTGAGTAAACTAGTATAGGCTGAGTCGGTGTTTGATATAAACAATAGGTAATATAATGAAATTTGTAACACCGTAAAAACTGTTGACTTAACTTACTGACGTTTCGAGCATTAGCCCTTCGTCGGAGTATATATACACATCAGTATAAATTAACATTGAAACCATTGAAGTAAACATGCATGATAGCTTGCAGTCAAAGGAAGCAAATGGAAGTTTAAATTAACAAGTTTGATTTTTTGCAACTTACATTATTACTGAAAAAGTATACCACACATTAGCCTGTGAATGGCTCAAGGGGAATGGGAAGGGGGAAGGGAGGGGATAGGAGGGAAGGGGAGAGGGGGAGGGGAAGTGTGGAAGGAGAGCCTGTAGTAATTCTATTCATGACCAATTTCCACCTTCCTATCCCCTCCCCCCTTCCCAATCCCCTTGAGCCATTCACAGGCTAACTGCACATTTACTTACAATTTCTAGGTTTTGGTTTACAAGGGGTTTTTCTTCGTATAACTGGATCAACTCTATTCTGTTCTTTCTTTTTGGTTGGTTTTGCTTTTCTTCTTTTTGCTGTTTTTTTCTCTGTTTCAACAGTGACGATTACCACAGGTTTGTCCAAGCTTACAACAGCGTGAGTTACATCATTGTTGTCCTCTCTTTCACCGTTATCGCCAAGGGAGTACGATGCTTGTGAAGAACTTGGGCATAAGTTAACATTGATATCTGGTTCTTCATCCATACCGAATACACTATACCTACAAATAGTGTAATGGGCTATATAAGAGTTAAAGTTATTATTATTATTATTATTATTAAATAAGAGTATAAAATCTCTACTCTGATTGGCCTTCTTATATCATCATTGAGTCAGTATATTTTGCTTACTGGTAGACTTTATGCTTCATATTCACACAACTGATTAAATAAAGGAACTGATGCGGGTTGTTATCTAGTTGGTTATCAACCCTGTGATTAGAAAAATTCCAAATCAGATATATACAAACCTTTGCTTACAGTGCAAATGTTCACATTTTGACAAGAAATTATATAGACTCTTATATAATCTTTGATCAATTCCTTCATTTAACAAGCTGCCCTTTGACTGTGATGAATAATGATTAATTGATTCGCTGAAACACTTGTAACCGTGCAGTTCAAAATCTGTTCAATGTATAATACAAGTATAATGTACGTGTTTGAAATTATAAACTTACCATCCAAACTAGAAAACAATTATATATAGCAAACAAAAGGAACTTCTATTTTTCTTCAACCGCGATCTTCATATCTCAGATTTCGAAGCAAACTTAATGAGTTTCTCTTTACAAATGCTCATTTATGTATGAGAAGTTCCGAAAACAATAAAAAACAATTACAAAATGCTAACACTAGCTCGCTTACCTTCAACTTATAGGCACTTAATACACACAAACTCTCCGCCAATATGATATCTAATGCATTTATATAATCAACACAATTTGTTAACTTATAAAAATGAAAGAATATCGATTGTCCACGGTGGACAATCTAAAACACCTGTATAAAAAAACGAGCATTGCCTCTCTCTTTTAACAACAAAATAATTGTAAAAGACGGGAATTTTTACCTTAGTAGTTGAAGCAGAAGAGGGAATGCTTGCTTATGCTCCCAGTAATGATGAAAGTACTTTGAATATTAGTTTAACAACAAAAAACATCGAAAGTTTTCGAACAAAGTTGGCAGTACATGTGTTGATTGAAGTACTCAATTCAGCTTCTCGCGGTCAAAAGAAACACAGGGAACCCAAATACAAATAATTTTTCTATATTTTTTTTCTCAAATAATTTTTTTTTGAGACAATGAAAAGTAATAGATAGAAATATGCAAACTTTTCATACAAAAGACATCACATCATTATAATTTTGAATTTTATTTTGAATTTATTAACATTTTTTTGTTAATTATTTTGTCACATCGTCAACTTTGAGCCGTTTTGTATTGCGTTCTGTTTGTTTAGCTTCAAGCTCTTCCTTTTTGGCCTTTTTCAGTTGGATTCTTTCTTCTTTCTTTGTGAGGTATTCCTTCATGTTGTCAGTGTCTGTTCTTTTACGAAGCAAGGAAAGTTGAATCTCTTTCCCTACACATTCTAGAAAAGATATCATTGAGGTATGTTCATAAAAAGCTAAAACAAAACTATTATATGAATTTATGGGATGAAAAAAGAAAAGGAAGAAGAATAAAAGAAGGAGGAAGAAAGAAGATGGAAGGAGGACTGACAGGAAGAGAAAAGAGAAAGATTGGAAAAGCAACTAAAAGAAAAGCTAGAGAGAAGAAAGGATAATAGAAGGGAAAGAAATAAGGAAGAAAAAGATGATAAATTACTGCATCGCCATACCTTTGATAATTTTTGACATTATTTTGACATTTTTCCATCTCAATTGGACCAATTAATTACAGACATCAAAGTTTCTGCCTGTCGATATATACTCTGTCTGTCAATATAAACTTGTACCTGATTGGTCCATTGAGATGGAAAAATGTCAAAATAATGTCAAAAATTAATCAACATTTTTGTAAGTGACTAAGTACGGCGAGTCGCACAGTAATAGGAAATACCTTTGAGATAACTCCATTGTTTTAGTTCATTATAGACAGGCAGCTCTTCAAACGAATCAATCTTTACATACTACAGAGAAAAAGATGAGAAACAGTATTATGGTACTAATTCTATTCATCATTTTATTTATTTAATCACTTCCCTATATTACAGAAAAATACTAAAAATAAGAATTGCGAAAATAATAGATACATGAATAAATGGTAAAAAACATTTGGTGGAGTCTCCAAATAGCAGGATTACCATTATTGCCAAATATGAGAAACATAGTTTGATGGAAATTATATGTTGCATATTTTTTGTCTTTTGTTATAAATACATGGTAGGTTGTAACCTGGAACTTATTTGATGGTATTTTCACTACATATTTTAGCTCATTTCCATGACAAGTTTGCATTACAAGTATGTTGTTCTAACCTTGTTTGTATTCTTATCTTGTCTGTAAACAACCACAGGTTCTTCAGCGTTTGGCAGCAAACACCATAACAACCCTTTGTGATCAAAGGTTACATGCCAAGGAGGTAGATTTGTTGATAGGGAGGGGAGGGTAGTGACTTTTTGTTCACTGCCTACTTGATATAAATGAAGGCTATTGCTCCTAATGAAAGAATAACACAATAATTGGTTATGAAACACCTATGAAAAGCCTATGACAAGCTTATGAAAAGCCTATGAAAAGCCTATGAAAAGTCCATGAAAAGCCCATGAAAAGCCTATGAAAAGCCTATGAATTGATAACAAGTTATTAATAATAGACTAGACTTACTTTTGAGTCATAACACAGACAACGTTATTCTTGCTGCAGCATGCTATACATGATACAATTTGTTCCTCTGTACTCTCAGCCATCCTTTCAATATGTGATGCTTTGCCAGTTATAAAATCCCAGAATATAACAGACCCATCCTAAAGAATATAGAATATTAAAACAAGGCAGACAGATTGACAGACAATAGACAGACAGATAGATAAATAGACTAGACAGACGGATAGACAGACAGACAAAAGAACTGACAAATAGACAGACAGACAGATAAATAGACTAGACAGACAGATAGACAGACAGACAAAAGAACTGACAAATAGACAGACAGATAGATAAATAGACTAGACAGACGGATAGACAGACAGACAGACAAAAGAACTGACAAATAGACAAACAGACAGATAAATAGACTAGACAGACGGATAGACAGACAGACAAAAGAACTGACAAATATACAGGCAGACAAAAAGACAGGGGCTGGTTGTACGAAGGGTGGATAAAGTTATCTGCGGATAAAAGTTAGCCACTGCATAGGTTTTTTATAGATTTTATCCGCTGGATAAGGATTTATCCGGTGCATAGCGCTATTCAGGCTTCGTAGACTAGACAGACTAGACAGACAGAAGAACTGGCAAATAGACAGACAGACAGATAAATAGACAGACAGACAGACAGACAGAAGAACTGACAAATAGACAGACAGATAGATAAATAGACTAGACAGACGGATAGACAGACAGACAGACAAAAGAACTGACAAATAGACAAACAGACAGATAAATAGACTAGACAGACGGATAGACAGACAGACAAAAGAACTGACAAATATACAGGCAGACAAAAAGACAGGGGCTGGTTGTACGAAGGGTGGATAAAGTTATCTGCGGATAAAAGTTAGCCACTGCATAGGTTTTTTATAGATTTTATCCGCTGGATAAGGATTTATCCGGTGCATAGCGCTATTCAGGCTTCGTAGACTAGACAGACTAGACAGACAGAAGAACTGGCAAATAGACAGACAGACAGATAAATAGACAGACAGACAGACAGACAGAAGAACTGGCAAATAGACAGACAGACAGATAAATAGACAGACAGATAGACAGACAGACAGAAGAATAGACAGATAAACAGATAGTAAGACAGACTAATGGAGAGAAAAATGGACAGACAGATAGAGAAATCATATTGTAGACAAATGCAAATATATATACAAGCAGGGATAGAAGCTTAGGACAGACAGACAGATGAACAAACATATAAATAATACTTACCCCACTACCAGATACTAATAATTCATCATTTGATATCAGCTTTATATTGCTAACAAAACTAGGGACAGAAAAAGACATTTTGTCAACTAAAAACTCCCAATGAACTAAATAAAACTAACAGGTTTCCAAAATGGGAAAGTACAGATTTAAATGGGAACCTGTTAACTATACAATATGTCATCATCATCAGGATGATAAACATCCCTATTATCATCCTTCAATCCCTCCTTTTTAAACAGCCATGTCTACTAACTTATTTCTTATTACATTGTTATCTGTTCTGTGAAGGGCAGCACAGTAACCCTTGCCTCTCTATATATTCAACTCATTATCCTTAAATCTACACCATTTTTTGGTGTTGAACTTTAAACAAGAAAATAACACATCTCTTAGTGCCAAGAAGAACCTCAAACCACTAACTATAACTTACTCTGTATGGCCCAAACAGTAAGACTTTATGCTGTATGGATGATTGAAGTGGCTGACTCTGATCTTTTCATCTCTATCTGCTGTTATTATGTATTTATTATTTTCAGTTACAACCTTAAAAACATAAACAAGTCCAAACTTCATATAATTGCTATCCACATTAAATAAAGATGTTATGTTGTGTTGTGTTGTGTTCAGTTGTGTTGTGTTGTGATGTGCTGTGTTGTGTAATGTTGTGTTGTACCGTGTTGTGTTGTTTTTGTGTTGTGTTGTGCTGTGTTGTGTTGTGTCGTGGTATGTTGTGTTGTGTTGTGTCGTGGCATGTTGTGTTGTGTTGTGTTGTGGTATGTTGTGTTGTGTTGTGTTGTGTCGTGGTGTGCTGTGTTGTGTTGTGGTGTGTTGTGTTGTGTTGTGTTGTGTTGCATTGTGTTGTGTTGCATAGGATTGTAAGGACATTGTAGTGAATGTGAAGTGTGCTACACAAACACCATTATATGGTCAATGCTTAATAAGATGTATTAAAGACCCTTAGTACCTTACCAGTATGCACCGCACAAAAGACAAAAATTTTTTAATGTGAGTGCCGCCTGGGTATTTACGCTCTTATTAAATTGTTTAGCATTTTGTTCTATTTTTTCACTTATAATATGACTACTGTATAACTACTGCACAAATGAATTATAACACTCAAATCAAAATAAAACAACTGCCGGGTCTTTCACACTAGAAAATGTAATTTACCATGTCACTTATCATTGAAATATGACCAAGCTGTAATTCTCCTTTTGATTCTGAATCAAGTAGATTATATCTAGAGAGATATAGGGATGAGTATTCATAATAGAATGTTAATATAATTGTAATTGCATCATCACTGTGGCGATTGTTTTCATCATCACCACCATAACCATGAACATGATCACCATAATAATAATAATCATCATCATCAATGTCATCATTACTTTCATCATCGCCACTATCATCATCATTATCATCATCACAACCATCTCTGTTGTTATCATCACAATCATAATCATCATCATTATTACTGTTATCATTATTTTCATTATCGTCACTATCATATTCACAACCATCTCTGTTGACCGTTTTTATCATCACAATCATCATCATCATGATTATCATGATCATCATCATCACTGTTAATATAATTTTCATCATCAGCACCATCATCACCATTATCATAATCATTATCACTACCACTATGATCTTCATCATCATAAACAGTCTTACTTGTAAACATCTCCAGCCTTGTCTGCGACCAAATAATCATTTTCATTCCCTGTAAATGTAATCACTGTTGCCTTCTTGTCTATTGTTCGTGTGCTAATACATTCCCATGTGTCTGTGTTCCATACTGCCATCGTCTTGTTTAACGTACACACAGCATACAGTCTACCTGATGGAGAAAAAGCACTAACGTTACCATGTCCTAGTGCGGCATCTTGTTTATGTTCATCACTGGTCGGCTGCTTTGGTTTCTTGGTGTCTTGTGGTACTTTGATGTCTGATAGATTATATGAGAACTTACATGTACCAACACTGAGAAAAATAGACAAACACAATGTCAGTTCACCAAGAAATATGGTGATAGTGATGATGATGATGATTATGTTGGTTGTTGTGCTGATGATGACGATATATACTGCAGTAATGATGATGATGTAAAACAATGATAATGCTGATGATGACTGATGATTGATAATTATGATAGTAATGATTATGATTATGATGATGGATTTATTATTAAATTATGATGATGATGGTTATTATAATGATGATGCTGACTGATGATAGATAGTGATGCTTGTAGAAACGATTGATGGATGATGATGATAGCAGTTATAAAGAGTGTTATTATAATTACTTGAATTCAACTGAAAAGACAATAACAACATTTTTCTTGCACGTGCACAAAATATCACCCATCTGAACGGTATAATTTCCATAATTTCCAAAAAGAGTGAATTCCCTCACAACCAAAATTAACAAAAGCACTTACTTATAGTCAAGAATTTTAAACTTGGTACTGCACACAACGGCAACAAGACCATTTTCCATACTAAAAACTAACTTCGCCATTTTGAATATTTTGTTAAAACGAGCCCTTGGTCAATCTCGAACCCCGAGCCTTCGTTCCTCTTGGCCAGCCGAGTAACGTAAGACTCTGGGGGACCGGAATTCTCTGCTTATGCTGATTGGCCCTTGAAAATACAATGGTCAGACCGGAAACAGACGAAGTAAAATCTCTGATTGGTCCATCATGTAAACAAATGTACATTCAAAATGTAAATTTTGCGATTACATGTAATACGACGTCAACGGTTCTTTAATACTAGATAGAATATTAAATATCGTCGTTTATGAAATATACGAGTCGCGAAGCGAAGAGATATTGTATCGCCGCTAAGTTATCCTAAGTTAAGCGATGATTATTGAGTCGCGAAGCAAATTGAATACACCAATACACACAAAATACTCCTCTGACATCCAGTTATTTACTAAAGGTCAATCGTACCACGAAAGCAAACTAATAACCGTTGGAAAACTATAAATAAATCGACGGCTAAAGTGATCTGAATTGAAGGAGATTTAGACGCGTTTTTATATCATTATATAAACCCTGATGGCCGTTAAAAAACCTTCCTAAACTTTAAATGTTTCATTAGTGAGGAAAATGTTTATATTTTGGCTTAGAAAATATTTAAAATGCTACTAGGTCAATAATATTTTGAATGTCATTAACGTACTAAGTAACACAGGATGCCCAAACCCACAGATCATTATAATATTAACTAAGCATGCGCAATAGAAACCGGAACTCCAAAATCGGAGCTGAAAATTCCGTTCCCCCAGAGTCTAATGTCGGGCGCCATAAGACCGCTGACAAAAAGCCAGACGTGACGCTGGGCTCGAGATTGGCCCTTGGTTGTTAAAAGATACTGGTCAGCAGTATTATTGTTTTTTTTTGCGCCAGCGATACTAGCCCTTACGCGGTATATACCATTAGGGTAATGTCCCGTATGTTAGTCAAGACGCCATCTTGATTTGGTCGAAATTGACATTTTTTGTCTCATATTTTCTGCGTTTTATTCAAGAAATAGCCAAAGATAGCCATTATGTCTGACAGCGATGATTCAAATCTCTCTGACGAGGTATTTAGATTTATTTCTTTGGTAATATTCGTGATTTTAGATGCTTGAATTTGTATTTGAATAGCAGTCTTGATGTTCTGTTCGGAGTGAAGTTCGTAGATTTATTGCTAGTGTAATTTATATTTGTCCACTCGCGTCATTCACGTTTTCAAAATCCAATCACACTGAAGTTGATCTGTTTAGTTATGACTGGACTGTGTGATAGTATAATGTTTTCTTTACTTGGGGTTTCTCTTTGATAAATTACCATTCAAAAACACAAAAAACACGTGATTGAATCAACCATCACCATTATCAGATAATTCATCATCATCATCACCCAAATCATCACCATCATAGTCATCATTATATATAACCATTATCAAATATCACTGTGATCTCTATTTATCATCATCATCATTAATATCATCACAACAATTATTATCGCTGTTATTGTCAACTGAGAGTAGTTCTATTATGAGTTCATCAAATGTAATATACTTAATGAGTTACCATCTGCAAATGACCTTCACATCTATATGGATAAAGAATGTAAATCCGGAGATACCGTCTGCCGTCACTCCTATATAAGGTGGACATTAAAGATCCTGTTGTGCTGTTCGCAAAGAGTAGGGGATTGTCTCTCTCAGATTGATTTATTGGTGCAAAGGAGTATTAATAATATATTAATGTTGCATCCATTAGGAAGGAGAAGATATCACAAGAGATTCAGACGATGAAGATGAAGATGAAGATGATTATGAAGATGAAGAGGAAATTGAAGTGAAACGGAGAAAAAGACCAAACTCTGGTTTTGTGTTAGAAGAAGCAGGTATATATTGCAACTCTTGAAAATCATAACTTTACTAAAATTAACAACTAAAGTATATTATTTTGTGACTTTCAGATGTTGATGATGATTATGAAGAAGATGATGAAGTGGAGAAAGGCTATCATGACCTTATAGAATCAGGTGAGTGTGATATATATTTGTATGACTATGTATCAAAAACAGCCAAGCCATTCTATCATGACCTTATAGAGTCAGGTGAGAGTGATATATATTTGTATGACTATGTATCAAAATAAGCCAAGCCATTCTATCATGACCTTATAGAGTCAGGTGAGTGTGATATATATTTGTATGACTATGTATCAAAAACAGCCAAGCCATTCTATCATGACCTTATAGAGTCAGGTGAGTGTGATATATATTTGTATGACTATGTATCAAAAACAGCCAAGCCATTCTATCATGACCTTATAGAGTCAGGTGAGTGTGATATATATTTGTATGACTATGTATCAAAAACAGCCAAGCCATTCTATCATGACCTTATAGAGTCAGGTGAGTGTGATATATATTTGTATGACTATGTATCAAAATAAGCCAAGCCATTCTCAATAGTCTCCTTCACAGTTCCCTGCGCCATCTTGAAAGGTAGCCAAGCCTTTGCATCGAAGTGAGATAAAGATAAATGACATATGACATATGTATTAACACCCTGTGCCATCTTGAAAGGTGTCCAGGCCTTTGCATCGAAGCAAGATGAACGTTGAGTTTGCAATGTTAGAGACCTTTTAACACCTTGCAGGACAGTTATTCACATGACTCTATCATTTCAAGCTCAACGTTTGTCTCACTTTGATGCAAAGACCTAGCTGCTACATGTACCTTTCAAGATGGCGCTGGGAGCTGTAAAGGGGACTATTTGGCATCATAATTGTGTTCTATTTGTTCAAAGCTATGGCTAACATATGTTGTGTAAATATGAAGAAATACAATGCTTTAGGAACCAAAACTGAGACTATATGATAATGACAGCTATAATTATTATGGCTATGATCAATAAATGTCAATCGATAGCATGGCTATGATATTGGTAGTAATGACAATGAAGATGATTCTGATATTAAATGGCAATGATAATACAGTAATGTTATCCAGTGATGATGACAGTAATGATGATAATAATAATAATAATGGTAAAGTCAATAATGATGATGTTGACAACAACAGTGATGATGATGACAGTAATGATGATAATAATAATTATGATGGTGATGATGATGGGGATGATGATGATGTTGACAACAACAGTGATGATGATGACAGTAATGATGATAATAATAATTATGATGGTGATGATGATGGGGATGATGATGATGATGACAACAACAGTGATGATGATGATGACAGTAATGATGATAATAATAATTATGATGGTGATGATGATGATGATGATATTGACAACAACAGTGATTATGATGACAGTAATTAACATAATAATAATTATGATGGTGATGACAATGATGATGATGTTGACAACAACAACAGCAGTGATGATGATATTATTTACTAATTCATATCTCCTGCATATTTTTACCATAAGGTGATCATGAAGACATTGAACCTGAAGACCTATCAGTAAGTCTATCCATAGCTCATTCATTGACATTCTGTGATTGAAAACTAAGATAGTACTGTTTGTTTATTTAGGGAGCTCGAAGACTACAGCAAATGTATCGTGATAGAAAAGATGATGAGATAGAAGAATACTACAAAAAGAAATATGCTGAATCTAATGAGAAGTGAGTATTATTTCCTGCACACATTTTGAACAATAAAGGTTATTTCTGTAAGAAAGGATATATGTACTACTTTTGATTTATTTATTTTTTCTAGATACTATGACAGCAATGAATTACAACCTGAAGTTCAACAACAGAGTCTTCTGCCCGGCGTAAAGTAAGTTTGTTTTGCATGAAAGATTTGATGTATAGAACGATTCTACATTTGTACAAAACATTGATACTGAGTTAAGATCTACTTCTTCTCTATTGCTGTCATCAATGAGATGTATTTATAATCTAATTGATTTGTTATACTTCAGAGACCCAAACTTGTGGACAGTTAGGTGTAAAGTAAGTATATTATTTTAGGATAAAGTATTATCTCTAGACATTTACACATAGTCAATACACTGGTCTTGTTTTTAGATTGGAGAAGAGAAGGCCACAGTCATTGGTTTAATGAGGAAAGCCATTGCACAGCAGTTCACTGATGAGGTATGTGTATTCTGTATTAAACAACTAGTGGCCTTGATTTTAGTGAGGCTTTTCATGATCACCATGGTAACATGTCAGCAGTCTGTCATATCCATGTGATAGATTGATGTACTTGTTGTTTAGTTTGGGATTATAATAATTGCTTTTGCAAGACAGTAGGATGTGTGTTGTACAGTGTTTGCGGTGATGCAGTTTTGCAATAGTTTTGGTGCAGTATTGAAAGTTTTTTCATTTATATCTGCAGTTTTGCAGTGTTTAACAAATCTTGTGGCTGCAGTTTTTAGCAAACTTTGGTGCAATTGTGTGGATTTTGTTGATTTTTTGTGCGGTTTTGCGGTTTACTGTCTCCCCCCTTATTTCCCCCACTTGTAGAGTGGGTCTAACTTAAACCTTTCTGTTTGTTTTAGCCATTGCAGATCAAGTCTGCTATCGCTGTAGAAGGTTTAAAGGGATACATTTATATTGAAGCTTACAAACAAACTCATGTCAAGCAAGTAAGTATACATGTCAATGATGATGATGGTATGGCATTGATCATGATAACGATGGTGATGATAGTGGAGGTGGCGATGATGATGGTGATCATCCTGATAGTATGTTTGTTGTAATGATGACGATTATATAAGCAATGATGAAGATAGTCATGATAATGATAGTCATGATGATGATGATGATGATGATAATAATAATGATGATGATGATGATATAAATGATGATGCCTATAGTACCTTATTTAATTAATGTAACCATTAAAGAATGCAACCTTTTCCAGGCAATAGAGGGCTTTGGTACATTGCGTATTGGTAAATGGCAGCAACAGATGGTCCCTATCAAGGAAATGACGGATGTACTCAAGGTTGTGAAGGAGGTTGTAGCACTGAAACCAAGACAGTGGGTTAGATTGAAGCGAGGGATCTACAAGGATGACTTGGCACAGGTATTGGACTGTGATAATATTTTCCTTTGATCAAAGAATTTACAGAGATGTATAGAGATGATGATAGTCATGAATTAGTCAATTGTTGACTGATTGGTTTGATGTATTTTTTTAATTATCCATTCTTTCATCAATCCATCCTATATTCACACTCACTCATTCACTTATTCATTGTTTGTTTATTCATTCATTCTTTCATTCATTTATACATTCATTCATCCATTCATTTTATCATTGATTCATCCTGCCATTCATCTTTTAATTCATTCATCCATCCATCCATCCATCTATTCATCCATCTATTTATTAATCATTTCATCCATTCATTTTTTAATTCATTCATTCATCCATTTATTCATCTGTTTATTCATTCATTCATTCATTCATTTTTTAATTCATCCATCCATCCATCCATTCATCCATTTATCCATTCAAATTATCAACAATTAATCATTTTGTTTTGTTGTCACAGGTTGACTATGTAAATACAGCAAGAAATCAGGTAAATAATAATAACAATAACTAATATTTCTATAGCGCCTATCCAATCCTGTCCTAGGCACTTTACAATGTACACTCAAAATAAATTAATGAAATTACAATAATTAGGAAAGGTAAGTCTTTTCAAAAAGATTTGTTTTATATTGAGATTTGTAAAAAGTTTAGAGTTTCACAAGAGCGGATGGTATCAGGCAAGCTGTTCCAAAGTTTAGGAGCACAAATGGAAAAGGATCTGGAGCATGAAATATGTCTTACCAGCAATTATTATTGTCACCATTTGCTTTTTACTGTAGCTAAAATATGTTGAACTGTTTCAGCTTACATTAAAAATGATCCCAAGGATAGATTTCACACGGACAAGAGGAACACCCCGCACGGCCGAGGTAAGTGAAATCAATACTTGTAGTACACTCCATGTAGAGTATATAGTTAAGGCTGATTGAATGGTGTTGGTTTGTTCTATAGGACCAAGAAAAAAGAAAACGCAAGAGAAAACCATCTCAAAAGCTATTCAATGCTGATGATGTTAGGTAAGGAAGTCAAGGATGATGATACTGATGATGATGATGATGATGATTAAGAAACTGATGATGATGATAATGATACTGATGATTATGATGATGGTGATAATGATAATTATGATGGTGATGATGGTGATAATGATAATTATGATGGTGATGATGATACTGATGATGATGATGATAATAATATTAAAAGGATACTTAATCAATTGTCTCACGATTGAGGTCATTGGTAGAAATACCGCGACGTTTCGACTGCAATCTGCTAGTCTTCATCAGGCGATGGTGTAGACTGGATGATGGTTGTCTTATATATACTTTTTGTCGGATTATCGGCGCTGTGATTGGCTGACGCGTGATGTCCCAGCATGCTTCTTGATTGTTGGCATCCACTCTTCCGGTAGATCGATGCCGCAATCCCTATTGATGTTGTTAGATAATAATATTGTGATGATGATAATAATAACATTAATAATGGTCTCACCCTAAGATAATATTGTAATGATGATGATACCATAATTGTGATATTAATGATGATGATGATTGTAATAATGATAGTAGCGATGACTAATGATATATGATGACAATGATCTTTTCTCAGAGCTATTGGTGGAGAACTAAACCAAGATGGTGACTTCATTATCTTTGAAAACAATCGATACCGTGGTGGCTACTTGTACAAGACGCTAGCCATGTCTGCAGTAGTCTCTGAAGGCATTAAACCAACATTACAAGAACTGGAAAGATTTGAGGCTGTGCCAGAGGATGTTGAGCTTGAACTGCCAACCAAATCAAAGAGCATTGAAGAAGCCAAGTATACATTCTGTCCTGGTGACAATGTTATCGTTGCAGACGGTGATTTGATGAACTTACAGGGAAAGATCATGAGCATTGATGGAGACAAGATAACAATGATGCCTTCACACGAGGACCTAAAGGTAGGTGTTGGGCTTCCTGTGGTTTTTACATCACTAAAGTGAATTATAGATGAGGTAGTAATGATGATAGAGGTACATGTAGTGAGTGTGTCGAATACTTAAACATTAGCCATTGCATGACTAGGGAGATTCGGTAACGACTCCCTGTATATTACAATGTAAAACAATGATTATTTATTAATGATTTATCTATTATTTTAGGCGATAATATCTTACATTAACATGTTGTTGTGTTTCCATAGGAACCATTAGAGTTCACCGCCATGGAGCTAGAAAAACATTTCAAAATGGGAGACCATGTCAAAGTAATAGGTGGTCGATTTGAGGGAGACACAGGACTTATTGTACGTGTAGAAGACACTGTTGTACTCTTCTCAGACCTCACCATGCATGAACTTAAAGTCTTCCCTAAGGACTTACAGTTGTGTTCTGAGAGAAGCAGCGGTGTAGACTCCATGGGACAGCATCAGTTTGGTGATCTGGTGCAGCTTGATCCACAGACCGTTGGGGTTATCATTCGTCTTGACAGAGATACCTTTCAAGTTTTAAACCAGCATGGTAAAGTAGTACAGGTCAAGCATCAAGCTGTGGGGAAGAGGAGAGAGAACAGGGGAGCTGTAGCATTGGATTCTGAGCAGGTGGGTTTTATGATAGTAGTGCCTCCCCCCCCCCCCCCCCCCCCCCAAAAAAAGTAATAAAATAAAATGACAAAGTAGTTCCAAAGACACATTTATAGAATATTGGGTTTGTTTTTACTTATTGTTAAAGAATGTTAAAAATTGTTCAATTTATTCAAACATTTAGATATCTGTTAATGTTTTAATTCATTTATTCGCTCATCCATTCATTTATTCACTCATCCATCCATTTATTCATCCATTCATTTATTCACTCATCCATCCATTTATTCATCCATTCATTTATTCATCCATTTGTTCATTTACTCATTTGTTCATTTGTTCATTCATTCATTAATTCATCCATCAATCTATTCATTCACTCATCCATTCATTTGCTCATTCATTCATTCATCCATTTTTTGATTAATTCATTCTGTAATTCTGTAATTGTTATCTTTAGAATACAGTCCAAGTTAAAGATATTGTGAAAGTTATTGAAGGCCCTCACCTTGTAAGTATTGAGATATTTCTAACCACTAGTATCATATTAACCTTCTATGTGCAAGCCTTGATGCTGTCCTTGTATGTTACTTGCTATTGGAGTCGTTCATGTCCAGGGCCAACAGGGAGAGATCTTGAAAGCATAGCTATCATATAAACATTGTGTTTGTTAGCCATGTACCTTACTCTCTAAACAAGTGTTTGTATTCATGTCCAGGGCCAACAGGGAGAGATCAAGCATCTTTACCGTAGCTTTGTGTTCATCTATTCCAAGATGATTATAGAAAACAGCGGTATTATAGTTTGTAAATCTAGAAACATTGTGCTTGCAGGAGGAGGAAAGGTGAGAAAACACATTTATTTCTTTACATTATTATTATAATTGTATAGTCTCTGTATCTGGTGCAATCTTGTAATTGAAGTTATGTCAGTGAATTTGTGCAAGTCAGCCTTATCCTTTCAATTTCTAAATGTTGCTCATTGTGTGTGTGCTTGAAGTGAGAATGATTGAATTGAGTTTATCTTTTTTAGGCAACTAACAACTTTGGTGGGATTGGATCATTTGCACCATCATCTCCAAGAATTACCAGTCCTGCTAGAGATTCAGGTAGATTATCTTACTTCGTTCCCTCCTTTCTTCCTTTCTTCCTTGCTTTCTTATTTACTTCCTTCCTCATATATTTATTTGGTTGTTTTGTTTTCATTGTTTCATTCATTGTTATTCATTGTTTGTTCCATTCTATGCTGTACTTCCATCCATCCTTTCTCCCATCCATCCATTCTCTCATCCATCCTTTCTCCCATCCATCCTTTCTCCCATCCATCCATTCTCCCATCCATCCATTCTCTCATCCATCCTTTCTCCCATCTATCTTTTCTCCCATCCATCCTTTCTCCCATCCATCCTTTCTCTCATCCATTCTTTCTCCCATCCATTTCATTCAAGTGATTCCAATTGTTTGTCACTTGTGTTTTTCAGGTGGAGGTGGTCGAGGTCAGTCACCCCAAGGTGGTGGTGGTGTTGGTGGAGGAGGAGGAGGAGGAGGTGGTGGTAGAGGGCGTGGCAGGGGTCGTGGAGGTAGAGATATGACCATTATTACACAAACAGTAAGGATACGTCAAGGGCCATACAAAGGTAAGTTAAAATGGTAGATGATACAGTACATAGTGTATGTAATTCACTAGAAACCTTATTTGTTGTAAGCCTCGTTCTTTTGTATTAGTTGGAATCTTTTAACAGTATTGAATTACGTAAACAGTGTCTTCTACTATTTATTTATTTATTTATATTACATAATCAGTAAAGGCGTGCCATCAAGCTGATGTTAAAAGAAAAAAACTAAATGATATCTAGCCAAAGAACACTGAAATCTAACTGAATGTATGTATCTATTGAACCAAGACATGACTTTATTGTATTCTTGTCTGTGTTTCCCAGGCTATATCGGTATTGTCAAAGATGCCACAGAAACCACAGCCAGAGTTGAGCTTCATAGCAACTGTAAGACCATATCAGTAGACAGAAGCCGTCTTAATATTCTCAGGTACAGTATATATAGGACTTTGATGTATACCTTAGCTGTGTAGTTAGAAATGAATACATTCTTCGATGTATAAACAACTTGCTTTGTAAAGCTTTCTATAGTTAACCCAGTTGGCTTGCACCTTCATGTAACGATAAATGATCATTCATATAATAACTTGTGAACATGAATGTGCAAATAAAAGAAAATGTCATTGTCATATGGTGATGATGATGGTGTAATGATAACGATGATCGTGATCATGAGAATGCAGCTGATTACGATCGTAATAATGATGATGATTATTATTATTATTATTATCGTGAAGATGATGATGATGATAATAATGATGACGATTGTAATAATAATTTGATAATGATAATGATAGCTATTATTATGACAATTGTAATAATACTGTTATCATAATGTATTGTGTAATTGATATTATCCCACATGGCCCGTCTAACACTATTTCATTGTGTTATTAGTGGACCAACCAAAGCTGGAGGTGCATCAACTTATGCACGTACACCCATGTACGGCTCACAAACACCCATGTATGGATCACAGACACCAATGCATGGCTCAAGGACACCTATGTATGGCTCCCAGACACCCACCCATGGCGATGGTAAGTGACAGTGGATGACAAAACAAACTTTTATATTGAAATGTGTTCGGTGTTTACTGTGCGACTCGCCGTACCGTCACTTACAAAAACCTTTGATGAATTTTTGACATTATTTTGACATTTTTCCATGTCAATGGACCAATCAGGTACAAGTTTATATTGACAGGCGGAGTTAATATCGATCAAAGGCGGAGACTTTAGAAACTTTGATGTCTGTAATTGGTCCGATTGAGAAAAAAAAAGTCAAAATAATGTCAAAAATTCATCAAAAGTTTTTGTAAGTGACTACGGTACTGCGAGTCGCACAGTAAGCCATTTGATATTTTTCTCATGTATCTTTATAACAAACGTTTCTATGAGTTGACAAAGATTTCAATATCAACTGTCTCTATTTGTCAGGAAGCCGCACACCTCATTATGGTTCAATGACACCTTCCCATGATCCTTCACGAACACCGTTACATGGTGGAGCCTGGGATCCAACCCAGCCTAATACCCCCGCTCGTAATGATGAATTTGATTATGGATTTGATGCGTCAACCCCGTCACCTGCAGTAAGTAGAACAATGATGATGATGATGATGATGATGATGATGATGATGATGATGATGATAATAGTAATGATGAATTTGATTATGGATATGATGCATCAACCCCGTCACCTGCAGTAAGTAGAACAATGATGATAATGATGATGATAGCAATGATGATGATGATGATGATGATAATAGCGATGATGATGATGATGAATTTGATTATGGATATGATGCGTCAACCCCTTCACCTGCAATAAGTAGAACAATGATGATGATGATAATAGTGATGTTGATGATGATAATAATAACGATAATGGTGATGATAACGATAATGGTGACGATTATAAAAGCGATGATGACAATAGTGATGGTGGTGGTAATGATGATGATGCATCTGATAATGATGACAATGAAACTGGCCATGATGATGATGATGGATTTCTCTTTCAGAATTACGCACCTAACACACCAAACCCTGCCACCCCCGGTGCCTATACGGGACCGTATACACCAAATACCCCTGGGGCTGGTATGTATGGATCAGAGCCAACGTATTCACCGTACACACAGTCGCCGTCTCCAGCTGGCTACGCTAACCCAGTAACACCCGGTGGTAGTATTCCTCCCGTATCACCGGCATATAACCCGCATACACCCGGTGCTGGAATGGAAGAACATGGGCCCGGGGAATGGGTCACTACAGACATCGAAGTCCGGGTTAATATGAACCACGATGTGAGTAGAAATCGACATTTGAAATAACGTTCTGACTACGTTGTTTATACTGTGAAATATTCCATATTCTTTCTATTCTCCATTTCTTTTCCCTTTCCCATTTCTTTTGTTTTCTTATTACCGTTCTTTTTCCATTTTCGTCTTGTATAGCTAATATCAACTTGATTTAATTCACCTTATACCTTTATATTTGTATCGGTATTGCATTTTATATTTTATTTGAGGGCCACTTATTATCTTAGGATAAAGTGTTGCTCTTGTTATATATTATTTTCTTTCCTCTTTTCAATTTGTTCGCGTATACTCTTCCTTGCTTTAGCTTTCTTAGCTCTCTTGAGTCTTAATTGTTTTATAGAAAAACGAGGAGATATTGATTGATTGATTTCTGTCTCCTACTCCTGTTTGTATTTGACTAATGTCTTGTCTAGCTCTCGTTCTGTCTCCAAGCCTGTTTGTATTTGACTAATGTCTTGTCTAGCTCTCGTTCTGTCTCCAAGCCTGTTTGTATTTGACTAATGTCTTGTCTAGCTCTCGTTCTGTCTCCAAGCCTGTTTGTATTTGACTAATGTCTTGTCTAGCACTCGTTCTGTCTCCAAGCCTGTTTGTATTTGACTAATGTCTTGTCTAGCTCTCGTTCTGTCTCCCAATCCTGTTTGTATTTGACTAATGTCTTGTCTAGCTCTCGTTCTGTCTCCCAATCCTGTTTGTATTTGACTATTAAATGTCTTGTCTAGCTCTCGTTCTGTCTCCTAATCCTGTTTGTATTTGACTAATCTCTTGTCTAGCTCTTGTTCTGTCTCCAAATCCTGTTTGTATTTGACTAATGTCTTGTCTATTCTGCAGGATCCTCAGCTTCTGGACAAACTAGGTGTTATTCGTGATGTTGCTAATAGTGACATATGTACGGTGTATCTCTATGACGAACAGAGAAAGATTAGTATACCTGCATCCAACCTAGACTCTGTACAACCATCTAAACAAGAAAAGGTACCGTACCTAATCATGATCATGATGATGATCATGATGATGATGATGATAATGATGATGATGGTGCTGACGATGATGATGGTGGTGGTGGTGGTGGTGGTGGTTGTAAAACTGACGATAGAAACAATGATAGTAATGATGACAATGGTTTAGATGATAAAGGTTCTACTAATAGTGATGGTGGTGGTGGTAAAACTGACGATAATAGTTCGCTTATGACGATGTAGATGTTTAAGATAGTGGTGGTGGTAGTGGTAAAATTGACGATATTTTCGTCTGATGATGACAATGATGTAGATGATAAAGATTCTACTAATACAAATATCGATGGTGATCTTTTTGACATGTGATAAATACTAATGGAGATATCATTGTAATTAATATAAATGATGATTGTAATGGTAAAGATAATAGTCACAATTATGTAGATGATTATTAAACTAACATATCTTGTTAACTACAGGCTAAAGTCATTAAACTAACATATCTTGGTAACTACAGGGTTAAGTCATTAAACTAACTTATCTTGGTAACTACAGGCTTAAGTCATTAAACTAACCTATCTTGTTATCTACAGGCTAAAGTCATTATCGGAGATGATCGCGAATGCACAGGAACTCTTATCAACATCGATGCAGAAGACGGCATTATCAAGATGGATCGCAACGACCAACTGAAGATTCTCCCTCTAAAACATTTGGCTAAGATATCAACGGTTACCGAATAAATACAGCTACTCTCCTTGGTTACTGTTTACATAGTTACTCGTGGTTACAGTTGTCATGACTACTTCCTTCCTTACAGTTGGCATAGTTACTTCATAGAATACCGTTGTTATAGTTACTTCATTAAATACCGTTGTCATTGTAACTTCATTGAATAATGTTGTCATAGTAACTCCATAGAATACCGTTGTTATAGTTATCTTATTTGTTACCGTTTCCATAGAAACTTACTGGTTACTATTGTAATCGCCACCTGCTTGGTGACTGTTGTCTTAGTAACACTTTTAATAACCGTTACTATGGTCGCCTAATGTTGTCATAGTTACCCGAATGACTCCCGGATACTGCTGTCATTGTTAACCAAATCAGGTTTCCGATATTGTTGTCATATAGAGAAGCTTCAGATAGAATTACCAAATGAATTATTTTACCATAAATATGAGAATTGTTCAAAATTATTGAGGTTTGTAGCTAGGGAGTGATTGCCAGTCATTCAGTTGCTTTTATCAGTTTGCATGTCATTTTGTTCGTTTGTGTTGTTCTGTTTGCTTGCCTGTCTATCGGCTGTCTGACTACCTATCTTTCTGATCAACCATCCTTTCTATACGAGTTCTTTACCTACAATTGCTATACAATTCTTCTCCGTACTAAACCATTGTAATTTGCATTTATTTAATAAAAAAATCTCACATAATATGTGTTCGTGCAATTACAATTCTCGATAGTTCCTAGAGAGAAAAGCATTCAAAACGCGCCTTTCTCTGCCATCAAAACATCACCCTCGAGCTTGCTGACATGACGCTATGCGTGTAGCTTTGTTGAAATGCGTCTTAGAAGTTAAAAAAATATCCAATATCTGATTTAAAACTAGTTGTTTGAAGGTATAATTATGAAAAAGACCCAGACGAAATAAGAGTTAGTGTATATACATGCACGTGTTTATGTAAATGAACTGAAAGATATCGATATGTCTGCTGGAAACACTAATGGTAAGCATCGGATATTAAAAGGTTTTCCATCCCATAGACTGAATAAGTTTATTTTCTTCTCTGGATGAAGTCCAATTACGCTCACAATGTTTTGTAAATATTTTTAAATAAGAAGATTATTTGTATGAAAAGTGGCGCGTGAAGGTTGAGTAACAAAACTGACTCGCTAAGTTATTCGTGTTTATTTTTGTGCATGTATTTTTGCTTCTCTATCAACAGATAAATAAATAACAACACTATAAAGTACTACTACGAAAATATCAAACCAATTGGTGAAAAATAATAATTATTGTAACCCAAATGATGTTGTTTTCGACTGTACTCTAATCGCGCCGGCGCGCGTCCCAACAAATCTCTGTTTTGGCGCGAAAAATAGGGAAGGACTCGGAGGTGCGGGAATTATTGTTTTAAATTTTTGATGAATTTTTTTCTGGTGTTTGAAGATTTGACTTACATTTTGACAGATCTTAGTTGAATCTCAGAAAACCTTAGATTTTTAATGCAAATTTTTTCACAAGAAAATTACAGTTATAAGTACAAGTTTCACTCAAACTAAACATTGACACAATTATTTGGCTTTACTGAATTTTTGTGTTTTGGCTTAACTGTATTTTTGTTTTTGGCGCACTTATTTTTTTATTAAATTTTTTATTTGGGTTTTATGATTGTTTGATAAAGATAAAAAAAAATAGAACTCGAAAATAACATTAAATTACAGCGCAGATAAGAAAATATAGGTTTAAATATAACATTTTAATAAGATAATAAATTTGTAAGATTGCAAAAAATACAAAGAATTTCAAAAAGTAATAATTTACAGTATGTGTATTTGAAGAGTTTGGCAAAACTTCAATCTGACTTTGAACCTTGGACTTTGGATAGCTTGGTGATTGTTTGAAGGTGTGGCCGTTAATAAATAGATTTTATTTCCACTCAAAAAGTCATTGAAATAATGAGAAATAAAACGAATAAAAAACTAATTTAAATCTTAGGCGAACTTTTTGCCCATTTATTTTCTAACCCTAAGGATTTTTGGAGTTTCAAAAGTAGTTGGCAAGCGACTAGGATTAGTAAATTCAAAATATTATTCAAAATCATCTTTCTACCTGCAAAAGACTCCGTAAAAAAATACTTCTTTTCACCACAACATTGCAGATTGATGCAAGCTTGTTTCTGATTGGCTGCATCAAAGTGAGGCAGCTACCCCGCACAGTCACTACGCGTGCGTGAAAATGTTGTAAACAAAACGAAAACTTGTGAGTTGATCAAGTGTTCGAAACACAATCGAACAGACGTCGAGGAAACCACATCGAAAATGGGAAAGAAGCTGAAGCTTTTCGGCTTGGCCGTTATAGCAGTAATTCTCGCAATTGTTTATCCAAAAGTGAAGAAACATTACGATACTTATGTGAAACCTCACATGCATTTAGTCGCGAAAGCGTACACAGTGGCGAAAGAATTCAACGTTCTTGGCTATCACATACCATGGAAGTTTATCCTACCAATATTCGCACTCTTCATAGCTTATAAACTGTACAAGGTGAGTTTATTGTGTGTTTTAGTGGTTATTTTAAGTAGTTTTTGATTAGTTTGACTAGAAATAGTTTGGGGTATTTTGTAAAGTTATGTTTCCACGAACAGGTGCAACTCCTAACTGTTTATTGATGGAGAATTCTGCATGATTTTAGTGATAAAAATCTCTATGATAACAACACGTTTTCTTTCTTATTCTTAACACTAAATTTAACCGGAAACATTATCTCACATTCATTTTTAGAAAAGTCGATTTTTTAGCGTTTTTCACAGCGTATAAAACGGTAAAAGTCTGCACAGATTCCAGCCAAAATGTTGAAAATTCTTCGCTATCGTTATTACTCACGAAAACCGCGTGAATATATTATCTGTAAACAAGCTTGCAAAGGAATTACCGATATAGAACAAACTTTATTAATACTGTTAAGTATTAATTAAATTTTCAACAAAAATAATTTCTAATTTTATCCACTGAACATATAAAATTAAAAAAGCGCTGTTTAATTTGTCTGTCTGACCGTCTGTCTTGAGAAATGTTTAATATTTAGTACTTTGAGTGAAATATATTTGTTCAATTTCAGGAAGTTTTGCAAATGCTTGGGCTTAATTCAAATGTTGTTAGTAGATTGCTTCACCTATTTAACTATGCACCAACCTGCCCCATTGCTAACCAGCTTTGTTTAGAAGCAAGGGAGTGCCACTCACTAATATCATATCTATTTACACTAAACATTTTTACTCTCCATAAACAGACAACATTAGAAGGATTTGTTAAGTTAAATTAATTAAGGGAGAAAATAAATCTCTGAGCATGTAAGATATGAGCACTACCCATAGCTGGGCTAACTAACATGCATATTGCTTGCCAGGCTTATTTTGGCTTTTGGCGAGCTTCTAAATTTCTCCATATATATCTTTTTGTGTAGCATTTCTATCTTAAAAAATAACATTTCCCTTTACTTTTCCCAATTTTCTTGCACTTTTGAAATTTTGCTTGCACTTAATTACATTTAATTCAGATTTTTGTTTACTATATAAAAAATTATTTGACAAATTCGATGTAAGTTTTTTGTTCCACATACAATTGGATATTTTTTGTTGAAGTAAAAAAAGAAAGAAAAAATGTGTCAGTGTTTGAATAGCTAAGTGTATGTAAACTACAAGTCTGACAGTACCTGCTACAGGTACCAGCAAACAAACCCAGCCCAACAAAGCTGTCTGATAAATATTGTTTGGCCAGGATTCCCAGACTTATTTCATTAAAAACATCTACTTAACAATTTCCATCTAAAACATTTTAGCACACTTAAAAATAGTATACTTTTGTTAGTTGGTTGGAAACATTTCTAAAAATATCCAAAGAGGTTTGCTGCCAATAAATAAAAAAAATTAGTTCTCTTGGCAAATTGTAGTATATTGTGTTATATCCATGTTTTGCAAATTTATTCTCTAAATTTCAATTTGTAATTCTAAATTTTCTAAATTCAAATTTCAATTCTAGAATTCCAGACTGAACTATGTCCATATGGTTGACCTACTTTTTGAGAAGTAAATGTCTCACAAGTGATAACACACTGAAAACCCAATAAGCTATCACGTTACCATATAATGGTTCAAATAGTTCTAACACTGAATTATTAATATTTTCAGAGACGAAAGAGGAGAAAGCAGGAAGAGGCTGAGAGACTCCGCAGGGAGCAGCGGTTCATGACAGAAGAGGAAGGTGAGTTCATGCCCGTGACCGCTCCCTTAAATGTTGTCATGTTGTTTTTGTAACTTTTCAAATAGTTTTGGTAAACATGATGTCAACTCAGATTAAATGCTTAAGACTTGGTGAAAAACAATATTTTAGATGTCATTTCCTATTTTGGATGTCGGGTTTTTTAGTTTCTGTCTTTCGATTGCCTTTCTCCCTTGTTTCCATTTCCCCTTTCTTTTATTTTTTCTTATTTTCCTTCATTTTTCTTCTTGATTTCTTTCTTTCTCTTTCTTCCATATTATCTGTCTCTTCCATTTCTTTTTCCTTCCTTCCTTTCCTTCCTTCCTTTCGTTCCATAAATTTCTTTCTTTCCTTCTTTCTTTCCTATCTTCCCCTTTATTTCTCACTTCCCTACTTTCTTTCCTTCCTTGTTTTCTTTCTATGATTTCTTTCTTTCCTTCTTTCTTTCTCATCTTCTAATGGTAATCTAATAACTGCAAAGCATTGGTTCATATCTGTTCATATGTTATAATATATAACCATGCTCAAATTTTATCAAAATATCATAAATTTTAGGAAAAGTTAATCAAATTGATTGTTGAATGAAGTTATGATTTTCAGAACTTGTGCAGCTTGCAGGTGCTTCGACATGCTTCTCTTGACTGACAAGACATGACAACACAGTACAATATTTATCATGTAAAATGACATGGGCTCAGTTCCTCCCGGTTCAAAATCCACAGGAATCCCATGGGTGTATCATGGTTGTATTCAGTCCTACACAGGGAACCCAAGCTCAAATGAACAAAAAGATATATTACCCAAATATTACAACCGTGATGAGCCATCATATTCATTCTCATTTAATCACTCTGCATGGTTTCATAACTCTCCTTCTCAATCTTTTCACATTTTTTTTATTCCCATTCGATTTCATTCCCACTATTCTTGTGAAAGACTGAAAAAGAAACTGCATGATAATGGGTAGACAAAGTTTCTAAGGTTTGGACCGAAACAGCTAACTCATTTCCCATTTAATCATTCTCTTTCCACTTTTCACTCTAAACGTACTTTCTTCACTAAAAGCTCTGCGCTCTCAGTTTTGAAAAGGTCATAAGAATTGGCTTTCAAATTCATATTGATACATTGGCTACCCGTGATGCTTTGCAGTTTCTATTTCAATTTCAGTCCACCTCGTTCCCGAGTCTTTTCTCTTCGCTTGTTGGACGGGCGAGAAAGTGAAGGGTAAAGCCCTAGAACGAGATTGACATGATTTCATCTTCTAAATTCCATCTTGACGTCGTTGTATATTATTTGGGCCAATCTCTAAAATGTATTTGTCAAGCGTTAACTCTGATTTGTTAGCATTTTGGTAACATTCAATGCACAATGACCGTAAAATCACCTCATTTTCTATTTCTTTTAAAGTTTAAAGACATTTATTGTTTTAAACGAATTCAATCGCATTTTCCCATTTCTACTCCCACCACTTTTCCTACTTTGCAATAGCACTTCATTCATTTCAATCACATTTATCACTTTCAGCGCCCGCAAAAACCACCACACCGTCGATTGTTGAAAAGAAAGAAACAGTTCCTCTTGCGACCGCGCCTCCGCCAGCCGCCCCTGCAGTCGCCCCCGCAGCTACTGCAAAACCCCTAAACCCTCACGACTACACCCAAATGGGAAACCGTGTACGGTCTTTTAACGTTTGGCCCGCGACCAGCTCTGCTAACGTATTTGACCTGGCGCGCGCAGGGTTCGTGTTTACTGGTCGGGATGACGTTGTCGAGTGTTTCCAGTGTAAAGGCACGTTGAAACAGTGGAAGGTTGACGATAAAGCCATTAAAGCGCATAAAGACTTTTACCCTGACTGTGAGTTTGTGAAGGGAGTTGAGTCTGACAGCAACGTAATGACACGACTGTTGAACTTAAACGACGTTAACGAGGGGGTTGGGCAGAGGCTGAAGCAACTGCAGGCTGTACAGAGTAAGAGTAGACACGATGAGCAAGGTTAGTCCACAAAACCACATATACTGCGGTTAGTTTAGCTTGAATCAATCATAAAATATGATAAAGAAGCATGAGTTCACTATTTAATCATATTGAGGGAATACGACAAAGGGTAGATAGATGATGATGATGATGATTATCATTATCATGCTGCTGTTGCAGATGATGATCATTGTTTATGAGGATATTGACAGTGCTTTTGATGATGGTGATGATGATGATTATGATGTAGCCTCCGTTGCAGAAGTCTTATGGGGAGCGAACCACATAAGACGTCTGCAACGGAGGCTAGATTATGATGACGGTAATGATATGGTACGTTGATTTAGTTCTCCACACAATTTAAAACCGTGTGTTTCATTCCACAGCAGGCAAACACATCGGCGAGCTATCGAAAAGATTGGACACTACAGAGCGTACAATGCATCTTGTCATGAAACAGATGGAGGCTGTCACCAAATGCTTGGCCAAGACACTAGCTGATGACCCTGCGCTTAGTGGGGACAAATCGCTGGCCGAAATCACCGAGGGCTTAGTCAACCTAAAGGAAAGCAACGTTTGATGACGTATGGCCAATTGACGCTCGTGATTGGTCCGTGGGGATAGATCAAGTGTGACCCGATAACCAATGTGGGAACGACGATGATGAAAGAACTTAATTTCGGAATAGTTTGTGAGAGTTAGAAAATAGGAAATGTTATTGAATAATTGCACTTTTTTGCATGTGCCTACAAACGAATCTATATCGTTAGCTTTAGAAAGCATTCACTCTATTACCTTTGAATTTCGTGTATCACTCTGCGCATGTTCATGAAACTGCGCAGAATAAATGGCTTAGAGTGGATCCTTTCTAAGGCATTTAACTAAATGTAGATGGCTTAAAGAAGCAATAAATGCTTTAGAACTACCTTTGAACAAACAAGATCTCAAACGATTGAAGATATATAGAAGCACAGAGTTTAGGCAAAGTAAAGTTGATATCATTTGAATGCATTTATGACGACAAAGCGAAGCGATCGCTGACCGGTAATCACCAACTTGTCACCATGACAACAATCAATTTAGATAAATTTGTAAATGAAATATGATCAAAATTCGGCAATGCTTTGCAAGCCAAGGTTTTATACAAGTCTAACTTATTTGCACGACATACTTTTGTAATTATATTGCACATAGAGAATTTGAAATTAAATGTATTTGAAAATGAATAAATGTTTTATCTGTATGAAAATGAACGTCGACTTCTGTCTTTTATCTCTTACAGCATTTATTCTTATCTTTCTGATTTTGAAGCCATTTTATTTGTTTCATTTCCATTTTAATAATACCGAACCTAACCCAACAAAACCCTAGCACTTCCTCGTCTCCAGTCTCCCAATAGCGCACGAGGAATGCCTTAGCTATTTGGTAGTCTGACACTGCGTCAAGCAAAAACATGGCCATGTCTGTTTTGATCAGCGTTTTCATTGTCATTTTTAGCGCTGATTTCGCGCTTAGTCGCAAATGTCCATGTATGAATCCTGACCTTTGCAAAACTATAAATCGTCCGCCGGGTCAGGAGTTTCTTTTATGGACAGACCATCCTAAAGTTTGGAAGGACTACGACTGGAATAGAATCACCACCATCGCAATATTCCGGGACTGGGACGATGAGCTATTTTGCTACGCTCATTCCAAGGTACTTCTTGAATTATTAAGTTTAAAAAAAGTTATTTCAATTTTCTAGAGACAATAGACTACAATGAAGTACTTTTCCTTTGTGTTTAACCCGTGTAGATGAAGTATTGCATGTGGCCTGACAACGGTTTAAATAATGACAGTTTCCACAGCTTACACAAGTTCATATCATTTAAAATCATGGTCTTTTTATTGTATGCTTAAAATATAATAACTTTGGACAATTTCTAGAGCTTTTTTTAGTTATTTATTGTAACTGTTAACGGTAAATTTAAGTTGTCAGTTTTTGATGGTGATCAATATAGACTGTCCATTTCTATAAGTAATTTTACAAGTAATTTATTGTTTACATTTTATTAGAAAACCACCTGCCAAGTAAATTATAAACACATTGTTTTTAACGAGATTTGAAATGCTTTGTACCACATTTTTGTCTTCTAAGTATTTTTTAAATTATTTTGGAAAATGGGATGTTTTTTTTTGCAATTTTTTTGAAGCTCGATCCCTATAGAACAAAGAATCCAATTTATAATAGGGGAGTTATTATGACTTGAATATGACTTGATTATTTCATTTTCATCATTACTTACCATCTCTGTGGTTCAGGTTATCAAGAATTTGATGATAAACTTAATAATTAATGATGATGATGATGATGGTTAACTGTATCGATGCTGATAAAAATTATGATGATGATGATGGCCATGCATGATGATAATAATAATGATGTCAATGATAGCGACCCATGATGGTAATGGTGATGACAATAATGGTATTGGGTGTATGCTACAGTGCCTTTCATATAAGCAGGCATTATAGATCAAATTCTAAAAGACGTTTTTCACTACTAAATTTTTGTTTTGATGGACAGCAATTTTGAATGACTTTTGCATGCTGACATTTGAATTAAGATCAATCAGTAGGTGGTGTAAGTATATATAAAAGGTTCCCATTTAAATCTGTACTTTACCATTTAAATCTGTACTTATGCAAATTGTGTTGATGTGTGCTTATAAACACACAGATCAACCAGAGAAGTTCACTTCAGAAATAATATACTCTGATTGGTTGATCTGTGTGTTAAGCACACATCAACACAATTTGCATAAGTACAGATTTAAATGGGAACCTGTTATATATATGAAAGGTGCTGTAAATACTTTAATCTCTGTTACAGGGTGTCCGTGTTGTAGTCACATCCGGCTTCCCAATGGACAAACTGAACAGTAGTGAAGTACGTGAAGAATGGGTGAAAAACAAGACAAAATACGCTTTAGAGAACTTTGCTGACGGCATCAATATTGATGTTGAAGGACCGGTTGGCAATAACTCAAAGGAGGTTACATTGTTGACAAAACTGGTGAAGCTGACGGCAGATTCATTTAAAGAGAATATACCAGGCTCACAGGTAAATGAATGAAGTGAATGGATGGATAAAGAATGAATGGATTAAGAATGAATGATCTTTGCATGCATGCATGAATGAATGGATGAATGAATAAATGAAAGAGTGAGAGAATGAATGAATGAACGAATGAGTATGTGGATCTATGCATGCATGCATGAATGAATTAATAAATGGATGAATTAATAAATAAATGGATGAATACATGAATGAATGAGAGAATAAATGAGTATGTGGAACTATGCATGCATGAATGGATGGATGAATGAATGGATGCATGAATGGATGGATGAATGAATGGATGGATGTCGAATGAATGGATGCATGAATTGATGGATGAATGAATGAATAAATGGATGAATGGATGAATGAATGGATGAATGAATAAATGAATAAATAAATGGATGAATACATGAATAAATGAGAGAATGAATGAGTATGTGGATCTATGCATGCATGAATGAATAGATAAATGAATAAAGGGATGAATGAGAGAATGAAAAATGAAAACCTAGGAATTAGATATAATGTTGTGAGTTTCATTTTGAACAACTTGGTGGAAGGTGCATAAATTTATCATCAGTCAATATGTATGTTTCTTTAAGGTTTCATTTGACGTGGCCTGGTCACCAAATTGTATTGACGGCAGGTGTTACGATGCTAAGGCTATTGCCGATGCTGTAGATTTTCTGGTTATAATGGCTTATGACCAACAAAGTCAAATCAAGGAAGGACCATGTATTGCTAAAGCAAATTCACCTTACGAACAGACAATTAAAGGTATATTAAAATGGCATGGTAGTAACAAATGATATATTGGTAAATGAAATGATGATGATGATTGTGATGATGATATGACGATGATTGTGAGGATGATGATGACGATTGTGATGATATGATGGTTACCGGTATTGTGAGCCAGGATGATAATGATGATGATGATTGTGGTGATAATATGATGATGATGATGATACAATAATTGTGAGGATAATGATGATGATAATGATGATTGTGGTGATGATATGATGATGATGATAGTCAATAATTGTGAGGATGATGATGATGATAATGATGATTGTGGTGATGATATGATGATGATGATACAATAATTGTGAGGATGAGGATGATGATAATGATGATTGTGGTGATATGATGATGATGATACAATAATTGTGAGGATGATGATGATGATAATGATGATTTTGGTGATGATATGATGATGATGATGATGGTTTTATGATAATGCCTGTGATGATATATTAATATACAGTGATAATGCCTGTGATGATGATAATAATATATAGTTATGATGATTATGATATTGAAAATAATGATTAATATGCTTCAAGGTGTTGAACAATACAAGAAGCTCAACATCAGTACAAGCAAGCTGGTCCTTGGCCTTCCATGGTATGGCTACGACTACACCTGTGAGAAATTTGACACCACCAAGAGCACATGCTCCATAAAGGAGGTGCCATTCAGAGGGGTCAACTGCAGCGATGCAGCAGGTAGTCAGATAACTTATTCAACTATCCAAGATCTTCTTATAACCAGGACAGACACAGGACGACAGTGGCATACCCCATCCCTGTCACCATTTTTCTGGTATAATGACCAGTATGGCAATGTCCACCAAGTGTGGTATGACGACCCGTCTAGCCTGAGTATCAAGTACAGGTATGCGCTAGAGTACGGCAAGCTGAAGGGGATTGCCATCTGGAATGCTGACTTGTTGGACTATAGTAAATTGACGAGGGGAGTTTCGCAGACACATTTGATGTGGAAGACTTTGAGGAATGTCGCTGGTGTGAATTGCCTGCATTTTCCTTGCTGAACATCACCTGGTTAACGGAATAGTATAGGACTATAAAGATGAATATCTGAATTCTCCTTAAAGTTGCATTTTAAACAATTTTAACAGGAATTTTGATTTTGATCAGGATAGCTCACTTTAGGTGATTTTGCATTAAAATTAAATCTATTAGTTTTTAGAATAAATCATTGCTGTGTTTATGATTTTAAATTATTGTAGAAGAGACTGCAAAATTATTATCTACTTAATTTCCTTTGTAGATATAGACAATTATTTTTCATTAACAAAATGTATATTTTTGCAAATGAGAAAATAATTACTTCAAGATTTTAATTATGTATTATACAATACATGTACGTTGATCACATAATTTTGTGAACATCATCTTTTTGTCAAACTTATATCATACAATAAAAAGAAACAATATAGATTGTACATCTTGTGGTTTGAATTGCTGCATTCAACACTGCATGAATATATATGATAGCTGCAGCCCAAGGGGAAGTCTCTCCCACGGCTAGCTGTTGTTAGTGTCATCACGCAACAGCTGTGGGGGAGTCTTCCCAAGGGGAGGAGTAGAAAGATTTAATCTCTCTCCCAGTGTCCTTTGACCCTTCACTCCTTGTGGTCAAATTAACTGAAAGTACTATTTATACAATATGAGCGGTCGATCTGTATGGGATATACACCTATTTCAATTAACGTTGTCCATCTGGAATGGTTGATCTGAGACCGATGGAATTGTGGGAGCTCGTTAAACTGCAAATGCATTGTTTTAATCACACTTGAATGGTGCTGAATTAGAGATAACAGTATTTCAGAAGTAAACATTAATATTCGAGCGTGATTATAATAGTGCATTTGCAGTTTAACGAGCTCCCACAATTCCTATCGGTCTCAGATCAACCGTTCCAGATGGACAACGTTAATTGAAATAGGTGTACATTGGTGAGTCGAAGACAAGCCACTGTTTATCTCATACAGATCAGACACGAATATTGTATACTGGTAGTACTTATTGAAACTCCAACATTAGTTCTTTAATATTTTACTAAAATTGTCAAGATAAAAGTAAATCTGTCTGAGAATATTCAAGTTAAAACTTATGCAAATCAGGACGAATCTGTATGGGATATACAACCTTCTCCATGGTTGTGAATTCTTTTGTCAATTTCTCATGAATTATTAATGAGTTTTACAACAACACTTAATGTTTCAAATGTTTCTTTATTTATCAATTTTTATTTTACGAAGTCATGTTTACACCTCAAGGTATGTTAATTATTCATTTTGATCTTTATCATGAAAACTGGTCTCATACTGCAAAGGTCACACACTGATTTTGTAGATTTTGTCTACCTGTCTTTAGTTCAGTTAGAAAACAGTTTGTACTGCTTTTTAGTTTTGCAAAATTAAGATTATTATGTCAAATTAACATTTTTTCAGCCTACAAAACACCATCCATCCTTTGTTTATACTTCATGCATGAAAAAGCAACAGAAAGGAATGACTTTGTTGTATTATATTATATCAAATTGGCAATTTTATAAGTCCTTTAGTCATGCAGTTGTAAAACTGTTCTTAAATAGATAACTTTTATCAGGGCCAAATTATGGTATGGATAGTGGTTAAAGACATTGTCTATACTTCTATACACTTGTTCAAACTAGACTCTTTTTTTAGTTAAAGTATACAGCCGATAACAGGTTGTCCATTGTCGATACCAAATAAGTAGAATGTTAACTGGTTGTTTGTGTCACAAATGTTGTAGGTTATTTTTAACACAACATTTTGAGTTTGGATAGATCTTGTGTATAACATCATCTTGCCTTCCTATATATCTGGACGTACCCTTCGTACAGCCCTACACAATCCTATATGTACTTTAAAACATAGCACACTAAAATATCACCACTTTTGATGTATATATACTTCTATGCACAGGATATTGTATGTTCAACTGACACGTTAACTGTGTGGCTTAACCATATAAGGCATACAGAAGTTTCTTTGGCAGCAAAAGCCGTGAATAGAAGTATGTGAATACATTAAAAGTGATCATACTTTGGCATGTTGCTCTGAGAAACCATGATCAATATCACATTACAATTATTATAAATTAACACAAAAATTATTATGATCACATTAAACAATTTAAAAGATTCCAATCTAGAAAGATATTTATAAAAACCAACCAAATTATTTACAATTTAATCTCGAAATTAAAGGTTGAATATTTAGACTATATATGCTATCCGAAAGTCTCCTGTGACGCATATACCATGTAGAGAAAACCATCTTCATCTCTATCTTCTCTGTAGACTTCGCCGACTGTCGTAGAGATACTAACCATGTTTTTCTCATTGACAAGAAGAAAGAATGCTTGTGTTGGGCCAAGTTGAAGTCTTTTTCTGTTTAAACATTAACAAAAGAAATTAAATAATATGCCAAACAAAAATTACGCAAGAAATTCTAACCTCAACATTTGTTCTATGAATTTAAAAAATATATTTTCCAGTTCTATAAAAGGTCATGCAAAAAATGTGGCTATAACATTTTAAAATTGATTTACAACATATTTATGGCTATAGCAAAACTGCATGTTTTTTGCAATAATTTAAATAGTGAATATCACTTGAGAAGTGAAGACAAAATTTTGTATGATTGACAGAAGTACTTTTCTAAATATCTGGGCGTCCACAAAGACAGGTGTCCGTCCCGCCATGGTCATATGATTTAGAAATTTGCATATTATTAAACATATTACACGTCTTGAATTTATTATCAGCATTAATAGCAACAATAATTCTTAAACATTTGAAAAGAACAATATGAAGGGGAATACAATAAAGCTATCTATAGGTTCAATAAATTTTGTGAAATTTCGCTTGGATTTGATAGTTTAAAGTTGGAAATTCACAGCAAAATTCGAGCAAATCATCATCAGCTGAAACTATTTTCAGTATAGTTCAAAGCCTACCTTATTATACTAGCCAGGCTGCTCATCGTCAAATCGCCCGGCACAAGATATTTTATTTTGTCCAGTAAGGGGAGGTGTTTCTCTGTTTTCAGTCGCTCGACTATAACCTTTAAGAGCAAAAACAGGAGCAAAAATTGAATATTTTTTAATGACGACGTTGAATTATTAGATGTATGTAAATTTAGCGATGATTATTTTCAAACTTACAGGAATTTTCTCGGGATATTGCTTGCTAATCGTCTCCGAATCGCGTTTTCTTGAAGCTGTAGATTGAAAACTAAAGTTTAGTTGTGAATTTGACAATGTATGAAGTAAAAATTGATGAGAAATAACGAAAACCGTAGGTTTTGTTCGGCGAGATATCTTTGCGCGTTATCAAATGTCGTTTGAAACGATTCGACGGATTACAACAAAAATACCGCATTAAATTACAATTCGACGATACTTACAAAAGCTTTTCCTCTCTTTAAACGGTCTTTGCGTCTGAGTATTCATATTGTATCGTTATTTGTGCAGAAAAACGACAGAAAATGTAGGAATTTTGCAAGAACTCAAAGGTTTGTTGACAAACACGATTATTTTGCCACACACGTGATACAATCTGTCCAATCGCAAACGTTCGAACTTTTGTCCCATATATTACGTCACTGATTGAGTTGTTTTCTCATCTCTTTTCTTATCCCATTCAATTATTGTTCATTTTCCATTTTGGTGTCATAACTTGTTATAACTAAATTTACAAATAGGCTCAATTATTTTTTTAATCCAAGTATTTTGAGGAGACTTAAAAAATAGCCGAAAACAATTTTATTGAAAATTGAAATAAAAAATGTAATAAAAAGTGGAAAAAATATATAAATGGAATAATAAATGTATGTTCATATTAAATTTAATAAAATCATAAAGGAGTTATTTGTTATCAGGGATTTTCTGTATAATGATAAGCAATGAATATATCAAAATATGAAATAAAGTGCAAATTAATAATGAAGAGTAAAGTGAGAAATAAAATAAAGTTTTCCATTTCCTCGAAATAAGAAATATTACACGAAGAGTAGAACTATATTATTGCATATAATACTGAATTTTTAAAAAATACAAAGCTGATTTGAAATAAACTATGTGTTTATGGGCTTCCTGTAGTGTACCCTCGTACCAGGCTCTCCCTCTAGGGTCCTGCCCACATACAAACACAGTACCACAGTTGTATTATGGACGACGAACAGATGTCGAGGATTTTGCCGAAAAGCTAGCAGTTTAGTGACTTCTCAGGGCTTCTGCCCTGACTAGAGGCACCCAACATGACCGAGAAGTAAGTAGAAGCATTTGATAGCAATTTAATGCGGGAAAATAGTGTAAAATTGAAGTTTTCTTCGGGCCGGTCAGTGAGTCAGTTTTGCTCACTTGATCTCAAGTCGTTATGATAGGGTTACTTAGCAAATGGCCGTGAATTAGCAAGCTAACAATTTTATACATTAAATCCTTTTAAATTAGACAGATTATACATCAGAGTTGACGCAGGAATGATAACAAAATGGTCATTTGTTCGTCACTGGTATTTTATTGTGTACTAAACAACGGCCAACACATTTCACCAACAACAAATAACTGCTAGCACTATTATAAGCGTGGAATACTTGATCATTCCAGAAGCTTTGATCATATACGAGTTAATTTCAAATCGAACGTTTGATCGAGGTTTATATTTTGACCTATTTCGCTGAGTAAGGTTCAAGTATTTGAGATATTATTGTTGATATACTTGTAGGAAATATAGCTTGATTAATTAGCGTTGTCGTACGTCTTCAAAGTTAAGTATAAAAACAATGTAATTCAATTATTATAAAATGTCCTTTCGATGAATTTAAAATGTCGTATTTTCTTAGTATGGAAATTAAGTCTTCGTAAATCACGATAATTCGTATTTGATTGTTGTTTATTTAGGCATGTTTGTGGAAAGTAAAATGGAGTTTCAACGCGTTATATCAATTACATTGAATCCATAGCAGCCGACTAATGTACCGTAGAGTTATTTAAAGCCTTGTTGTTGTGATTTTAAAACCTTAATGGCTTATCTCACGTAATACCAGCTATATATCTACATCACTCGTTGTTTAAATTTGGCCTTCAAGCGTTGAATTTCGCTTCATAAGTAGAACTATTATTTGGTGCAAATCTTTGTTGATACTGGTCGAGATCCGATTCCTCTTCGCTGCTCTATTGTTTAATGTAAATCAGAAAGAAGGTTCACAACTTTGTGTTAATTTGTCGTGTGAGTTTTTAAAGCTTTCTCTGTTTTATTTTCCCACAGTTGGTCTCAAAGAGTGCACATGTGGGGTGCTATATTATATTTCATATCAGATTTCGTATCCAATTTTCACAATATTTCTAAAATTTCGTCTTATCTTAATCCTAAGTAGTGTGTTTGATTTATATTGTAGGTTTATCATAAAGATTATTAGTGAGGTGTTAAAAGACATGTTTTTGCACGTAGATAATAGTCTTTGTAATGTTTTCAAACAAGAGAAAACCTTCATGTCCAGCAGTGCTTTTGTGTCTTTACCCTAGGAAGTTTCATCTTTTATTTAGTGATTTAACCAGTCGTCTACCTAATACTTTATGAAGTTTGTAAAAACTCTGTTGAGAATGTGAAGCAACTCATGCTAGTTTCACTTTATTTTCATTGTTCCCGGAATAGGTCAGTGTGTGTCTATTTTGAGCTCATTTGAATTACAATTTGAACATGCTGTTGACCATGTTTTGATTCAAAACCGAAGCAGAGGTTTGAATGCATCAACTCACGTTAATAACTAGACAATCAACCGCATTATGAAATTGAAATCCTTTGTTTGGGCCTATTCAATCCAAATGCATATTTTTAGAGTAAAATTTTGAACTTGTACAGAGTGGGATATATACTAACATTGAGGAGATGTACATCCTTCTTTGGAGTTGAAAATATTACTTAAACGCTTTTGAATACTTGAGGCATTAATTCTAAAGTTTTAGTAGAAAGTGAAAAGATGGTTATTTTATGATGAAACCTCAAGTTTCGACTGCTACAACTAGTCCTTCCTCAAAGGAATATGACGAAAGGTAATATATGTATGAGATACCCTCTGTGGACTAGTTGAAATTATGTTTCATTCAGTGATGTTGTTACTTTCAATTCAATTCAATTCAAGTTTTATTCACACTATTTTGTTTGTTTACATTTGTTAAATTATATTATTACAAGATAGAGATATAAAGAGATATAAAGAGATATAAAGAGTGTATTTAATTTATTATAATTGATAGTATTCTTTGCTGTATACTTTACACACTTCCTTTGTTATTCAGATTTTTATTCACGGTTGAGAATTCTAGGACAATTGACACTTATTAATTCAAACAATGAAGTAGACAAAACATTCGGGTACTGGCAGTACATTATGCTACAATGCAAATGGCCTATTGAAATATTTTGACATGTTTCGACTGTTAAACTTTAATGTCAAAATAAACACATAACTCTGTTGTTTTTACAGGTACATTTTTGACAGTTTGACTTGTATGTCAATACCAACTAATGACACTTTCACACAATTGGATGTTTAATATCCAAGCTTTTGGTTATCCACTCAGCGAATCATCAGGGAGATGAATCATTATATGATATTATCATTATTAGTATTGTTAAAGCTGGCAAAACAGAATACCTAATTAAACAATAATAATAATAATAATTAGCTTATAAAGCTCTTATTCAGATCTGTTCTAAGCGCTGAAAATAACAAAAAAATACATAATAATAATTTTAAAAGGTAATTTGAACAAGTTCGTTTTCAGTGTTAATTTAAAAAGAGATACATTTGAGATCTCTCTAAACAAACTTGATCATAATAATTTTTTTATTAAGTAATGGTTAGATGATGAACGCGAGTGTCCTATGGGATATAAAGTCTCAAGCATTAGACAGAAGGCCACAAGGGCCCAGCCTGAGTGGCCTTCTATATAATGACAGGACACGAGCGTTCATTATCTAATTGTCTTAGAATATGACCATACCCACGAAGAATGGCTTACTGTATAGTACTTGTAATGCATTGTGAACTTCTATATAGTATTTCACTGGCAAGGTGACAAAACAATAAAAAAACAAAAGGCCTTGCTATTGGAATACTATATTTAATAGATACTATGGGATAAAGAACACTAAAATACAACATCTAATTGGCGGAGTGGGTGAGATCATTTTCTAATTATTTATTTATGTATTTATTTATTCAATTTCATCAGACAAGAAAAACCAGAGAGGCAGGAACATCAAGAAAAAAAGGAACGTAATGAGCGCAATGAGTGGGTGGAAATTGTGGAGCCTCGTTCAAGGGAGCCAATGTATGCCAATCTTAAGACTGGACAGTGCCTGTGGGAACCCCCTGAGGGGGTAAAAGTGTAAGTATTGCACACAACATTCTTAATGTCATAGTTAGTAATTAAATTAGAATTAATGGTTATTGATATGGTATAGCTGTTATTGTTTTCATTGTTATTGTAGTAATAGTAATAATTCTATTTCTATTTTATTTCTATTTCTAATTCTTGCTCATTTCCTGCCTTTCTGTTTCCCTTTCTTCCATCCACTTTTCATCCTTGATTATTTAGTAAGTGTTATATTTTTGAATAGTACACATTATTATTGAGCATATACATATGAAATATTCACCATATAAATACAGATGTGTTATTATAAATATATATTATATTATAATATAATTATTATCCCATCCTCGGGAACCCAGGGGTAATCTTCTGTCGCTCTTTTCTCGCTTCCAGAAAAAAATACCCCTGGGAACGTAGTCTGTTGGAGCTTGTTCTGGAAGTCAAAATTCAGCTCTTTCCTGATTGGTTGACCCACTAAGGTCAACCAATGAAAATCAAGATAACCATTCAAAGGAAGTCATTAAATAATTTTGACTTCCGGAACGAGCTCCAACAGACTACGTTCCCAGGGGTATTTTTTCTGGGAGCAAGAAACGAGCGACAGAAGATTACCACTGGGTTCCCGAGGATGATATTATCCCATTGTCATAATAATAATATTGTTTTCCCTGATTCTTCATTTTCCCATCATTTTCTCTTTTCTCACTCATTCTTCATCCTAAAATGTAGCACATGTGTATCAAATATTTTCATATCTTTATTTGTTCCTGTTTATCAGAAAAAAACATAATTTATTTATTGAATATTTCAAATTTAATGGTCCTTGATAAGGTTGTTTGACATATTTTGACCTTTTTAACATTACATGATCAATGGTAATCCTCCATTACTGTCTTATTGTTGATTTCGTTTCTGCTAAAAAGATATTGTTAATTTGTTAAACCACAAAAAGGTGCAAGCAGTTGTTTAGTTTGGTCAAAATAAAACAACAAAATCAACATTTTGCAACCATTTGATAGGTTTTGAATAATTAGATTGGTTAACCAACATTGTTATCTTCAACCACATGGCTTTTTACTCATTTCTTACGTCACTGAATGTTATTAAAGATTAAAAACTTTTGGTTAGTTTGAAAAAGATTATTAATGTTTTTGACTTTCCAACCCCTTGCTGTTTTATTCTTCACATGAACTGATAATATCCTGGTTTAACCAAATGCAGTGTGTTTGTTTGCATTTAAATACATTAAGGTATTTTCAATTGGTGTGATTCATGATTGATAAAATGTTCTAGTTACATTGGTTAGCTATATACTACTCCAATCAATATGCTACATCTATTAATGTTGTTAAATGTAACTATAACCCAGTACACATAAATTTATATATCAGTTATCTTTTACTCTGACGAAAAGCTATTACCTATTAGCTATTAGTACCTATTGTTTATATCAAACACCGACACAGCCTATACTAGTTTACTCACTAGTTTCTATTTCTATTTTTTATGGTGTTACAAATTTCATTCTATTGCCTATCGTTTATATCAAACACCTACACAGCCTAACTAGTTTACTCACTAGTTTCTATTTCTATTTTTTATGGTGTTACAAATTTCATTCTATTGCCTATCGTTTATATCAAACACCTACACAGCCT
Organism: Metridium senile; assembly: GCA_949775045.1. Taxonomy (NCBI): domain Eukaryota; kingdom Metazoa; phylum Cnidaria; class Anthozoa; order Actiniaria; family Metridiidae; genus Metridium; species Metridium senile. Next base: position 16,275,357 of record OX459106.1, read on the forward strand.
AACTAGTTTACTCACTAGTTTCTATTTCTATTTTTTATGGTGTTACAAATTTCATTCTATTACCTATCGTTTATATCAAACACTCACGCAGCCTATACTAGTTTACTTGCTAGTTTCTATTTTTTACGGTGTTAAAAATTTCATTCTATTACCTATCATTTATATCAAACACCAACGCAGCCTATACTAGTTTACTCGCTAGTTTCTATTTCTATTTTTTACGGTGTTACAAATTTCATTCTATTACCTATCGTTTATATCAAACACTGACGCAGCCTATACTAGTTTGCTCGCTAGTTTCTATTTCTATTTTTTACAGTGTTACAAATTTCATTCTATAACCTATCGTTTATATCAAACACCATACTCACCACACTCGCTAGTTTCCATATATATAATATCAATTAGTTTGATCTATCAGACATAATGTAATGTCAATTACATTAAAATGTATAAGGAGTAAAATTATTTCTTAAAATGATATCTAATAATTATGTTTACATGTACATTTTGTTTTCCACAGTATAATACTTCCTTACTTTCTGCCTGAAGATGCAAATGGATTGTTAGTTGACGCCATGCCTAATCTAGATTCACTTGTTATATCCTACCTTGCACTCCTAACAATGACTCTATAGTCTTTCTTCAAATTTCCCTGTTGATAGCAGTATCTATCAACTAAACTCATTAAACAGGTTCCCATTTAAATCAGAGAAGTTCACTTCAGAAATAATAAACTCTGGTTGGTTGATCTGTGTGTTTAGCACACATCAACACAATTTGCATAATAACAGATTTAAATGGGAAAGTACAGATTTAAATGGGAACCTATTATTAATACTTCCCCTTCAACTAAGTTCCAATGTATAACCGGAGTGAAATGTGTGAAATGCTATATTCTTGCACTGCACAACTTGTTACTTGTCCAGGACATTCATACTTAGTTATTGTTTTTGTATTTGCAGGAAGCGTGCGGATGACAGCCATTGGTGGGAGTTGTATGACCACAAGACTAAGCGATACTACTACTACAGTGCAGCATCACAGACAACAGTATGGCGTAAACCTAAAGACTGTGATATTATACCACTGGCTAAACTACAGGTAGGACTTGTTATCATCGACATCACCATTGACATCATCGTTGACATCATCATCACTGCCATCACCATGGTTATCATCATCATCTTCATCATTGACATCATCATCATTTACATCATCATCATGGACATCATCATCATTATAATCATCACTGCCATCACCATGGTTATCATCATCATCCATCATCATCACTGACATCATCATCATTTACATCATCATCATTATAATCATCACTGCCATCACCATGGTTATCATCATCATCATCATTATCCATCATCATCATCATCATGGACATCATCATTGACATCATCATCACTGACATCATCATCGTTATCATCATTGACATCAACATCATGGACATCATCATCGTTATAATCATCACTGCCATCACCATGGTTATCATCATCATCATCATCATTATCCATCATCATGGACATCATCATTGACTTCATCATCGTTGACATCATCATCATTATAATCATCACTGCCATCACCATGGTTATCGTCATCATCATCATCGTGGACATCATCATCACTGACATCACCATGTTTATCATCATCATTATTCATCATCATCATCATCGTGGACATCATCACTGCCATCCCCATGGTTATCATCATCATCGTTGACATCATCATCATCGTTGACATCATCATCATCGCTGACATCATCTCCATTATTTTATTATCATCATCATCAACATACTATTGTAATCATTATTTATCAATGTCATCATCATCACTATCATTATAATCATCAACAGCATTATCATTCATTATGATTATCTTCATTGTCTTTGATATGTTTATGATTTAAAACATCATTATCATCATCATCGTTATTATCACCACCATTATTGCTATCATCAACATCATTAGTCTCCTCGATTAGCAAAGCAAATGTGTCAAGCTAAAAGATTGAGACTTAAGTTTATTATAAAAATTATTATTGCTATCAACACCATCATCACCATCGTTATCACCATTATTTGCTATCATCACCATCTATATTATCTCCACCATCACCACCAATGATATTATCATATGCTATCATCACCATCTATATTATCTCCACCATCACCACCAATGATATTATCATATGCTATCATAATCATGTTGATTAGTACAACTACTATGTTGTAATCATGTTGATTATAGTGCTACTTCTTTGTTGTAATCATTCAATATCTCATTTATTTAGAGCATGAAAGCAAAAGAAAAGCGACGACTAGCCAAGCTAAAAGAATACAAGAAAGAAAATTATGAGAGAAAGAAGAGGGAGGGTAGCTTAAGACAGAATGCAGTCGATGGTGAGGACGGCTCACGGCATAGGACGGGTAGCTCAAGACGTGATAGAGAAGGGTCGAGTAGTAGACGACGACCGTCGAAGAGATCTGAGACGTCTGAAAATAGAGAGAACGCCACAAACTCAACGGTATGATACAACATTATTGTCGTTATCATTATCATCATCGTTATCATAATCATCATCGTTATCATTATCATCATCGTTATCATTATCATCGTTATCATTATCATCATCGTTATCATTATCGTCATCGTTATCATTATCATCATCGTTATCATTATCATCATCGTTATCATTATCATCATCGTTATCATTATCATCATCGTAATCATTATCATCATTGTTATCATTATCATCATCGTTATCATTATCATCATCGTAATCATTATCATCATCGTAATCATTATCATCATTGTTATCATTATCATCATCGTCATCATTATCATTATCATCATCGTTATCATTATCATCATCGTTATCATTATCATCATCGTAATCATTATCATCATCGTTATCATTATCATCATTGTTATCATTATCATCATCGTTATCATTATCATTATCATCATCGTTATCATTATCATCATCGTTATCATTATCATCATCGTTATCATTATCATCATCGTTATCATTATCTTCATCGTTATCATTATCATCATTGTTATCATTATCGTCATCGTGATCATTATCATCATTGTTATCATTATCATCGTTATCATTATCATCAATGTTATCATTATCGTCATCGTTGTCGTTATCATTATTATCATTATTACTATCATTTTCATTATGAATAATATAGATATCGTTATCATTTATTATTATCATTATCATCATTACTCGTTGTCGTTTTCATCATCTTTGTTGTCTGGCATCAACATAATTATGATTATCATCATGGTCGTCGGCATCCATATCATCATTGTCATCATCCATATCATCATCATCATTAAAAATCCTTATTTAGTTGGTTAACATTTTGTAGAAATCTTTGAAACATAAATTGTCGCAAAAGTGTGACCTTTTTCTCATAAATTTCACCTTATTTTACATACATTGTTTTGTTGTTTCGATAATTGTACGATCAAAGGATCTAAGTGTATTGTAATTATCATGATACTGCTATGTTTTATTCATATCTTTGTTGTTTTAAAACAATGTAACGCTTTGTAATACCTTGATTGTCCTGGTTTAACGAGCTGGGCGAGTCTCATTAAAGGGGGACTAGCACAAGAATACTACGAAAGTGAACTGCAATTTAACATAACCTTTTTAGCTTTAAATGATGAAAAATAAGTAATTCCTTCTTATTTTGCCAAAAAAAATGGTGTTTTAATGCATTTACCTAACAAAAATTGTCATTAAACCTACTTTGAACACCTATTCGCCATCGCTGGACTGTCGCCTACTTGGCCCGCATTTTTTTGTACAGCGGTCTGCGCGTGATGTCAGTTACTTGATAGACTTGGCATACAACATGGCTTCTGATTCAGAAAGTACTGACTATTCGAGCGATTCAGAAAGCGTTACTATGAACCCAGGTGAAAACATTCTCTCTCAGGACGATGAGGACATAGAGCCGATCGCTACTGAAGAGGAGAACGAGTTATATAGACAAACTTTAGCCGCCGAAGAAGAGGAAGAAGCGATGCTAAAGAGACGTTATGAAGAGCAAGACGTTCATTCGTGGTATGTTTATAATACTTACCATCGATTTCTTACCTTAAAATGAATGGTTTTGTGTATTTTTTTTGATAATTATTTACAGCAATTTTACTGTTTCACAGGTGCAAGTGTACACACTGCTCTTTGGAGTTGATAACAAAGCCGGAGGAATGCTTTTGTTGTTGCGACATCGATCGGTGTCAAGAAAGGCTAGCAGAGCTCGTCGAAGAACCGCCAGCATGTATAACAGATCACCCTGGCTTCTCATCTGGCTGTCTAGATGAGTGGGTACTCCAGATAGCCGCCATCGGATTGAAAACGCGGAAAAACAAGCGCTATACTGTTATGTACGAGGAAAATCGCGTTGACAAACACAAGTAAGATATATTTGACTTTAAGGCCCGGGCAAACGGTTTCAACATTTGCTTCAACATTCGTTCAATTTTGTTGATTTAAACTCTTTCAACATTGTCGAAACGTGTTGGATCAGTGTTGAATCAAAATCGAAAGGATGTTGAAGCAAATGTTGAAACCGTCGGGCCTTTTAGCTTTTAGATATTTGATAAATTTTTTTCGTATTTGTATACTATACCTAATATATAGATTATTCATTATAACTTCATTGTAACTATTAATTTCAGATTGTAATTGCCATTGTTTCTGTGACCTGTAAATTTTACTGTTTTGTATTTAGAGTAAGGGTGTTTGATACTAGTGTTAACCACTTTCCTATATTATCTTAATTTCTTGTTTGTAAATTTATTGTGTGGAAAATAAAACCATGAACCAACTTTAGAGTTTTTGTCGAATTTCACATTTCTCTCTCGTGTATTCAAGAGCAGACACAATAAATTATTTAGGGATTTTGAATTGTTTGAACAATAAATTGATTGTGATCGAGGTCTCTACTGTATTTATTACTTACTTTTTATTATTTATTTGTTGTTCATTTGTCAAGAAAAATAATTTATTGTATTTATATAGTGCTTATACACACAACTTGAGATGCCAGTTTCATCTACATGAACATGTCCATTATTTTTTTATTTCTTTTTAGTGTGGTCACACTTTATAATCAACCATTTACATTTCTAGGTTCTTACGATCAGTAGCTTACCGCCAGTTTATAAGACTGGTATGGGAGTATATTGGCAAATCAAGAAGGCTTCCTTTACCTTGCTGTGCCTATGATAAGATCAGAAAACAGTTCCCATCTGAAGATGGACAATACAAGGGCTTCGAGGAGGAAGATGATGAAGAACAGAATGACTCAGAGGTAAACATTCATATATTTGATTATAGCTGATATGATATAGTGATGGTGTTGATGAACAGAAAAAACAAAAACATTTAAAACAACTATTATTCGGTCACAATATCAACAAATCCTCACTGAATAGATATTTCAAAAATTTCAAAAATCAATTTCAAGTTATCAATAATTTTTTTTAAACTAATTCCTTGTATTTGTCCCCATGTTATGATTATTATGTCTGTTGCTGACACTGGCTTCTGTTGTGCCCTTTCATTGGCTGTCCACATTTTTTGCATGAAGGTGCCTTTCTTTGTTTTGGTCCAATAGTCGTCCATTGTCGAAGTTGTTCATCTACAAAATTAATACACATGAAAAATGTTTATTGTGGTTATCTATGTATTTTATATATTACATACCTGTACATGTTGGTGGGACTATTGTTGTTGCTTTTGCTTTTCTTTGCCTGTATTTAGCCATGGCATCTAGTTTGGAATCTTTATCTAATCCAAAGCACATTGGCCCAGGAACACTGTTGTCTAGTTCAATTTCCATCTCTTTTAACTTGTCTCTTGGTGTTGTGATCAATGTCATATAAATCTCATCAACATAACCTGTCAATGAATATCAGATATAATTGTAGTACTACCAGCAAGTATTTTTTTAAATGATATTTTTTTTTTTAAAGTAAATTTACCAAATTTTTGTGGTATTTTTTCTTCCTTGACTGTTGCTTCTCCATACTTGTATTTTGGATAGTGTACTCTGAGGTTGGCTTCACCATGATCATTTACTACTGACTCTCTTTTCACATTATAATTAAAATGCAGTGCTGCCAGATATGATCTAAAATAAACGAATCATATCAATGGATTGGAATCAATTATCTTTTTTGTTATTCAACAGGATTTGGATGAGGAAGATGATGAACAATAGAAGATCTGGGTGTTATTATTACTGACAGGTAAGTAGTTAGTTGTTTATACATTGTATAGTCTAGTACCTGCTTAGCATTCCAAGATAAGAGTACGCCAACATTTTAGGGGCAAATTGATTTATTACCGAGTGGTACCCTTCTAAATAACTTGTCTGACCATTTGAAGAGGCCTTTTTTATTGCTGTTGTAATATTGGTTGTACTTAGGGCATCAACAAGTTTTCCATATGCTTCTGATCCTGCAATTAATTTGAACAAACAAACTTCTAATTCTGCCAAAAATGCATTGTAGCTGATACAAATGCATTTTAATATTACCTTTTGTCATCCAGACCCTTTCTTTGGTAAGAGGATCATGAGCACAAGCATTAAATATGCGATTTGGCAATTCTTTGTGGACATTTATCACATGTGAGAAAAAACTTTGAAATTTTGCTAGTTTAACCTCGCCCAGAAGTTCCTTGGTTGTTGTTACTGACCAATAAAAGTGTCTGACACACTTTTTTCTCCACCGCCCAATTAGTTCACATGATTTCTCTTTACTTAATTTGATAAGTATCTTCTGGATTTCTTATAATAGAAACAAATATATAAGTTTACAATTTTATCTGCGGTATGCAGACATGTAATACGTTAGGGCATATATGTTACACAATGCAAAAATGAATTTGAGCTATCAGGAGGTTGACAAGATCCTTTTTGAAAATTACATCACTGTGATTTATTTGAAACTTTGTTGTTTCTCTGGCCTACTATGGGTGTAAATGTAGGTGTGGCATAACTACTTACTTTTTGCAACATGCCAAAGGTCATAGAAATGATGTACTACAGGCTTCCCAAGTTCTTTACACATTTTGGGACATTCTACACGCATCCATTTTCCAATAGACTTATGTCGATCAGAAATGAATGACTTAATTATCATTCCAGTAGTGAACAAGTAGGCAAATGCCCTTTGGTGCCCTAAAAATTCCATAGCAGTACTGCTACCAGCTTCATTAGCCTGAAAATAAAATCACTTAATAACTTATTTATTCTTAATTCTATATTTTTTGTTAGGTGATCAGTGAACCATGAATCCAACATCCTTTGTACAACCCAAGAAATGAATCACAGTGACAGTCTTCAGCCACACATAACTACTGGTACTTTAAAGTGTTGGAGACACACAGGAAGGCCATAGTTTATACTGTTGTATAATTAGTTCACTTTAAACATGACTTTAAAAATCAATGTTAAAATACCTGAATTAAAAGAACATCAATAATAAGGCCAATAGTGCAGCATAAGATTGAGTATGTACAGTATTTTGCAGAATGCCCCATGGAATCATGCCTCCCATCACCAGCCAGGTCTACTTCTTTTCCATCTATACTGTCAATCAATTTTTGCTTGTACGAACGCCAAAATGTAACAACACTTGGTATAAGTAAATGGCGCTGATGGTAGTAATATGTTGTTTCATGATAAACTAACAGATTCATGTGCTTGAGTACAAGCAAAACTTTTCTTATGGATGCTCCTGCACACAAAACTGCAAAACTCAGCAGTAAGTTGCCAGCAGGAATCCTTCCAAGTATTTTGGGCTGACTTTCCCAGATATAAACCTTCTCACATTTCTGACATTTGGAAGTTATTACAATGTATGTTCCACTTTGCTTGATGTCGATATCAGGTTTTGGACAGAAGCAGTACCGACAGAACTGGAAAAGAACTAGTAGCTTAGATAGGAAAACAATTGCTTTTGGTTCGTTGCGGGCATCCTTTTCTTCTGTGTCCAATCTAAAGATGAAAAGAAAATAGCAGACTACATTGTATTAATTAAATAGAAATGTAACTTTAATTGTAGCATGTAAAAGTATTTTATTGCATATCTTAATGCAAGTATTAGATTGCAAACATTAAATGTGGGGAATACTTTGCACTATTCACTACTACATAGTACTGTATAAACAATAGAATTAGCATAATATAGTACTATTTTCTACAATTTATATTGTAGACATTTAGTGTTTGCACTATATATATGTATACTGCTATAAAGCTAGGGGTTAAACACTGGAACACACAATCATTAATTCTTAATAAATAATCTTGTTTTTAATTTGAATAAATAGCAAACCTGGTGTTACATGTGACTTTTTGAGCTATAGTTTCATCGTCGTCTCCATAATCTATATACTGTTGGTCATTATCCTCCGGTATTTCTTCTGGCTCTTCTTCAAGGGTATGTTGCCCTTCCATGTCGAGCAATTCCACGGGACATTCATTGTCACTGGGAACCCATTCTTCATCAGATGTTTGCCTCTTGTTTTCCTTTTCAGGAAAATCATATGGATAAGTCTGAGTAGCTAGAAAAAGAAATACATTTATTATCATTATTGTCATCATTAATTATATTTTTTCTTGCTGTCATCATAATTATTATAATCCATTTTATTTTTTTTATCAGTTATTTTTATATCTATTGTCATTATCAATTATGTACTTTGTGTACATTGTTTTCTTACTTTTTGTTGAGACCACTGGGGCTTTTTTTGTGTTGGTAGCCAATGCACTCAGCAAATCTGATTCACTTTTTTTCATTCTGCGGATTTTGGTTTGCAGGTTTTTTACTTTTGTCTTAAGATCATGCTGATTGTTATCTACAGGACTGCTGGCACTGCTACATGTAGGACTAGGATTTAGGTTTGATACCTACATGATTAATCAAAGAAATATGTGAGTTTTATGAAAGTACTAACTGCATGGTCCAAAATTAATTATTCAATATAAAAGAACTATTTTGTGCTATGTAGTTACTGAGTTGTTTCATAGCACCACATAACTTTTAAACAACTGAGCAAATTAAGACTAAAAAGTAAAGTTTTGTCAGTTATATGTGTCTGAATTGTCAACTTACTGACTGTGTATTAATAGAAACTTGTGGGAGCTCCAACTCTACTGTTGATGTAGGACTAGGATTTAGGTTTGATATCTACAGGATTAATCAAAGGAATATTTGAGTTTTATGACTGTCACAGTGTTATGTTATAAGACTCTATAGCTACAAAGTAAAGTTTGGTCAGTTACTCATGTATGTCTGAATTGTCAACTTACTGACTGTGCAATAGAATTTTGTTGGTGCTCCAACTCTAGATCTACTGTTGTTGTTGTTTTTGTTAATTCTACAGCTATTGGTTCTTGTGGTGAGGCTATTTGGTCTTGGACTTGGTTTTCTTCTGGAGAGGCCACCTTGGGTACTTCCACTGTAGGTCTTCGATCAATTCCCATGTCTTTAAGCATCTAATTGTAAGGAAATTTTTCATCGAAGCAAAACAAAACAACTACTAACTTAGACTCGTCAGATTTCAAACATCGCCGTATCAGTGCTAAGTACAAAATATAAGTCGTGAATTACAAAAATCATACTTTTCAACTTGATTTTGTATTTTGTTTATTTCATTTGTTTATTCATTTACGTGTATTTTCCATGTAGTAAGGTTAAATACAACGCAGTACGTGTCTATATGTCCGGGTGCGTGACAGAATATTGTCAGGGAGTCGAATTATTTTTACGCCTGGAAATCTCGACTTAATACGGTGAAAAGAATGATTTGGTAGAGCTAAACAAAGTAAAGTATGTTTTACTAAACTAGTATGCTATTCTGCAGTGATTTTTTAAAAATTAACATGTAGTTATTCGTGACCTAGTGTCAGGCACGCGAACATATACATACACTGACACTGCGTAAATACAACATCGATCACAAAACAGCTAGCTTAGCTAGCTCAGAATTAAAGTTTTACAAACGACATGAATAAGTTTTCTATAAATTTCTGCTCGAAAAACTGTTAAAATTCAGGAGAAGGACTTTACCTTATAATATTTATAATATTTACACAGTCAGCAAAACCTACCTTGCGGCGTGTCCTGTCACTGAACTTGTTATCATTTGGACCTTCGTCGCCGGCTGGAAACCAGATTGTGGGTACAGACCCTTTGATTAAGAATCTCTTGATTCCTTGTACGTTCATTACTCGCTCAAAACAGCTTCCTTCGAAATGCTTTGAGCACACAACAAATCGATTTTGCGGCTCAAAGTTCGCACTGTGAATGTCAACAAAGCGCTTCCATTTGGCACATTCGGTCTTGTCAGTAGGCGAGAGATGCAACGAAATGCCATTTTTTGGATCGGATTGGTTGCTACAGCCCTGCACAACACATCTATTTGATGGCATGCTGAAAAAACTATGTTTGTCTGCTTTTATCAGTTATGAAATTATCGCGTGTTTTGCTTCTCACCTACAGATTCTCTCAGGTTGGTTTATTTCTATCAAGTAACTGACGTCACAGATCTCGGCCCAGGCTCTTTACCGAGTTAATGATCAAGCGACATCTGAAAAATGGCGGGTCAAAAAACACCCGTTGAAATGAAGGTCTTACGCTTAGATTTAGCAAAAGAAAATCATGTGGCTTTTTAATGATATTATAAAGATTATAACAATCGAGTTTTTAAGCATTTTGAATTAATTTTGAATTTTTGGCCCATTTTCGTGCTAGTCCCCCTTTAACAACAACACGCCTAGCGTGCTTCTGAAACTGCTTTTGTCTACTTCCTCGTTCTAGAAAACCTTATCAACCATAAAAAATCATTCTTTTAATTAAAGTTTGCAAACATATTCAGTCAATATAAATAGAATTCAAAAGGTTGGATGTTTTTCTGGCTTTTGTTTGAGACTTAGGGTTAGTACTATTCATCTGGTTTTATTGCAAAAAGCTCGTCAATCATTGACAGTTATGCAAAGTTTGACAAAACGTTTTCCGCTTGAAGTGGGTTATAAACTAGTTAATGGCTGTTTTACTGGGCTATTTTAGCACGTGTGGGTGTGTATTTGTCGAGTTATCTGTAATGGTTAATCATTTGTGAGTGATTTCTGAAGTTGTTTTGAGAGAAAACATGCACGCGAGAATATTTACTGCTGTCGAGAAAAAAAATAGGTAATTTAACTGGCATATTTTCCTGCTTTGAAATGCTATTATTGCTAGTATTTCCTCGTTTTCTTTGAATAATAATAACAATAAGAGTTTAACTGTTTTTATTAAGGAAATAACTAGCTTTCACGTTGTTTTTTAGTTGAAATTTGAAGTATTTCTAAACCAAGCGAAGGATATACAGTATAATCCTAAATTCGATTGAGCTAAATATCTCTATTAGGTGAAGTAAAGTAGAATCTGAAATGATAATTTGTTTGACAACAAAGCAAAGAAGCTTGAATCGAAATAATATGTTGTTAAAAGGATATGAATTATTAATTTCATTGTGGTTTAATGGCCCAAGCGAGAAATATCTTCGCCACCAGTACTCACAAACTCTACGCCAAGCCGGTCTGAAAGCCGTGTGAGTATAACCTAAGACCTTTTTTACTTTTTGCTTGAATTATTTCACTTAACTCGCACTTAAATGACTTCCGTACCAAACTTCAAAACTTTTGAATGGCTTTTTGGTGTTTGTTTTTATGTCGAATTCCGCTCAAATTACTCTAATTTATCTCGTTTAATTCACGAAATGCTCCGCCAAAGTTTTCGATTTTTCTTCATTTATCAACAGTTTATCTTTGTACATTGAAATGATCCTAATTTTCTACTGAAAAGTACAAACTTACACCGCAAAACTGTACATGGCATTGAAATGGTTTGAAACGAGATTACAATTTTGTTGTCCTCGCAGTGAGACTGGTTGTAAACATTGACGACTTTAATTGCATATCTTGAATATCCCGCCATGGCAATTGATATTTTTGTATATCTTGAACTTAAATATAACGTAATTGTATCATTTTTTGTACAATATTCAGCTTATTTCTTGTATTTTAGATCTTTTTATTTGGAAATTTTCATCCATACTTCCTATAAACTTAAAATTGCATCGCATTTTTTTCACATAAATTAATTGTAATTTTCTAGTTTATTTTCTATATAAATGAATTGTAGTTAATTTAAACTATAATTCCCTGTTTTGGGGGTTGATTTGACGTCTCTTCAATGCCATGTTTTTTTCGTGAAGTTTCGAGCAAAGTTTACAAGTTCGCGTCACCCCCTACCTCGAAAAGAGCTCGAACATCGTTGATCTGTCACGCGATCTGACCTGAGAAATACAACTTTGTTGACATTTAGAACCTTTCAATTCGATAATTGATTTTTTGGAGTTCTTAAATGACGGATTAAATAGAGTAAATTAATATTTCAATGATTATGATATTGTATATTCGATTGCTAATTTAGTGAATTTGATAGCCTTTGAGAACTGTAAGTTGTTAACGTTGTTTTCAACTCAAGACAAAGGTCATGTTTACTAATGTTGTTATTGTAACTGTAGTCATTGTTATTATGTAGTTGTCAATTATCATTATCATTATTGCATTCCTCGTTTGTTTTATTTGTTCATCGACAATCCATCCATCCATTCATCCATTCATTCGTGCGTCCATTTATTTATTTATTCAATAATCCATTCATCCATCAATTCATTCATTCATCCATTCATTCATCCATCTATCCATTCATTCATTTATTCATCCATCCATCCATTCATTCATCCATTCATTCATCCATCCATTCATCCATCCATTCATTTATTCATTCATTTATTCATTTATCCATCCATTCATTTATTCATCCATCCATTCATTCATTCATCCATCCATTCATCCATTCATTTATTCATCCATCCATCCATTCATTCATTCATCCATTCATCCATTCATTCATCCATCCATTCATTTATCCATTCGTCCATCCATCCATCCATTCATTCATTCATTCATCCATCCATCCATCAATTCATCCATTCATCCATCCATCCATCCATCCATCCATCCATCCATCCATTTATTCATCCATCCATCCATTCATTTATTCATCCATTCATTAATTCATCCATCCATCCAAACATTCATTCATTCATTCATCCATCCATTCATCCATTCATTTATTCATCCATACATTCATTCATTCTTTCATCCATTCATTTATTCATCCATTCATTTATTCTTTCATCCATTCATTTATTCATCCATACATTCATTCATTCTTTCATCCATTCATTTATTCATCCATTCATTTATTCTTTCATCCATTCATTTATTCATCCATTCATTTATTCATCCATCCATCCATCCAAACATTCATTCATTTATTCATCCATACATTCATTCATTTATATTCATCCATACATTCATCCATTCATTTATTCATCCATACATTCATTCATTTATATTCATCCATTCATTTATTCATCCATTCATTCTTTCATCCATTCATTTATTCATCCATTCATTCATTCTTTCATCCATTCATTTATTCATCCATTCATTCATTCTTTCATCCATTCATTTATTCCCTATTTCATTCTTCTATTCCTTTCTATATTTTTATCAGTCTAAAGGTGTAGAAAACAGCAAAGACGACACTTTATCAAGAGAAGTTCAACGTGTTTTTGAGAGACGAAAGAGTGGGAGTAGTATCAGTAGTTTGCCATCACCGCCACCGACTAGTCCAGAACCTAGGGACCATACTTTAGAAGGGGCTGCAGCATCAGGGGACCATAACGAAGAGGTGTCAGGGCGTGTTACACCATCAGGGACCCTATCAAGAAATGGCGATATGAGGTACGTACGGACATTGATAATGGTGATAGTAACATTGACAATGATGGTGATAGTAACATTGACAATGATGGTGATAGTAACAGTGACAATGATGGTGATAGTAACATTGACAATGATGGTGATAGTAACAGTGACAATGATGGTGATAGTAACAGTGACAATGATGGTGATAGTAACATTGACAATGATGGTGATAGTAACATTGACAATGATGGTGATAGTAACAGTGACAATGATGGTGATAGTAACATTGACAATGATGGTGATAGTAACAGTGACAATGATGGTGATAGTAACAGTGACAATGATGGTGATAGTAACATTGACAATGATGGTGATAGTAACATTGACAATGATGGTGATAGTAACAGTGACAATGATGGTGATAGTAACATTGACAATGATGGTGATAGTAACAGTGACAATGATGGTGATAGTAACATTGACAATGATGGTGATAGTAACAGTGACAATGATGGTGATAGTAACATTGACAATGATGGTGATAGTAACATTGACAATGATGGTGATAGTAACAGTGACAATGATGGTGATAGTAACATTGACAATGATGGTGATAGTAACAGTGACAATGATGGTGATAGTAACATTGACAATGATGGTGATAGTAACAGTGACAATGATGGTGATAGTAACATTGACAATGATGGTGATAGTAACATTGACAATGATGGTGATAGTAATAGTGGTGGTGTTGATGATAGTTATAGTGATGATGATATTGATGATGGCGATGACGATGGTAATAGTGATGATGATGGTGATATTAATAGTGATATGATGATAGTAATAGTGATGATGATGATGATGATAGTGATGATGATGATAGTGTTGATGATGATGACATTATTATTATTATTATAATTAATAACAAAGGAATATTAAGTACTGTTTATACTGGTGATAGTAATGGTGATAGTACAGTTTGGTGATGATGTACAGGTGTTAATACTGATTCTATCTATTCTTTCAGTAGCGTGACACCGTCTGGTACGTTAGAGCGTGACACCTTCAAGAGTCCGTCAGGAAGCTTTCATCACAAGTCAATCTATGATAATGTCTCGTCACCTGTAGACAAAGAGGGTGACATGTCACATGACATGTCACGTGAACTGAACGGTGACAATCAGTCAGATGAAGAAGGTGGGAGTTATCAATCAATCTTTGTTCGTTTGCTGGACTTACTCAATTGTTAGTCTTCTCTTCTTTTCTTTTCTCCTTCTTTAATTCTTAACATGTCTCAGCTCATTGGTCTTGCTTGCGCACTTGCACAAACAGCAAAAGTTGTTATCATTTGGAACGATTTGTAGAAGTAAATGTACCCAAAATACCTTGTTCGCATAAATCCATTGTCTTGGTTCGAATACACATGTGCTTCAACGGGTACACACGGCGTTCAAAACTGAAGCTGGTTTGTTTTCTTGTATACCCCTATTTCAAAAAGGTTGTCAGTCAGACCGGATAATTGATACTGAGGTCATTCATACAACTAAACACTAATAGTCGAGGCCTTTGAATGGTTTAATGGACTACAAACAACACGGAATATATCAACACTAACCTCCTTGTCCTTGAATGACCAATTTGCTATTGCCTATGACAACCTTTTTGAAATAGGTGGTACGGACATCATTGGAGTGATGGATAAATGACTAATTCGTCTTTTTTTTTTGCGCAAATCTATTGACTGTTATATTGTCATCTCTTATCAGGCAACCAGTACTCAAGCGAGGAATCTCTCAGTATTCGACTACAAGCTGGTGGTATGCCTGTAAATACAGCCAACCTTGTAGAGGCCTGCTCCCCACCCTCCCCTCTCCTATCGGAAAAAAGTTACCGATCACTGCGTCACCAGAGACAGCAGTCGGATAGCGCGGTGGCGCGCGTGTATCGCGAGGAAGAGGAGATGAAACGCGAGAAAGAACTCGCGATAAAAGGAAGCTCATCGACGTTGCCCAGACCGAGTCGACCGTCGTCAATAGCAACGACACAGGGATCCCACTCACATCATAATACTCTTGTAAGTAGAAATGGAAACTAGCGAGTAAACTAGTATAGGCTGCGTCGGTGTTTGATATAAACGATAGGTTGTAATATAATGAAATTTGCAACACCGTAAAAAATAGAAGTAGAAACTAGCGAGTAAACTAGTATAGGCTTTGTCGGTGTTTGATATAAACGATAGGTAATAGAATGAAATGTGTAACACCGTAAAAAATAGAAATAGAAACTAGCGAGTAAACTAGTATAGGCTGCGTCGGTGTTTGATATAAACGATAGGTAATAGAATGAAATGTTGACTAACCCTAACTTTACTGACGTTTCGAGCTTTAGCCCTTAGTCGGAGTAAAAGACGAAGGGCTAAAGCTCGAAACGTCGTCAGTAAAGTTTAATAATTCAACATTTTTTACGGTGTTACAAATTTCATTATATTACCTATCTCTTGTAAGTAGTGTAATTATGAGTTCTGGTCGAACCTTGCTAAAAGATCACGGAGGGTTCCAGTTCGGTTTGGTAATGTATCTGTTAGCTTGTTTGTCTGCCAGTTTATTTGGCTGTTTCTCTCAGTTTATTTGTCAATTGTATTTTTTCACTTGTTTATTTGCTTGAATGTATGTTTATTGTTTTTCATTGATATTTACGATAGCTTTCATTTGTGCCCAATCTCTCTAGGAGCGCTCCCATTCTGTACCGAGTTCTAAGCCGTTATTCCGAGGCCTGGGTGCCTACGAGAACTACCTAAACCAACACACCAAAGGGATCTTTAGGAGAAAGAGAGTTTCACTCGCTAGTATGATGTCATGGTCTAAGGTAAGTCCATAGCTACTGCTATACTATGATGTGTTGATATTCATCACCAGTCTCCTTGGTCGTTTCCAGGTTCCAATAAAGAAACCGCTGATTCTAATGAACGACAGGCAACTAAAACGAGACGCCGTGGAAGTATTCAAGCTGGTCTTGGCATACATGGGCGATCGCACTACACGTGGTCGAGATATCGACTCCGTAGCACTAGATATTACTATTAGAGGCTGGGAGACCGCGCCTCTTAGAGACGAAATCTTTATTCAGCTTTGTAAACAGACGACGGATAATGCTAGCCCGTATGTATTGGTGATGATGATGATGATGATGATGATGATGATATGATGGTGATGATGATGGTTATGGTGATGATGATGATGAAGATGGTGATGATGATGAGGGTGATGATGATGATGGGGATGATGATGATGATGGTTATGGTGATGATAATGGTTATTGTGATGATGATGATAATGATGAACGTGCCGTGATGATGATGATGATTAATAATCTATTATGACGTCGATGATGATTAAGATGACGATTATTATTATTATTATTGTTGTGATGATGATGTCGAAAATGATGATGATTATTATGATAAAATGATGGTGATAATTTGCCTCAGATCGATTATTGTGTATTTAAGACCCTACCGTGTTCTGTCCGCAGGGAAGGCCTTCGTCTTGGCTGGGAGTTAATGGCGATATGTCTAGCGTTGTTTCCTCCTTCTACGAAGTTTCATTCTTACATGGATGGTTATATTTCTCGTAATTTAGAAAATAAAGAATTCGAAAATGCGGTAAGTACAGCTTACTCTTTGTTTGGTGTCTTTGGGCTTCCTGTGTAATACTATAACTATAGCGCACTAGCACATGGGCAAATGGTAATGCGCATGCGTGTGTTTTGGTTGTAAAAATCATTTGTACGTCGAATGAGAGAATTTTATGCTGGTATGGTATGGTTTGCAATCTCATCTTTCACAATTATGTTCATGAACCGAATTACTGGGACATAAAATGTTGACCGTCTACTAGTGCGCTGTAGTTAATTATTTCAATCCAACACATTATGATTGCAAAATATCACACGTCAAAGTCCGACCAAAGTGAAAAGAAGGACCAGAACTGCGTACTTTCAAGTAGCAAGTTGGACGATAAACCAATGTGCAGGTCAAAACTTTTAGTAGAAGTTACTATGGAAATCAGTAGACTGGTAATCATGCCCCAAAAATTCCGTCCACGTGACCAATTTTTTTTGTACCATGTGATCGCTTCTGGCCAATCATTTTGCTCAAAATTGGTCATGTGGTACAAAAAGACACACCCCCAAGGCCAAATTTTCAACGTACATTTAACCACTCTAGTGATTTTCATAGTATAACCAACACGCTACTTTGTGCATTGCGTTATATAAGGAGATATTAGACGCCTTAGATCGTCAAGTAAACCGGCGTGTTGATGTCAATATCAGCAATATTAAGTGCGAACTTCTCGCAATTCATCATAGAATTTTCATATCTTAAACATCGTGCCCCAAAAAAATGTTTAAAGAAATGGACATTTCCATGTTTACTTTTCGCAAAACTGAGCTATTTTGGTAGAAACTCGTTGTCCCTGGATATGATTTCAAGCAGTGTTTACAACATGGTTTAGGCCCTGTTCCACTGTGATAAATTTGACGAACTTCAACAACCTGTATTTTATAATCTAAAAGATATATTTCGATTTTATGGGAGCCATTAAGGTTTTTTCCTATAAAGCCAACTTTAATTCTTAATTCAAGAATAAAAAATAGTTCGCTAAAATTTGCATGTTGTTTTGAGTGAAAATATGCATAAAACCACGCGGTACACAAAATCGCTTTGGATCACATTGCGGGACCAAACGTTACTACCTAAATAGCTTAGTTTTGCAAAAAATAAACATGTAAAAAGCTATTTCAGAAGTAAATTTGCTGGGGCACGATGTTTAAGATATAAAAAATCTAAGATGAATTCCAAGGATTTCGCACGCAAAAGTGCATGCCTCGAGGTAACCAAGGCGGTTTTATTGACGATCGAGGGCGTCTAATATCTCCCAATATGATTAAATACAAACAGTATCGTGTTGGTAATGACTTATACTATTATGTAATAGATCAAAAACGAGTGCGAGTGTTTGATCAGGGGCTCCAAACACCGAGAAGCGGATGAAAGCACGAGGCCGCAGGCCGAGTGCTTTTATCCGTTTCGAGGTGTTTGGAGCCCCTGATCAAACACGAAGCACAAGTTTTTGATATGGCTTCTCAAACAAATCACTAAATAAAACATTTTGAACTTTTTATCAAATAATTAGTATCACCCTCTGAGCAAAACATCAATAATATATAACATCAACCCAAAACTTTCAACGAATTCGTTATTAGCTTAGTTGGTAAATCATTAGAATTGCAAGCCAGAGGTTCCCGGTTCGAGTCACAGGACGTCCAAAATAAAATAAAAAATAAATATAAAATAAAAATAAAATGTTAGGCAATTAGTTAGGTAGGTAGGTCAATAAACAGGCATGACAGGTAAAAAAGGAGATAGCAGTGGAATAAAGAAAAAAAAGAGTAAATTGGGATGAATGAGAAATTACTTTTAAGCTAATTTATACAGTGTCTTGATCAGTGTCTTGATCAGTGACTTGATCAGTGTCTTGATCAGTGTTTGATCGGTGTATCAAGACCTATGCACGTGACTGAAATACAAAGTTGTAATTGGTCCCTGAGATAATGAATTATTAATGAGTTTGAGAAGTTTATATAATAGATTAAATTAGCGCCCAAACTTGTATTCGAAAGTTCGAGGTTCTGGTCCTTTTATCCACTTTTGTCAGACTTTGACGTGTGATATTTTTCCATCCGGAGTTTGTTCGATTGAAATAATTAACTACAGCGCACTAGTAGACGGTCAACATTTGATATCTCAGTAATTCGGTTCTTGAACATAGTTGTGCAAGATGAGATTGCAATCTAAATGTTCCATGTCAGCATACAATTCTTTCATTCGACGTGAAAAGGAATTTTAGCATCAAAACAAACGCATGCGCAGACAAAATCTCTACATGCTTGCTCAAATACGTTTTACAGTGTATAACTTGCAGTCTTCTTTGGACCCAGTCTTTTTCGTACTGTGTTTAACAAAGGGATCCCACCAATAAAAGTTTATCAATACGTTGTTTCTTTCAGGATATCGTGAGACATTGTAAAAAGCAGTTGGAAAAGATAGCACGTGCAGGACCTAAACGAGGTCTTCGTAAACCAACCCTGGATGATATTCGACAATCTAGGGTATGATTGCGTTACTCATGTCACGCTATTTCTCTTCTACAACATTGCGTCCAACCATTAGATGTTTTCTTGTAATGTGTATGCGTTACATGTTGTGCGTCACGCCATACTGACACTTCATTGATTCTTCCTAGCATTATATATTCCATCCGTCAATGTTTGGTTCGAGTCTAGATGATATCATGGAGCAACAAGCCGAGAGATATCCAAACCTTAAGTTACCATGGATACTGACGACTCTTGCTGAACTTGTACTAGAACACAATGGCTCACAAACTGAAGGGATATTTAGGTATTGTATACAACTGCTTGTACCAAAAAAGGTTGTCCAAGTGCAGTCCAAGAAACAACTGTTATTAAGTTTTTAAACAATGGTTTGAAGTCAAGACTTTCGGGACAAGTTTTTGTTTTTGCTCCTAAAGCCTTGACATGAATATACATTGTTTAAAAACATTTCAAACCGAACCTTTCGAAGTCCAGCACACATAGTATTAATTATTTCAATTTTAACACCATGTTATGTTTGTGTAGAATACCAGGAGACATCGATGAAGTCAACTCATTAAAACTACGACTCGATCGATACGAGACACCTGAGTGGATCTCAGACCCTCACGTCCCAGCCTCGTTACTCAAACTATGGTTCAGAGAACTGGAGGTTCCTTTATTACCGCATGAATTTTAATATCCTTTTTGATTGATTTAACTTTGTATCTCACATGTATTTAACGTTGTATCTCACATGTATTTAACGTTGTATCTCACATGTATTTAACGTTGTATCTCACGTGTATTTAACGTTGTATCTCATGTATTTAACGTTGTTTATTATATAACATATAGTGGTATACCGAGTGATATCAACTAGATAAAAAGCCTATCCTAGTCATGAAGATATCATTGATATCGCACATGTGTGATATCATTCTCAACCAATGAAATTTCAAAATATATACATATTTTTTCTTCAATCAGTTATATAATAAACAGAACATTACATGTGCGCTTGGAGATATGAATTTTATCTTCTCGTGTTGAAAAGATATCCCACTCATTCGCTGCGCTCACTCGTGGGATATCTTATCAACACTCGAAGATAAAATTCATATCTCCGCGCGCCCATGTAATATCCTCTATATCTCACATGTATTTAACGTTGTATCTCACATGTATTTAACGTTGTATCTCACGTGTATTTAACGTTGTATCTCACATGTATTTAACGTTGTATCTCACGTGCATTTAACGTTGTATCTCACATGTATTTAACGTTGTATCTCACATGTATTTAACGTTGTATCTCACATGTATTTAACGTTGTATCTCACATGTATTTAACGTTGTATCTCACGTGCATTTAACGTTGTATCTCACGTGTATTTAACGTTGTATCTCACATGTATTTAACGTTGTATCTCACGTGCATTTAACGTTGTATCTCACATGTATTTAACGTTGTATCTCACATGTATTTAACGTTGTATCTCACGTGTATTTAACGTTGTATCTCACATGTAATTAACGTTGTATCTCACATGTATTTAACGTTGTATCTCACGTGTATTTAACGTTGTATCTCACGTGTGCCGAATCTTGTGCAAAAAAAAAAAGGTTTTGCTCATTTGCATTAATAATCCCCTAGCCGGGCCTTTGCATCGAAGCGAGACGAACGTTGAGCTTGCAATGATAGAGACACGTTAATAATTCTCCCACAAGGTCTCTGTCATTGCAAGTTCAACGTTCTTCTCCTTTCAAGATGACGCATGGAACTGCGTAGGAGACTATTCGGCACATGTGAGATGCGACGTTTGGACTAAGCCTTTGATTGTTTTAAAATATCATTTATCTGTTTTATTATATTGTATTTGTTTATCCTTAATTGTTTCTCACTGAAAAATGTATATTGAATTGTGATGATTCGACAGTAGGAACAGCGATAATACTGGCTTTACCAGAAATCAACCGTTTTGTGTTTTCGTATCTAATTCGTTTCTTACAGGTTAGATATTCCATATCACGTACACATTGTTCCTTTCATTTATCCATCCAACCACTTTCTCGTTCACTGTAACAACAATGCGTTATTGGGTTCACTCACTCACCAATTCATCCATTCATTCATTTGTGCGTTCTTTCAGTCATTCATCCATGTACTTGTTCAGTCATTCATTTGTTTATTCGTTTATTTATTTATCTATCAATCTATCTATCCATCTATTCACCCATCCATTTCATTCTTCCATTCATTTGTTCATTCTTTCACTCATTCATCCATGTACTGTTTAGGGGATTCATTTGTTTATTCGTTTATTCATTAATCCATCAATCCATCTATCCATCCATCCATCCATTCATTCTTCCATTCATTTGTTCATACATTCACACACTGATTCATTGATTCATTTATTTACTCATCTATCCCTCTATCTATCCATGCATTCACCCATTCATTCATTCATTCTTTCATACATCCATTCATTCGCTCATTCATACACTGATTTATTGATTCATTTATTTATATGTTTATTCGTTCATTCATTCGTTCATTTATTTACTCAGTCATTCATTAATCTATCCATCCATTCACCCATCCATTCATCCATCCATTCATCCCCTTTTGATTTATTCTTTTCCAGATCTTCTCTCTACCTGACGTAAGTAGAATAACTAAAATGGAAGTCAACAATCTCTCGATGGTATGGGCGCCGAACTGCCTCCGATTTCCTTCCGAAGATCCGATGCAAATGTTCGAGAACACGCGAAGAGAAATGACTTTTATTAGGACTTTATTATGGAATTTAGACACCAGTTATATGGAGGGAATACGATAATTATTACATAGTCTAAATATATATATATATTAAGCAATCGAATACTATGGAAGACACAGTGCTAAAACAGATGGCATAAATTAACTTGTCATTATGCTAAAAATATCCCTGCAAAAGATGTCTGTTTTTAAACTTTACCTGGATATATATGGATGTGACGTTGATTAAACTGCATTGACTCCAATAGTTTTCCTCGACCAGGAAACGTCTCTGGTGTCAATGGATGGAGATTGATGAAGAAAAGCGTCGAATTCTCCTTTACAAATAAGCTTTTCTCGTGTCGATGTAGAAAAGCAAGGAATTTTCCTAGACCAGGAAACGTTTCTGGTGTCTATGTAGAGAAAGCGATGAATTGTCTTTTACAAGGAGAAGCTGTCATGTCAGGATTGTCCAGATTGTCCAGGAAGTTTAGAACGACAACACGCAAACAAGGAATAGTGACGATTAAAACAACGAAAACATGTCCAGGTGATCTTGTTCCTGGTCACCACGAGCAAGGAAATTGTCCAAAAAACTATTTACGCATCATAATTCCTTGTAGTCCTGACGTGTTGATTGCACTTAATTTATGACTGGCCAACTGTTTTTTCGGAATCAACGTCACATGTTCAACTCTGTGCCATTTGTTTTATCACAGCTGTTTTATCTTAGATACCACTGTATTAAAATACTGCAGACACATACACTATGGACCAGAATCTCTGTAGGTATGTGAGCCAGCGATGCATTGTTAAGCAATTTCAAGAGATTTAGAACGAAATACGTTATTTAAAATAAGACTATTTGCATCTCCAGGATAAACTGAATTAATCTATGGCCAAATCGAGGCTTATAGTGAGACGTCTTGCTTATTTTACCTCGAATCTCGCAAAGAATCCAGGGAAATGTGAAATTTTAATAATAGAAATGTATGAGACTCCTTGGAACGGACATCATATTATCGCGCAAAGCACTACTGGGGAAATTTACTTGTTTTGACAACAATGGATAATTAATAAATCTGTAAAGATAATAGCGTGACAATATCTGTAACGCAGAGATCATAGGAGTAGCCTCGATGTCACGGCCTCAGTGCAATGAAAATCAACTTATTTGATCACCTGAATGATCACGCAAAAATATCAAATTTTACTACAAGTGGCTGTGTTGGTCGCTACTGGTCGTTTTGTGATGGTCGTTATGTTGAGGTGGTCGTTTTGTTGAGGTGGTCATCGTGTACGTAGTGGTGGTCGTTATATCAACATTCCCGTTATGTTGAAATGGTCGTTATGTTGAGGTGGTCGGTGGCCGTGATGGTGGTTGTGTAGAGGTGCTCGTTTTGTTGAGATGGTCGGTGGCCGTGATGGTCGTTGTGTAGAGGTGCTCGTTGAGGCGGAAATATCATGTTATTTCATTGATTTATTCGACTTCAGTGTAAACTAGATATTCATTGGAGAATTTTAACAATTAAATTATACATTGATTTATTATTGAAATCGTTGTTTTACAGTTTGCCTGTTTTTCACGATAAAGTAATAATGATGTACTGTATTGTAAAGGGGACTTCGTGTCCTATTATACAACACCTGCTCTATGGGCGAATCTTGAAAATAAACAAAAATAATAAACCATTTCACAGTTCTCTCCCATCAACCTCGGCCTTGATAGCTTGTAATATATTCTTGAGAATTTGACTACAGCCCGTGGAGTTTTACAGTGTTTCATTTGTTTCAGTTATAATGTGTAATATTTACCGCGAGCTGTAGTCAAATTCTAAAGAATATATTACACGCTATCGAGGCTGAGGTTGGTTTGTTCCGTCCTTATGGCGTGGACATTAATAAAGAATACATGCAATATTATTCACCACTTTTTTATCAATAAGGCCAACTTTGAAAAATTATATAAAATCAAAAACTCGCTATATTTATTTTTATTTATTTTTAATGTTGATGTGACATTGACAGAAACTCGGCGATGAATAATGTATGCAGTAGGCGAGGACTTATATGCAAGGCAAATAGCCTTTCAAAGTTTAAAATGATAGACTAATAAATGTTAGTTACAATCACCAGCCTCGGGTATGTCTGGCTTTTAACGATATCGATAACACTTACTAACAGGATTTGTCAATAATCGATTTTGAATTTCCTCTTAGGATGGTTTTATATTTTTAGCTCTGTTTTTACATGTTAAAAGAAAAGTGTCGTTGCATATTTGATACTTGAATTCTCACCGACACGTTTAAGAGGTATTTCCATTGATGATATTGTAGCAAGTTATTCAACAAAGCCCAACACAAGTGAAACACTTGTAATACAGATCGCCAAATAGACATTGAAAGAGGAAATCGAATTTCTAAAACATTTCATTGTTTTATCCAGCTGACTCGATTCTTCATGAATGACAGCTCGTTGCTATAGTTACAGCAGTCAGTTTTTTTTCTGGATGTGACCGGCTTCAAGTAAGTTGTTGGTTATCGCCCGTTATCGTCATTATTTAATCTTCTAATCAGTTATATCGAACACAAACGCACTAGATGAAACACTACGAACGAGTGTGAGTTAGAACGCAGTTGAAATCTCTCCGTCGTCCAAAAGTGGTTGTGTTCATATTTTACATACTGGATTATCTTTACTTGCTATCAACTTGTTAAACTGCAACAATGGATGATGTGTTCAGTCTTTTACCTGGCATACAGTGTTTAAGGCGACTAAGCGATCAACATATATGGTAAGTCACTGTTGCTGAGGAATATCAACTAAAACTCACTCCTACATATGGTACACCTGCCGCAAGACTTCAGCTGAACTGACGGTGTTGTTTTCTTTTCCTTTCAAACGCGCATCCATTTGAATTCAAGCTCACAAGTAATCATATAATATTCTAGTGCTCACTATAAACAGTTAATCCTTTCGTCAATAATAATAGGCTTTAATTACTGCAGCTGGGTAGTTCCCAGGCTCTTGCTGTTCCGTATCTAAATAACAGTATCTTACCATCTAGTTTTAGTTTAATACACGCATAAAATACTGATTCTTGTTGCCAACCAAAATAGCAAGTGTTAACTAGTGCTACAACGAGGCGAGAAGTGATATATCCTCACTAATAGATATCAGAGCCTGGTTTCTCCATTCTCTACTTATTCCCTAGTCCTCACCCCCCCCCCCCCCCCCCCCCCCTCCATCTCCCAGTTTTAGATTGGAAGTAAATATATTTCTTTACTTAGAGAACAGTTTGACGATAGTTACAAATACTCGTGCGCGTAGCGGGAGTAACTAAAGACCATGCTGTTTTTTTATTAGTCATCGTTGATAAAAATATAATATCTTAGAACTTAGAACTTTTCAGTTTAGTTCACACTTAGATTTCTATTTGCACAATTAAATTATTTAAAAAAATTACAATACTGAATGATTTACAGACTACAAATTTACAAAATACGTGATAGTATATACATGTGTGGTGATCAAAGTCAGTTAAGACTTTCAAGTTGGCCATATCACTGATAATAATTGCCACCAACTAGCTGAAGCCAAGCTAACACGAAGTTTAACTTTAATACAAGTCATAATGGTCGAGTATAACTGCATTTAGTTCATCAATAATGGTTAAATATTATTGTACAATTCTGTTAGTACTGCGTTTCTTACAGTAAAGGAAAACAGCAGGAAAAAAAGAGAAAACCGAAACTGAATAAATTTTGTTTTTTTTTACATGGAATTTCCATCAAATATTAATAAACTTGTTTTACAAGAAAAGAAAGAATACAATAGAATAATAATTAATCAATTAACTAAACGAAAACAGATGGAGATTCAGTGAATTCTCTTTGACAGATATTGCATATGTTTTTTCGTACTCTGTGCTATATTCTCCATGAACTGTTTGATAAATTAATCTCTAATTTACCTGTTCTAATAAAATGAGCTTTTAGTTAACATGTTAAGGCAATATTTATCAAATTTGTCTGCAATTTTTCTTCGATATTTGCTATTTCATTAAAAATCCCAGGAAACAACGCGATCGTGTATATGGGAGATCTGGTGGATTTTTAATCAATAGTGAATGGAAAGTCAATATTTGCATTGTATATGTGTACTTTGTTTTATTCAAACAAATTGCTTTTTTAGTTATCTGAAGATCTTGATTTGTTTTTAAAAAGAAATTGCATTTTATTGATCTGTTTTTCGCTTGATTGTATTTATTGTGGAATGAACTACCGGTGGAAATTAAAAACGCACCTTCCACAGAGTCATTTAAATTAAAACTTAGGACATTACTTTTTAATTGCTAGGGTTTTTCTTTTTCCTTGTATTATTATTCTCATCATCATTATTTCCATATTGTAATCTATTCGTTACTTACTTATTCTTTTCCCCATAATATATTGTAAGAGCACTGAGATTAACAATATGTAGTGCGCTAAGAATTAAATTCTTCTTCTTCTTCTTCTTCTTCTTCTTCTTCTTCTTCTTCTTCTTCTTCTTCTTCTTCTTCTTCTTCTTCTTCTTCTTCTTCTTCTTCTTCTTCTTCTTCTTCTTCTTCTTCTTCTTCTTCTTCTTCTTCTTCTTCTTCTTCTTCTTCTTCTTCTTCTTCTTCTTCTTCTTCTTCTTCTTCTTCTTCTTCTTCTTCTTCTTCTTCTTCTTCTTCTTCTTCTTCTTCTTCTTCTTCTTCTTCTTCTTCTTCTTCTTCTTCTTCTTCTTCTTCTTCTTCTTCTTCTTCTTCTTCTTCTTCTTCTTCTTCTTCTTCTTCTTCTTACATCTGGGGTCGGTTGTACAAAGGTTGACTAGCGCTTTCCACAATCTATAAAAAACCTATGCAGTGGATAACGTTTATGTGCGGACTTTATCCACCCTTCGTACCGAACCGGCCCTTGTTTTAGCCGAAGCTATATTCCACACCCTAATCGGCTGCAAACACCCTAATCGGCTGCAAAGTGATGTCGGGTAATGTTAACATAATTTATGATTTTAATATGCCTGGGGTTTTTTGTTCGTTTTTTTCAAAAGAAATATTTGTTTCATCATCTTCCACTGCAGCAACTTGTTATTGTTATAGAGCAGTTTTCGTATGACTGTGAAACGGAGCGTGCAGTGCCGTGACCGAATTTTCTGCCGTATCCGTGCCGTGCGGTGACCGTGCCTTTTTCACAGTCATATACGAAAACCGCTCTATAACACAAACACGTACAACCAAAATATGCTATGAATAAATTTCTAACAAGAATAGGAAATACCGACATCCTTTACAGGCTTCAGTAGTCAACAAAATTATAAGAAATGATGAACATTATTATGATTTCCTCTTTATGCTGTTTTATGCTTTCATATATTTTTCTTATTTGCTTTTTCAAGATATGCAAATGAGCTAGTTCCAGTCCACCAAACAACGCTCGTCTGTTTAATAAGCGTGGTTACTGTTACTAAGAGGGAGGGCGTCGGGAGTTCATCGAATAAGTCTATGTTTAGTCGCTTGTTTTCGCCCTTTTTCTCCATGTTTAACTAATATAACACAAGAATATTGAAGATAAATCAGTTAGATACGTACTATGGGCTGCTTACAATCGAAGAAAGCAGAGAAACTGGAGGAGGAAGAGCCCAAAGTGTTCAGTTGGCAAGTTATTGTCATCCATTGCACTTGTCGTTTCACAATATAAGCTGACTTCTTTGTATGATTGTTTCGCTAGGGATCGCAAAGATCGTCCTGATCCTAAAGACTTTACGATAGCAGATCTTAAAGACGAGACATCGGGTCGTCTGCCTGGCAAAATAGGCGGCCAGCAGTTCATAATACGAGACTGCCAGGTTAGTTTATAATGTATAGTTACTATAACTCAGTCGATCTTGTCAATAGCTTGATCGGTTGATCATTTCAATTTTTTATCTTGCTAAATCTTTGTTTCGAATTCAAATCCCTTTGATTATAAAATAGTCCAAAGATACATAACTTATGAATGTTCGGTAAAATATTGTTTACAAATTTACACTGGTTAGTGTCCGCTGTCATTCGTAGGGTGATTTCACATTAGTAGGCATTTTTCAATATTTTATTCAATTTATTACATTTTTTTAGTAATTTTCCTGTTATTTTGCTATTTTTTTGTTCTTTATTCAAGTTATTAATATTGTCCTCATTTTATCTTTGTTGACTTTGTATTTTCGTCAATAACTTTATTGTTTATTCTTCTAGGACTCAAGTATATATTTATTTGATAATTCAGCGACCATCACCATAGATGATTGCACTGGATGCAACTTTTTCCTTGGTCCTATCAAAGGAAGGTAGTGTTTTAACTAAAGAATTAAACTTAACACTGCATATACCTGGATAATCACAACTCATTATGAACATTACATGTGGGTTTATCCCCCCAACACCAACAGTCTTTCTCAAGAATACCAACACCTGGACGATCACAATTCATCATCATCACTGATACTCGGGCTCATCAATTAAAACATATGACACTAACACCAAGACTACACACACCCAGACAATCACAACTCATCAACATCACTAACACCTGAGTTTAAACCATTCCAAACATTAGACACCAACAACAACAGTCTTTCTCAAGACTACACGCACCTGGGCAATAACAACTCATCAACATCATTTACACCTGAATTCAATCCATTGAAACATCAGACACCAACACCAACAGTTTTTCTCAAGACTACACGCACCTGGGCGATAACATTTCATCATCATCACTTACACCTGAATTCAATCCATTGAAGCATCAGACACCAACAGTCAAGATTGAATAAATATAATAATAAAAGTTGAATAAATTATTTACCAACATATTTTTTTTTTCAGTGTATTTTTTAGAGATTGTAAAGACTGTAGAGTTGTTGTTGCCTGTCAACAGTTTAGGTAGGAATACCTGGTAATAATTATTAGTTATTGTTAGTATTGATCTCCCCCAGTGTAATGTTCACATCTCTTATGCCGTACATCTGAAATAGACACCTACACATGTCATAAATAGAACTAGATGCATGCTTCTACTAGTGAAAAACTTGCTTGGGCCGTACTGGAAGTTATGGAACCTCGTTTTTTCCCACTTTTATGGCCCTTGCGCTACAGTGACAGTGGAAAAAAACTTGGTCCATAACTTCCTGTATGGCCCTTGCGCTTGGTTAATAAGATATTAGTATGCCACGAGAAAACATTGTAACACTAGTATTTCTTTGAAAATTTATTCAAAGTGACATCTTTGCATTTAAGCCTTTGGTTTTAACATTTGTTTTTTTTATGGATTTTAAAAGCTTGTTGAAAGCTTATTATAACTTCATCTTTTCATTTCATAATAACCTTCTGTCTCATTCCAACAGAACTCGTGATTGTAAAAAGATGGATTTCTTCTTGTGTTGTGCAACACAGCCCATAATAGAATCATCATCTGGGATGAAGTTTGGATGCTTTCAATATTATTATCCTGAACTAGAAGGTATTTTGAGATAATGATGATGGTGGTAGTGATGTTGATGATGGTAGTGGTAGTGATGTTGATGATGGTAGTGGTAGTGATGTTGATGATGATGGTGGTAGTGATGTTGATGATGATGGTGGTAGTGATGTTGATGAGGGTAGTGGTAGTGATGTTGATGATGGTAGTGGTAGTGATGTTGGTGATGGTAGTGGTAGTGATGTTGATGATGGTAGTGGTAGTGATGTTGATGATGATGGTGGTAGTGATGTTGATGATGATGGTGGTAGTGATGTTGATGATGGTAGTGGTAGTGATGATGATGGTGGTGGTGATGTTGATGATGATGGTGGTAGTGATGTTGATGATGATGGTGGTAGTGATGTTGATGAGGGTAGTGGTAGTGATGTTGATGATGGATATCCGTCTTAATGTGACAAAATGTAAACAAAACAAGCAGCCAATTGATGATGATCATGATGTTGCTATTGATGATGTTTTTGATGCTGCTGATGACAGTGATAACAATGATTTATGTGATCTATTTCATCTCCTGTAGATCAGTTCAAAGCAGCAGATATAAGTGTGTATAACAATAACTGGAGTAATATCCATGACTTTACACCAGCAGCAGGAGAAACAACATGGTCTTTACTATCTGAGGTATTCACGATGATGGTGATGGTGATGATGAAATATGATGATTATGATGATGATGATGATGATGTTGATTATGATGATGATTATGATGAAAATGATTATGATGATGATGGTGATTATGATGATGATGATGATGGTCATGATGATGATGATAACAAAGAGCATGATATGGCAATAATGATAACGATGATGATGATGATGATGAAAATCATGATGGCATAGACAATGATGATGATGATGATAATGATGTCACTTAATGAAGTCAGTCATGATGATAATAACCCTTTACTAGGATGCACAAGTAGATGATTATGTCCCAGCACCAGCAGCAGAACCCTATAACATTGTTAAAATATCATCAACTAGAGATCACAGCTCTGTGCCATTAACACTAGGATCAAGACGAAAACCTTTTAATCAAGTAAGATCTAGATATGCAAATACAATAACAAACAAAACAGGAAAAAATTCCAAATTGTGCAGAAATGTTTCTAGGATTATGTGAAGAAAATCATAAATCTGCAGCATGGTCAATTATGCAGATCCACACCAGCGGGATCCCTGTAAAGTTACTTAGTATCTGTACAATAGGTATTCCTGTATAGACTTTGTTGAATATTAATTATTCTGCAGTCCTTTGCTTTATTGTCTTATAAGTCTTGTTGTACATATTTATACACTTATTGGATTAATTAGAGTCCATTACAGGGTCCTGAATGGGTAAAATGGGAGCTGGGATTGGCCTAATTTTTGACTGGGAAAATGGGATTGGATGCACTGGGACTGGGATTTACAAATAAAAGAACAATAGAAAATGGGAATGGGATTGAAAACTGATGGGCATATGTGAGTTTTGACTGGGATACATGTATGATCCAAATATAAACTAGGAAATGGGATTCTGACACCCCCCTCCCCCCTCCCTTCAGGACCCTCCATCAAGGACATAATATTGAAATTGAGACTTATTTATCTGCCGTAATGGACAAGGATGAATCCTATAGGTGTTTTATTATACCAAACAAATGATTCTTTCAACAAAATCTCAAGTAAACAATTCATTGGTTGTAGTCCAAAAAGGTTGCTGTCCAATATCACAAAAAATGGATCACCACGTGACTAAAATACAGAGAAGTGATTGGAGGATTATTTGTGAGGTCTAATAATAGGAAATAATTGATTGTTTATTTTCAGGTTTGTTTAGCTATATTTTTTCATTGTCCTCAACAAAAAGGCAGCATCAACAGTTTCTTGGATAAAATCAAAGAAAAGGTACATAACAATAGAATGGGTTTTAGACAAACAGTATAGTGTTCATATCATGGTATTATTTGTTTGACTGCAGGGATGTAGTTCTTGTGTAAATCAGTTTTTAGAATATAGTGTTCATGTTGTGGCATCATTTGTTTTCACTGCAGGGATGTAGTTCTTGTGTGAATCAGTTTTTAGAATATAGTGTTCATATCATGGTATTATTTGTTTGACTGCAGGGATGTAGTTCTTGTGTGAATCAGTTAATTTTAGAATATATTATTCATATCATGGCATCATTTGTTTTGACTGCAGGGCTGTGTGGTAGTTCAGACCAAAGAAATCAACATGAAGGCTGATGAGATCTCAAGAGTGATTGGTTCTTCAGATTATAGTGACGCTGCCAACCAGGGTAATCATTTAGCAATTCTTAACATTTCATCTGTAACCCTCCAATATCATTATCATCTTCATCACCATCATCGCTATTATCAATTGCATCATCATCACCACCACCATCATCATCATCGCCATCATCATCACCACCATCATCATCATCATCGCCATCATCATTATCATCATCATCACCATCATCATCATTAAATCACCACTACTGCCACCATCATCATCATCACCACCACAACCACCAATGTCATCATCATCATCACTGTCATCATCACCACCATCATTATCACGGCACCATCATCATCAGCATTATCATCATCACCATCATCACAACCACTATTATCACCACCATCATCATCATCACCACCATCATTGTCACCACCACCATCATCACCACAACCACTATTATCACCATCATCATCATCATCATCATCACCACCATTATCGTCAACATCATCATCATGATCATCCTCGGGAACCCAGGGGTATTCTTCTGTCGCTCGTTTCTCGCTTCCACAACATATACCCCTGGGAACGTAGTCTGTTGGAGCTTGTTCCGGAAGTCAAAATTCAGCTCTTTCCTGATTGGTCGACCTTATTAGGTCGACCAATGAAAATCAAGATAACCATTCAAAGAAGGTCGTTAAATAAGTTTGATTTTTGACTTCCGGAACAAGCTCCAACAGACTACGTTCCCAGGGGTATATGTTGTGGAAGCGAGAAACGAGCGACAGAAGAATACCCCTGGGTTCCCGAGGATGCATCATGATCACCACAACCACTATTATCACCATCATCATCATCACCATCATTAAAACAACATCACCACCATTATCGTCAACATCATCATCATGGTCCAGCTCCAACTATTTCTATTGTCCATCGTAGGTTCTCTTGTTGGCCTAGAGATCAATGGAAGTGACTGTGTACAAAGCTGTCGTCAATGTATTGATAGTAACAATAAATCTATCTACATTTCACCAAGTGCTGGACGAGCCACAACAGAGATCGACCAGTTCTATAACTTTGTAGATATGTCCATGACATAGCCAATCAGAATGCACCAAATAAGATGCTGTAAAATATCTGCTCTGCTGTTAAAGCGACAATACTAAAACCATGAAAAGAACTAAAATAGTCGTTCACTAGTAGTTATAAATTAGAGGCTATTTAGTCAACCAGAAACTGATCAATTACAAAGGGACACAATTCCTCGTTACAACTTTACTTGTCTTTGATATAGTGACTAACAGCACTAAATAAGAACTACAAATGTATTACACAGTATCAATTTAATTCCATTCCATGGATACAGTCTGTGTTATCGTTGTCTTTGATAGTGACATATAGTACTAAATAAGAACTATTACACAGTAGCAATTTAATTCCATTCCATGGATACAGTCTGTGTTATCGTTGTCTTTGATAGTGACATATAGTACTAAATAAGAACTATTACACAGTATCAATTTAATTCCATTCCATGGATACAGTCTGTGTTATCGTTGTCTTTGATAGTGACATATAGTACTAAATAAGAACTATGGCACAGTAGCAATTTGATTCCATCTATTAGCCTGCGATCTGCTGGGTTGGAAAAAGGAAAGAATTCCATTTCTCTTCCTCGCAGCCCCGCAGACCTCCGGCAACGCAGGCTACCATTCCATGGACATGTATTGTTTCCGCTGTACAGCAAGCATGAATAACACGATCTTGCTGAAGATAACATGTTATAATATATGCATTGTGATATAAAAAAAAGGAAAGAAAGCTTAAAACAACAGTAACACAATTAACTATAGCAAACATTTCCACTATAGCTAAGCTGTAGATACGCCTGTTAAAACACGATATAATATTTGGTTATATAGAGGTATATATGATATACTTTACAACAAGAACATGACAGTATAGTAATCTAATAAATGATATATGTGTAATTTTAATGCAGTGTTTCTTGTTATATGGTGGTACACTACAGCAGCCGGTTGTACGAAGCCTGAATGTTGAATTGTGGGAATGTGAAACGGTTGTCATTTGAAAGACCAATCAAGTTGCTTAGGGGGGAAGAGGGTTTGCAAATCAAATTGATAGATTTTGTATATTTTTTGAAACGAAAACGAAAACGCTCATTAAAAAGTAACAATATCCCAACAATTTTGCACATGATTGTAGTCCACCTAGACTTTAATGGATGCCCTAATGCTGAAATTTAATAATAAAGACGTTTTTTAGGCGCTCTCCCTCGAGACTATAAGCTATACGTCAATACTAAACAGAAATTATTTGTTATAGTAAACAAAAATAAGAGATTCTACTGAATTATCTAAAACCATAGTTAACTATGCTAAAACTGATAAATTATATTCCAAGCTCGCCAAATCTTTTTCCCCCTCCCCTCCCATGGTACAAATCATGTATCAGAGTACTGGGAGTAGGCTTGTATGAGAATGGCGAACCAGTGGCAACAGTCTCAACCGTGGCAGCAAAATGTCCCTTTACCGCCAGGATGGGAAGCAAAATACGACCAGAGAGTTGGTAGATAGTAAGTATAATACTTTTATTCTGTTTTATAGTCGATAAATGATCGTTTTTTAAGCGTTCTTTGTGTTTGTTTACGTTTTGAACGATATGAAATCGACTGTCATGGCGGACAAAACAACTAGATAAATAGCAGTTTACTTGTTTTTCTCTGAACTAGCGAAACTGATCGGTGTCAATATGAATTATCAATGACGTTTGAACCTTAAACAGTCAATTTGTAGAGCTGAGTATATAATTACGCCTTATTGTCCGATGTGGAATAATATACGTTTGCTTGAAAGCTTTCTTCCACTAATTCATTCGTGTTTTACCTTATTTAGATACTAATTTACTTACATTAAAAACTTTAATACACATTTGTTTATGTGTGAATGTGTATTGATTTATTTGCAGTTATTTTATTCATCATGAATCAAGAACAACATCATGGCAAGACCCAAGATCAATGCAGGCACAATATTCACAACCACAACCACAACAACAGCATCCACAACACGAGGCTATTGCATTAAAAACCATTGAGGTAATGCAGTTTATTTTGAACAATTTCTGAATATTCCGCGATCTTAGACATATATTGACAGCTTGTTGTTGTTGTGGGGGTTTTAAAATAGGGGTTAATTAATATGAATCTAAATCATTGAAGGCATGCAGGCCAAGATGGGAACAGGAAGTCTATTATTAGTTAGGCTTGTGTCCAAGCCATAATCAGTTATCACACATATGTGGTAAATAATTAGACCTGATGAAGTTATGACACTATATATAATAAGCATAGTAGATCAATAGCATCATTCACACTGTACTTTCTAGCAGAACATGTATAGCAAATATGCAGATATATATCATTTTTCTGTCAATCCATACTAACTAGTTTTAAAAAGTCTCACAACAACAACCGGTTACAGATTATTAATAGAAACATTCTTGAATGTTATATATTGAAATGTAGTTGAGCTACTTAATTATGCCATGTTTTTTTTAATCATTTTGTTGTATTTTGTTTTTCAGCGTAATGACCCTTCAGCCTCTACATCTGCAGACCACCAAGAACAGGTTAGTGTGAATTGATTGACATGTCCCAAGGAAGGGTGGGGTAGTGCTAATGTTGTCCTTTTGAAGTAACAAATGATATGTTCAACAAGCTTCCCACAAGTTCAATAGCAGGGTTTTTGTCTGATCACTACTTTTTAAATACCGCAACTTATAATAATTATGTTGTAATTGGGAAGTAATTGACCAGTCACATAAAAGTGTGATTGTAAACATGGTGCAATTTTCTCTGAAACTTGTCTCCCAATTGTAAGAAGTAAATAAACAGGTTTTGTGTGCGCTGAGACGTTTAATCGGTCGGTCAAAAACACATAATGAGTATTACACAATCATGGGTGTCCAATGTCACTGTCGAGCACTTGCTCTGTCACGCAACTTGTCACACCAATGGCGACACAAGTTGCACAAAGGATTGCAGTGTGTAGCCCAATTTGAAAGAATGTTGTGAGACAAGTTGCAGCAATTGTTGCGAAAAGTAGAATTTGTTTCTACTTTTAGCAATGATTGCCTCTCCATTGCACCATGTAGCCACAAACTCTACAACTTGTCTCACATTTATCTTGCTCATTAATTGCAAGACAATTAAGTAATGCAAAGAAATTTGCACCGTATAATTGTGCCTTAACACTAACATTATGCATGGCATGATTGACTACTTGTGTAGGATTGCCTAACAGCTCCTAACATAGGTTAATATATAGATATGTTTTATGATACAATAATGATTTTGTATTAGTACACACCGTAGTTCCTGGTATATTTAACTTTATTTTATATTCATTTTGCTAACAGGAGACCAGTTTTATAGAGCATCAGTCTGTGTCTGTAAGTGAATATTTGCTTCTTGAAACTCTTCTATTAATGCAAATGCCAATCTTGTAAATTAACAATCTAGATTATCTTCCACTCACTTCATCTGCTGTATATTATATTGTTTGCTATCTTCAAGGGAATTCAAAACTTGACACAGATAAAATAAGGGTTTAATGAATCAAGGGACTAGGGTTCACAATAAATAATCAGTAACTTGTTAACTGTGTTTTATTTACAGTGCTGCTAATTCAACCGGGGCCACCCCGAGTTTATTAGCCAATCACGTTTGAGCTTAAGAACAAAAGAACCAGACATAGACGATCCGTCAAGTCAATTCGCGCCTATAATTAAGGAGACAAAGTAGATATCTTTTGTTCTTAAGCTCAAACGTGATTGGCTAATAAACGTGAGGTGGCCCCGGTTGAATTAGCAGCACTGTAAGTTTGCATTCAATTTTGTTACTCCTATTGTTGCTACAGTGATACAGTAAACCATACTTATTATCATCATATTATTTTGTATATACCCTATCCAAGAAACGTCACACATGTGGTGAAAACAGTGCAGGGAACTGTCTAAACTTTATGTATATATTTAACAAGAACACAAGGATTTCATGGCCACATTACAAAGTCATTTTGACTTATTAGACAACAAAAAAAAAAGGGTGCCAAATGCATATTTAGTTTCTAAACTGATCCTTGGCTTGTGGACTTAACACAGTTGACAAACTTATAAAGAGTGTAATTATATAGTCTCGATTTATTGCACTAGCATGTTATCTACATGATATTGATTATTGTTTTAGTCCCAAGATGACTCGTACACATATTCTGCAGAGCTGACTGATGCTGAGAAAGAACAAAGTAAGTAACCTTTATACTATCATGTGCAAAATTATTGGTACCTACACTTTTATGACCTTTTTAGCTTGAATTGTAAAATATGGACAATTAATATTTAAAGTTGTTTGGCAAGCCCCTACCCCCAAAGCAGTTTTAATTGGCATTTCTCATGAGAACTAATTCACATTCCAAAAGATATATAATTAAGTCAATTTGGCCTTGAAAACTTTTAAGAAGATTTTTTATGTATATAACTGGAAATGTCCCAAGGTATTTTGCACATGATTGAAGATCTCAGGAAATCTAGTACTTAGTTTTTGGACCAGTAGTATGAAGATAAGAGTGAATGGTCTGATCCCAGGTGTAATCGATGTAGATGAGGTATGACTGTGTGGGATAATGTAGTCTTGAGAAAGACTGATGGTGTTGATGTCTGAAGTTTCGACAACCTGAGCGGAAGTTATCTTCAGAGTAAAGAAACAAAAAGAAAGTGGTGGTAATTATACATGTATGTCTGGTTCAACTGGTAATGTTGTTTTCAGTGCGTGGGTAGGTGTTAGTCTTTGTATTGGCGGAATGCTTGAAGTCGTTAAGGAGTCTATTGTAAGATGCCGGTAGTGTTACACAACAGTTAAGTGGTTTTGTTGTAAGTTAGTGTACCAGCTGAAGTATAAACTAAGATAATTTATAGTAATTTATGATATTAATTATAGCATATATCTTACCTGTTTAACCAGTGTTGACTAAGATGAAGAGTGAGTATCCCAACTGTACTGAAGCTGTAGTGAAGATCACTTTAGAAGGGGTAAGCCATCTTGCAGCATGACTCTCATAACAATAACAATACATGTATGATCTATTTCCTCATTCTACTAATACATTAGAACAGACACATACTCCATTCTCATAAGGTTACCTAACACCCACTTCTGTACAATTTGACAAAAGTTGCATTTGGACTGGAATAGTCTAAATTCGTATTAAATTTAATAAGTTTCTATATTGTTCTACATTTTCACGTGCTTGGTTTGTTGGAATTTGTGAATAGTTCAAGGCTATATATTATATAGCCTTTGAAAATGATCCTTTTTAATTTGTCAAAAATAAAAGCAGTACTAGATAACGTGAAGTCCGAGTATAAAGAAGTCAACATGTCATATTGCTTATTATAAGGGACTTGTCAGAAATTAGCAGGGGGGGAAGGGGGGTGGAAACTGGGGGAGGGTCATCACTTTTTAAGAACCTAAAAAGGGAGGGTCACAAAATAATAAACCGCCAAAAATGAGGATTCTGCAAAAGAAGACACTGTGACATAGGGTAGGGTCAAGATATTATGATCCTTTACTTTGGGAGGGTCATGAAATTTTCATCACTTCATTTCAAAACTCCACCCCCCCTCCCCCCCTGCTAATTTCTGACAAGTCCCTAAATGTCCATAAGTTTTTATAGTGTTTTACACTTTTTTCCAGGCAAACTATGAAGAGTATTCTGCAAGAGATATGCTACAAGTATTGTCTGGTAAATATACCAACTAATTATGATCATTGTAATATTTATAATTAAAGTTATGTATAAGGTTTTGCATAAAATGATAGATTAACTTGTGGAGGTATTTTTTGTTGATTGTGTTTGATTTATAATTAATACAAATAATAATAATCAAATCTATTTTAAGAGGGCAGCGCGTAGCAGTGAAAAACTGACAAACCTGTGGCCCTCTACAAAAAATACAATATACTATAGTTAAAAGTACAAGAGAAAATATACATATCATTTGATAAACTCACAACAACGTTATTCTATTAATATTTACAGATGAAGCTGAAGAGGAAAGGTAAAGAAAACCAAACAATAAACCTTACTTTTTACCTGGAAATGTTGTAAGGAAGTACAGTACCAGGAAGAGGTTTAAGCCTAACAAGCGTCCTCACTTTTTACCTGGAAATGTTCAAAATGAAGTACCAGGAAGATGATTAGGCTTTACAAGCGTCCTTACTTTTTACCTGGAAATGTTATAAGGGAGTACCAGGAATATGGTTAAGCCTAACAAGCGTCCTTACTTTGTATCTGGAAATGTTCCAAAGGAATACCAGGAATAGAGTCAAAGCAAACAATTTGGCTTGCTTTTTACCTGTTCATGTTGCAAGAGAATTTACCAGGAAGAGGATTAAACTAACAAGTCTTTGTTTTTTAACTTGCTTTCCCAAAGAAAAGTCCAGGAAGTGAATTTAATCCTACATGTTTTCATGTGATTGCAGGAGAAGGCAGCAGAGGGAGGAAGAAAAAAGGAAGCAAGAGGAAAAAGAAAGGAAAAGGAGAGAAGAAGCAGAAAGAAAAAGAAAAGAAAGAGCAAGACAGGAAAGAGAAGAGGAAGAGAGAAGAAAGGAACAAGAACGGGCTAGAAGAGAACAAATAGAAGCAAAGAGGAAACAAGAGGAACAACAGAGAGGTAATACAATCACTGTGTTCATGATATACCATAATTATATTGTGACATGGGAGATGAGAGGCATTTGCATGAACTATATGAACAGGAATTATTGAAAGGAACAAGAAATGGTCCACAATTTATGTGAAAAACATGTGAATCCCAAACATGTAAAGTTTGGCAACAATGATTATCTGTTTTTTAATTGTGATAATACTTTCCCAAATTTGCCTGGATGACTACAAGACAGAGGTTCAAATTTGAGACCAAACCTGATTCTTTTATTTACCAAGTCAAACCTTGAGCTCAAACCATTGTGTTGTTTTTATCCAAGTGATCAATCCAGGAAGGATTTAGTGTCTGAGTGTTGACTAACATGCAAACATGAAAGTGTAACTGCATTACTAAAATTATGGATGTTTTATGTTTCAGTCAAAGAGGGTATGATAGCTGAATTTGGTTCAGATCTTGATCCTGAAACCATTATACAAGCACTGGAAAGTGTAAGTCTCTTTTTAGAATATAGTTACATGGTTTACATATGGTTTACATGGTTTACATGGTTACATGGTAGAATATAGAAGTGTCTTTTACATATAGTTACATGATGTATTACCGGTACTTTTATGAGTAGAACCTAGTAGAAGTCTTTTTTACATTTAGAATATTTGTATTGTTACATATGGTGTATTACTTTTAAATTAGTGGAATCCTCTTCTAAAACTAGTTTTTTTATCCATTTTAGCTTGACTTTGATGAGTTTGTATGTAGAGCCACACTGCAAAGTGTAAGAGGTAAATGTGAAGTTAGAGCTGCGTTGTACCAAGGAATGACCATTGACTGACCATGTTTGTCATCATTATCATCACCATGGTTACCTTCATCATTATCATCACCATGGTTACCTTCATCATTATCATCACCATGATTACCTTCATTATCATCACCATGGTTACCTCCATCATTATCATCACCACGATTACCTTCATCATTATTTTAATCATCATTGTCATCATTTTCATCACCATGGTTACCTCCATCATTATCATCACCACGATTACCTTCATCATTATCATCATTATTTTAATCATCATTGTCATCATTATCATCACCATGATTACCTTCATCATTATCATCACTATGATTTCCTTCATCATTATCATCACCATGGTTACCTTCATCATTATCATCACCATGATTATAAAGATCATCACCATTATCATAATCAGATCTATTCATCAAACATGTTGTTTACGGCAGTTCCCAGTCACACTTGACCAACTAGACAGAAAATAGAGTTTTGGTGGACGTCAAAAGTAGTTTAATATAATGTAGTTTAATATGATTATGTAGTAAGTAGTCAATAGTAGTATTCATTCGTAGTTTAATTATTATGATGAGGTTTTGTTATTATTATGAACTGACAACTTTTAATTCACCATTTCCCAGATCAAATGATTGAATCAAGAAATAGAAGGTGAGACACAATTGATTTGTTTTACAAAATAATATGATTTACTAATAGATAATTTTTGTAGTAACTTGATTTTGATGTGATACCTCTATTAAGCGCTCACCAATTAAGGGGTCACCCTCTATGAGGGGGATGTAAGGGAGGTCTGTATACCACAATACCGCACAAAAAAATGGGCAAATACTGCATACCGCAACTAAATTGATCAAAAATACAGATACCGCAACGAAAATTCAAAAATAGCCATTTTAAATTAAAAACTAAGTTTTCATGAAAAAATAATATGTTTGTATTAATGTATCTCTGACCTTTAAGAGCATATCTGTCACTAGAGTAGATGATTATTAAAACGTACTTCTCGACCAAATCTAGTTTTTTCACCAAATACCAAGGCCTAAAATGTATGAATACCGCACACCGCATATTATTTGAATACCGCAATACCACATGTTAAAATAAAAATTACCGTAATACCGCAACAAAAATCACTCAATACCGCAAACCCTTACGTCCCCCTCCTCTATTAGGCACGAGGGATAGGAAATAACCAAATCAATACATCACTTATAACATATTAATTGACAAATTTGTCCCCTACAGGAGAGAAATAGAGGAGCAGCAAAAAGCTGAAAGAGCAAAAGCTGCAAAAGCAAAAGCTTCACTTCAAGCCCAACCTAAAGCTCAGCCAAAGCCAAAGTCACCAAAACCAAAGTCTCAGCCAAAGCCAAAGCAGAAAGCTGAGCCAAAATCAATACTAAAACCTGAGCCAATATCCAAACCAAAGTCAAAGCCACCCAAACCACCTGCTAGTTCCAGGCACAGAGTTGAAAGAACAACAAAGCCGCTATACATGTCTCCTGTAGTTAGTAAACCTAGTGGTCCAAACAGTTCACTTGTTAAAGGGCCCAATCATCATTTACTCACGTAAGTATCATTGATCAATATGATATACCAGTCATGTGTGGTCATGAATCAATCGACATGTATGTCATGGTTTTATTGTTGTTGTGTTCACAACAATACCATCAAGTCTACACCGCTGTAGACAGCATCAGCAGTAGATTAAGTTGATATCATGGTTTATTCATAAATTAACATTTAGATACATTTTGCATTTTGTACCAGGTAGTAAATATATTTCACTGTTTGTTTTGTTAACAGTATGCAACGTGTAGCAGTAACTGGCTCTCTCAATGTCAATCATCATGGGCCCAACCCTGCCAATGTACACGGACCATGTGGGTCAATGGTACACAAGTTATCTCTGAACAAAGGTACATATCATTACAGCACCCCCCCCCCCCCCCCCCCCCCCCCCATAAAGCATGTTTGTTTGTTTGCTTTAGTACTGGAGCTGTGAACAAAGGCACTTATCATTATAGCAACCCCCCCCCCCCCCCCATTACATCATCTCCTCCCTTCCCCATAAAGCATGTTTGTTTGCTTGTTTTAATATTGCAGCTGTGAGCATCTTTTTTTATTGTTGTTATGTTTGTTTATTATTGCATTTGTGAGAATCTTTTTATTGTTGTTTCCCTGCCCCTCCCCTCATGAAGCATGTTTGTTTGCTTGTATTAATATTGCAGCTGTGAGAATCTTTTTTATTGTTTCCCTGCCCCTCCCCCCATGAAGCATGTTTGTTTGCTTGTTTTAATATTGCAGCTGTGAGAATCTTTTTTATTGTTGTCCCCCCCCCCCCCCCCCCCCCATGAAGCATGTTTGTTTGTTTTAATATTGCAGCTGTGAGAATCTTTTTTTTTTGTTGTTTCCAGGTCCCCAAGCAGTCAACCGACTTGGATCACAGCCAAGTCTTGTCATGGGTTCAATCTATGTTTCTGCTATTTAATCAAGTTGTATTTTTATTAATTACTATTAAATAAAATTGTTTCTTGCAATAATAATAAACTCAACAAACATGGCAAAAGTCACAGTTAAAATACATTTACAGTGCGACTCGCCGTACTGTAGTCACCTACAAAAACTTTTGATGAATTTTTGACATTATTTTGAGA
The DNA here is from genome assembly GCA_949775045.1 of Metridium senile. NCBI lineage: Eukaryota > Metazoa > Cnidaria > Anthozoa > Actiniaria > Metridiidae > Metridium > Metridium senile. The sequence goes on from OX459106.1 coordinate 16,319,141, forward strand.
TTTTTTCATCTCAATCTGACCAATTGCAGACATCAAAGTATCTTAAGTCTCCGCCTCTGATCGATATTAACTCCGCCTCTCGATATAAACTGTACCTGATTGGTCCGATTGAGATGAAAAAATGTCAAAATAATGTCAAAAATTCATCAAATGTTTTTGTAAGTGACTACGGTACGGCGAGTCGCACTGTAATCATTGTATAATTGTTTTGCATTATTCACTGTTATACGACTTCAATAATGAGTATCAAGGCCCAGGCAAACAGCTTTAACATTTGCTTCAACAGTGGTTCGATTTTGTTGAACGCTGTAGAATGTTGAAATGGGGTGGCAAATGGCTTCAACATAGCCAGTCAACAAAATTTCGAACGGATGGTAAAGCAAATGTCGAAGCTGTTTCCCCAGGCCTTTAGGATAGCAGTTTTAATCTAGTAATCAACAAGAAATTACCACTGTTTTGAACATTTTTAGCATGCTGCACTCACTCAATATTAAATTCTGTACATTTTTTATTGTAAAACTATAAGATGTAAATATATCACAATAACAAGAAAATAAAAAATATATATTGGTTAATGATCATAATTGTGCATTTCTAATCTTATATCACATGTGAATCAATGTCCAGCAAGCCATGTGGGACTGCCAGTTTACTGTGAACATGTAAAATGGCTCTTAATTACTTTCCATTGCACATGCTCAGTACAGTTACATGTATTAACAAATGGGCCAAGTTAAATATTATTCTCACAGACTTTGTCAAGTGCTAATATTCAATATGTAATGCATTGCTACTAAATAATAATGTAGTTGTGAATCAATAAATATTATTCAAATATGTTTATTTCTGTTTCTTTCTTTTCTTTGGGCGGGGCCCACTTGTTGAACCGTGACCATCATGTTCACTCACTGGACGACATCTCTTGTTGATTACAGGCTGCTTTCTGAATAGAAGACAGTGATAAACTGAATGAATACATAATAATAATAATAATAATAATAATAATAATAATAATAATAATAATAATAATAATAATAATAATAATAATAAAATACTAAAAACAAGAAGAACATCTCATGCCTTTGGGTCGATGTGAAAAAAGCATTTGACAGCGTGTCCCACACATGGCTATCAACGGTGCTAAGAGATCATGGAATAAACAAGACATTGTCTTCGTTTATTGATAACATCGTCAAAACCTGGAAAACAACAATGTATGTGCAAACAGCCGAAGGCCAAACATCAATAGGCCCAATAAAGATCAACCGTGGAATACTACAAGGAGACTCATTTTGCGTTACACTATTCACACTCTGCCTAAATCCAATAGCGTGGTACTTACGTACTACAGATTGTGGACATCTGACTGGAACATTCAACACCTACAACAACTTGATAGGAAAACACGCCAAATAATGAATGAGAACACTTGTAAACACAGACATGAGTCGAACGCTATACTCTATCTCCCATTCCACAAAGGAGGTAAAGGTCTTCAGCAATTAGAGATGCTGTATAAAACCACTAAGATCAAGACAGCACACTACTTAACAACGAGTGCTGACCCACATGTCCAACTTGTCTCATCTTTCCAATTGTACAAGGAAAAGAAGTCTCTAAAGTCCATAATAAAGGATGCAAAAACGTATGCACACCAACTAAACCTGGACATAAGATATGACTCCAAAGAAAAAACAACCACCATCACTTCAAGTAGCGCTAGTGCAGAAGTATCTAAATGCCAGCCAAGATACATTAAATCAATACTTAGGAAAGAAACAGAGAAGAAACTGGAGGAGGAGGTAAAGCAACAACCGTGGGTTGGACAGTACCTTACTACGCAATGGAAAGACCAAGATCTAGAGAAAGAAAGCTACAATATAAACAAGATATGGAAAAACATCCCTGATGTTGTCTACAGTGTATATACCAGTATCTTTCAACAACTAATAACAACAAAGACTTACCAACGAAAGAAACTAAACAATAGAGAAGGCGATTTAATCTGCAGACTATGCCATCAAAAAGAAGAAACAATTCCACACCTATTCTCAAACTGCTCAGGTATCGCTCAATCTTTATACACGGCAAGGCATGACCGTATGCTTCGCCCTGTGTACCATCAAATCCTATCACATTTTGGGTTTACAGAACAAGACGACAATACACCGTGGCACAAACAATCACTCCCAAAAAGCTGCATAGAAAATGACGAAGCCAAAATACTGTGGAACATCCCAATACATCTAGACATTGCCCCAAAAAACGGCGCAAACAAACCAGACATTACAATAATGGACAAGAAGACCAAGACGTGGCTGATCATCGAAGGAACCGTATGCAACATCGGTCGCATAACTGAAAGAGATCTTCAGAAAACAGAAAAGTATATAGACTTAAGAACAGGATTAAAGAGACTCTATCCTAACTATAACGTAGTGCAAGTAAACGTCGTCCTAGACTTCCTAGCAGGCTACCAAAAACAACTGGTAACTGAGCTAAGTAAAATAGGACTCGAAAAAGTAAACCAACTAGCCAAAAAGTGCCAGAAATGGATAATTTCGCAAAATTGTGAAATCGTGAAGGCCTTATATACCCGTTCATAAGTTAACACTGTTGTAATCGGCACCAAAACTGAATATTGCCTAGAAAATTTCCGCAATACTCATTACATGTAAACCAAGAAAAGTTTAAATAAACGATACAATAATAATAATATTTATTAATAATAATAATACAATAATAATTTTATTTCACAATAATTAAAATATATAAAAATTTACAACATGATATAATTTAAAAAAAAGATATTAATGACATTAACAATTGTTTGTGTATAATGTTTGAAATTTATAAAATTGAATACTATAAAAAGTTACTAAATTATTTACATGTATCAAATAGAAAAAATTATAGTTATTGTTGAATAGAAAAATATATATTATCTAAAAAAAAATATTTAGAAAGATCTGATGGCTCCTTGGGCTGCATCAATATCAATGTCATTGTTTATAAAGTCATACGAAGCATGTCGTTTGGTCTGTCTTGATCCTCTTAAGCAAATAAGTGAAGATCTTAGGAGTGCAAATGATATTCTTGCACGAATCCATGAAATTGTTTTAGCATATTGTTCTCGTTTCTTAATAGCAATCAACTCAGCTAATCTACTGTGGTATAATTGACATTCTTTGCCCATTCCTCCTGATGTCGTGAATACTAGAGGTGTAAATGTTCCATGTTCTATATCTAGGACTCGGCTTGCGTATTGGTTCTTCTTCTCATTTTCATGAAGTTTGTAAATTTGTTGTGGTTCAAGGTTACGATACGAATCGGCATTAGGGTGACATACCCTCACATCAAAGAATGCCGAACGCTGGTGTTCCCAAAAACCACGCGCATGGATGTCTAGTCTTGCATCTTGGGCTTTGTTTGTTCCTCTGCTGAGTTCTTCACCCGAGATATCTTGGAGGACAGGTTCAACTTGTACATCTTTGCATACCAATCTAAGCATTTCTGCTTCAAGATCTCGTAGCTCATTATGACGCTGAATGATGAAGCCTCCTCTTTTACATATCATAGCATGATCTATTGTATATTGTACACCGCAGACACAGGATGAAGGAATATCGTCTATCGGCCAGTTGTAGCGCAGTCTGACGGCATCGCGAAATTCGCGTTTATTCAAATTGAAGCCAAGGCTTTGAAGAGGAAGCACTGTTAGCCACATCGAGGATCCCTTTTCATAATAATAATAATAATAATAATAATAATAATAATAATAATAATAATAATAATAATAATAATAATAATAATAATAATAATAATAATAATAATAATAATAATAATAATAATAATAATAATAAGCCCATATATTAAGGAGGGCATTGTCATATAAGTAATCACAAATGTACATATAGATAGATACCTTATGCTCAAGGGATGAACACGGTTCTATATTTTTGTAAAATGATGAAAAGAAAAATAAATAATAATAATAATAATAATAATAATAATAATAATAACAAACATTTCTATAGCACCTATCCAATCCTGTACTAGGCGCTTTACAATTCAATGTACACTCAAAATTAATAAAATTACAGTTATTAGCAAGGAAAGGTAAGTATTTTCAAAAAGATAATTTTTAAGTTTACGTTTGAAAATGTTCAAAGTTTCACAAGAGCGGATATTGTCAGGCAAGCTGTTGCAAAGTTTAGGAGCACAAACGGAAAAGGATCTGGAACCATATGACTTCAGATTATAGTTTACAGAGTTGAGTGTTAGTGTAGATGATGACTGGAGAGTTCTTGGAGGACAGTAACGAGTTATAAGTTCTTGAATGTAAGACGGAGACTGTTCGTGTAATGCTTTGAAAGTTATTAAAATAAGTTTGAATTTTATACGTTCAGAGATAGGCAGCCAGTGTAATTCGATAAGTGTTGGAGTTACATGGTCGTACTTTGAGGACATTGCAATCAAACAATGAAATGAAATGTGTTAAGTAACAAAATAACTACTGACAGGAGCTCATTACTAGGAGCCTTCCTCTACGGAATAGGTTCTTATATAAATGCGTTTACCCCTTATGTGCTATTTTTAGAATTGCTCATAATAAATTCAGGGTGAACAGCCAATCAGGAAGCGACTTGAACAATGGGATGTTGACATAGTTTTTGACATGTATATTACATATATTATACCTTTATATTTTATATAGTAATGGGCTCCTGCTGATGATAATAACAAGCCTACTAAGCAATTGGTTTACAATGGAACAGGAACTATCAAATCTTCATGATTGTAAGCAGACATCTCTGTAGTAGTGTATTATCAGTTCATACATTTAGGGAGCAAATAATATTCTATTCGTATTACAGTGCGACTACTGAAACAAGCCACCAAAACATAATTATCCAATCACGATCAAGAATATGAAAAGAATCTACAAATGTTTGATCTTTTTTTCTCTTAAAATAATAATAACTTTTGTGAACAGAATAGTTCAAGATTGAATAAGAAACATTGAAGCATTAGGATTTCAAAATATATATTTTAAAATTTGTTGGGATGTGGTCCTGGTTTCAATAGTCGCACTGTAACTGATGAAGACTAGTGACAGTTATTATTTTTTTGTAAAAAAACAAAGTTAGAAACAAAAATATTGTACAATTGAACAAATCTGGAACCTAAATGCAAGTTAGAAACTTAAGATATATTTCTAACCTTGTGAGTTTCTTTTTCTTTTGTTGTTTACTCTGAACAAACATTCCACCTGGCGCATCTCTAAGGGCAAATGCCTTGGCTACATGTCCAAGGTGAAGATTTTTGATGTGGAAGACATGCTTTAGATTGGCTGGGAATGTGGCATAGGATCTTATGAAAGACTGATATGCTGGTGGAAAAGGAACAGTTTAATAACACACTAGTTTTAGTTAACAGAAACGTTTATCAAATCATCCATATTAAATTAAAAAATATATATATATATAATATTATATAGCTTGGTATCTATTTCATAATAAATCGTAATGCAGAAGAAACATAATCATGAATTTTTAAGATAACATCCATGCACTTGACAGTCAAGACTATGCACACATAGTGGGTCACATGCCTTAAAAGAAAGATCACTTTGGTTTACACCTGTTTTTTTTTTCCAGTAGAAAACAGGCGAAGATTTTGACATATAGCTGTTTTATTCTGTATATTAATTTGAAAGACTGACCTTTCTTTGCAGCTTTAGTGTTTTCTGCACTTGAAAGAACATACTCTTCAAACGTTTGCTGTAGATCAGTAGCTGCGTCTTGTGAAAGTCTATCTATACTAGCCTGTCAATCAATCAAACAAACAAACCATTATGTCAGATAGATAGATAGCTTTATTATAATAACTCTTAGCAGCCCCCGGGCCGGCTGAAATATGAACTATTTTACAAATTAATATATAATTAAAATGTAATGTAATGGACTATATATATAATAATAATATTTACAAATAGATAATAAAAAGGATTTGTATAAAAATCTTAGGCATAATTGCTACTACTTGTCTTCTACAAATTAGAGTGGGGACATCGAGTTCTTTCAGTGCCTCACTGTAAGATGAATAAGGTTGAATAATTCTCATTGCTCGCTTTTGTAAATTTTCCAAGTCGTTTGACAAATACTGTGGAAGAGCATGGTGGAAAACAGGACTAGCGTACTCGGCGACTGGGCGGATACACGTTAAGTAGAAGAGTAGTAAGTCCTTACATGGTAATTTGGCACGCTTGAGTTGACAAAGAAAATATAGACGGGTTGCTACTTTTTTGCATACGCTTTCCACATGTAAGTTCCACTTTAAATCATTGGACACAATAAGACCAAGTAGTTTGGCAGAAGAGACGACATCAGTAGCCTTTTTATTGATGATAATAGGGGCAGCTGTAAAACCTGATAGACCTGCTGAATGTTATCCTAATTTCTTTACACTTAGTTTCATTTAGTTGGAATCCATCGGCTTTTGTCTTCTCAATAAGTTCATGTAGATAGCTATAAGTCAAGAATTATACAGCACAAAGTAAAGTACAGATCTGTATTTTACGTTGGAAGTCCCTTTGGCTGAAACTAGTCTTCCAGAGAGCCGCGCTTGGTTTACTTCCCTTTCTCCATCAGTTTAAAGATACTTAAAGCTACACGATAGAAGAGTAGTAGAAACAAGGATGCAAGGTCACTGGGAATTGAGCTTGGGGCGCCATGTACTAGCCAACTGTGCCATCCTTGATCCTACAACCTGTGAGTAAATACCTCTCCTCACAAGTAATACATAATGCAAATTTTGTATACAACCGTGACAAGATCATGGCATGGCTGTGGTCAAGGCATGGTAAGGCAGGGCAAAATTGTTTAGAAACATCACGGTTGCCGCAAGGCACACATACAGCACTGAACTGTAACACCAAATCTGCTCTAAGTCACCTACATTTACCTTCTTTTTCTCTTTACTTTTCTTGTCAGTTGAAAGAACAAGAGAAGATAACACATCACCAACTAGAATCTCATTTGGTCTGAAAAGAAAACACTTTCAATAAATTCATAACATCTTTGATCCATCATATACATTATGTTATAATTATGTAACATTATGTACATGTAAGTACATAAAACTAATAAGTTTATGTTGAAGGAATGCTTAGCAAGCATAAATCTATCATATGGATGCATGTAGATAGTTGGGAGAGCAAGAAAGTAGTGTAAGAGTTGCACTCAACTTCGTCTCAAGCAACTCTAGCTACCTGAGTACTCTCCCAACTATCCATTAGTGCACCCATAAATAGATTTACACACAGCTAAAGCATTGATCATTGCTATAATGTATAATGCACTGGGACAATGTGAATTGTAAAATTATAAAAGGTTAATATCCATTGTGGATATAATTAATATTAACTAGAATTGTACTCTTTTATTTAATGAATGTGACAACATGTTTGGACCACAAGGTTTCAACTTCTACTGCTAGTCTTGATCAGTAGACTGGAATAAACTTATCATAGGATTGTTTGAGTTGTGCTTACACAACTGGACTACAACATTTAAACATCTACTGCTAGTCTTGATGAGTAGACTGGAATATGGTTAATGTCATCGGATTGTTTGAGTTGTGCCTACAAATTGTAACTCTATTTTATTACGGAAACTCATTTTAAGTTCTTCAAATGTCAATGAATAGAATTTACCTAATGCTTTGCTCAGAGAGAGTTTCTAGATAACCTGTCTGCAAACAAGAACATCAACCATCAGTTTATATCATTATTATAATTATAGATTAGAAGTACCAAGTAATATTGATATCTGATGGTTTGGCAGCTTACTGTATAATTGGTTTCATATACACCTATTTCAATAATCATTGCCACTATCAAACTACAGTCCACACCCTGAAGTATATATGCAAAGGATGTTGGTATTATGAACATAATTTGTGATTTATAACACATTTTGTGAAGAAATATCAGTGTTTCATCGTCTATCACATACTGTAACAGTGTTATGGTCATATAACACAAACACGTCTATCCAAAATTTATATGAATGAATGAATTGATAACAAAAGAAGAAATACCAACATCCTTTGCAGTTTCAGTGTTGTGGACTGTAGCTTTGGCTGTGACAAAGATTTTTGAAATAGGTGTAATCTTACCTCAGAGGGTGTAAGAAATAACAAGGCTTGTCCTTCAGTGCCTATTCTAGCTGTTCGTCCAACACGATGGATGTACTCAACAGCACTGCCTGGGGTATTGTACTACATGACAAACAAAATATTAATGATAGTATATTCTAGATAAATCATGAAAATCATGACTACATAATAATTATTATCCCTGCTCGTGGGCCCCTTATCTAAAACATGCAGACAAGTCACATAGTGTGGGCTGTATGTACGTCTTTTGTTGAGTGGGCAGTAAAACCCCATCCAGCCCGCTCAAAAAGGTGCACAGACCCACTTGCAACAAAAATAAGAAAATGAAAGATTCATATGATAAAATGCTGAGTAAATAGTTTGGGCCAGACAGGAAAATATTTGGCTCTTGGTCATTTGTACGGACCGCGCTGAGCTCGATCCATACAGCATAACCTCAAGCCAAATATGTTCCTGTCCAGCCCTCCAACTTAGTCAATTAGTACATAATTATAATACATCAAAATCAATAATAACAAGGATTTAAAAATTGATAGTGATAGTGATATAATATATGGTAAAGATATTGATGACAACAATGATGTTATCTGTAGTTATACAAATTGAATGCAAAAACAAGGATTTAAGTATAATTGTAATTATTGTTGATATAATATATATAAAGATGTTGATGACAACAATGGTTAGTGTAGTTATAAAATGCAATAACAGGGATTTAAGTATTGATAATGATGGTGTTCATTTCTACCTGGATAATCCAGTTAACGTTGGGCAAATCAAGACCACGAGCAGCAACGTCCTGTTAAAAAAAAACAAAGCACCCATGTTACAAAATAGTTTCTAAGTCTTTTGCAACTGTATAATCTATTACTATCAATTACTATTAATTTAAACTGTCTTACTAATATTATTTATCGAATCAATAGACTTCTTTATTTCTGTATGCAAATTGCCCATTTCAGACCACGTGTCATTCCCTTGAGAATTGTTCTTTTATGATGAACGTGTTATATCATTTACATGTGAAAGAAACAATTCCCAAGGATAGCATCACGTGATAAATCAGGTAAAGAGGTCTATTAGATGATTGAGTCTGTGCTGAAAATAATTATATTTAAGGCTGAACATGCTATTGCGTAGCATTACTTAATATTTAGTATACATAGTGTTGCAAAATGACTGATATTCCTATTACTTACTGTACAAAGTAGAATACCAGCCTCAGAACTACTGTACTCTTTGAATACATCTGTACGCTCCTAGCATGGGAATAAAGAATCAGCATTGTAAAATGAATGAAAATATGAATGGAAGAATGAACAAATGAATGGGTAGAAAATATACAAATAGATCAATTCATTCATTTCATGAATGAACAATGGTAAGATCTATGAATTTACATGTGTATACCCTGGTTACGCTGGTTACCCTAGTTACGCTGGTTAACATGTGCCTGCTCAATAATAAATACTCACTGTTTGTGTCATGTTCCCATGCAGCTTGAACAACTTTATTTTATCTTCAGACAATAAATTGTTATCAGTTTTTTTATTATAATTTACAATTCTTTTTACCGTATTTCCAACACATTAATTAATAATAATAATAATTAATTAATAAGTCAAATAATAAATATAAATATATATAAATATATTAAGTTAATATTAAGTGCCTCACACAATAATTAATATAAGCGCTGCACTCCAAATAAGCACTGCATTTGAAGAGTGAACATTTCAATAAGTTGCGGTGCTTATTCGCTTAAATTACATCAATTTTTACCTTTTTGGAGAGTTTCTTTGAATAGACTGTGATGAAAGTCAACAGAGTCACGGCTTGATAGAAATATTATCATCTTACAAGAATGACTTGTATTCTAGAATAATAAAAAGATGCTTATCACATGTTTATTGCAATGATATAAATACCAAGTGACTTGATTAATACAGGTTTTGACTCTCTGCAAACTCAAAGATTCCCATATGGCTAGTTATGAAATAACGTTTTAGATGCTGCTATTTACTTGTGACCTTTTATGTTTATGATTGATGGCATCCAAAAACATATTTCACAAGTTTTTGGAATGTCTGAGTTCACAGAATGCAAAAAACTGCAGTAACGGATTTGAAGGTAACTGAAATATTCTCCAATTTATTCAGTGATTGGATCAATTTTAAAAAGCATGTTTGAGCTCATCATTCTCAGGAACACAGGGGTTGTATCTATTACTCGTTCCTTGAGCTTTCTCTAGCAAGTGTAATGGACATACAAGTAAAATACACAGTGAGTATATTTATAACAGTACGTACCCTGTGTTTCCATAGCATAAATGCCGCTAGCGTCACCAGTCTCATCTTACTTGGTACAATAATAAAGAACTGCTTCAACTGGCAAGGCATTGCTGATATAGCTGTGTCTTCACAAACATCCTGGGATATTCAAACAAATATTATGATTACCAATGGTAATTATTTGGATGGCATTGGTAGTCTCACATGGATAAGTAGATAATAAGTACTTGTTGACTGAGTGGGAGGGCCGTACAGGAAAATATAGGTCATATGATAATGCTTTTCACCATAATTATAGCATTCCAGTTTTGAGTTCTGATTTGGGTATGGATAACAATTATGTGTGATGAGATTGTTTGAAAATCTTTAGTAAAATATGTCACAAGGTTATGTCTGTTAGTGAGAATCAAAATACTTAAGATACATTCTGTTAGGGTGACTATGAATGCTTACATCTTTGTTCTCATCTACTTTCTTGAAGACATCTTGTATTTCTGTTTCATTGACAAACTTTGGTTCATTGAGATACAATTGAACAAGTCTCTCAATACCTGTGGACAATAAAACAGTATAATCATAGTTTACCTAATACTGTATAAAACTGTATTAAATAGAGTACTATATGTCTCCAAGCATGTTAATAATGTCTCTGTCTTATTCTTACAAAGGATGCAGTAAGCTTACTATGCTTGACGTATAAAAGGGATACATTTCAATTTCATATATTTCATATGGTAATTTTAATATTCATATGCCATAATAGTTACATGCATATTAAGCAATGAGCAATATACCTTTATTAAGAGTAGCTGACATTAAGACAGTCTGGAAGGCAGAGCTTGAAGGTACTTTGTCTTTGATAGCTTGTAATATAGAAGATACATCTTTCTCAAACCCTAAATCAAGTAACCTGAAATGTAGTAAACGCAGCAAGTAGTTTTAGATGTTATTATAATAAATAGCTGTTTAAAATAACACATCAAATAAAAACATCTTGTACCTGTCAGCTTCATCAAGGACAATCCATTGAATCTTTCTCAGCTCCAAACATTCAGTTTTCTGAAGCACAAAATGACAAATTTAATTAGATAGAATTAATTTGTATTAAAATGTAGCAAGTCTTATTCAACTATGTGAAAGTCATTTTTTAAATTCATTTGATTAAAAAAATAATGCATTATGCATAAAAATTCTGATGAAAAAATTTCATATGCATGTAAAAATATTTTACATATTTCGTATGGTTAAATCCTACAGTATATCAATATTGATAAACTGAAGAAACTAAATACATGTACCTCAATGTGGTCGAGAAGACGTCCAGGTGTTGCCACAAGGATATTGATTCCCTTGCGTAATCTACAATAAGACCACAAATAAATAACGTAATGTTGATTGCATTAAATAAGGTATCTTGCGTAATCTACAATTATTTATAAGTCAGACCACAAATAAATAACGTAATGTTGATTGCATTAATTAAGGTATCTTGCGTAATCTACAATTATTTATAAGTCAGACCACAAATAAATAACGTAATGTTGATTGCATTGATTAAGGTATCTTGCATAATCTACAATTATTTATAAGTCAGACCACAAATAAATAACGTAATGTTGATTGCATTAAATAAGGTATCTTGCGTAATCTACAATTATTTATAAGTCAGACCACAAATAAATAACGTAATGTTGATTGCATTAATTAAGGTATCTTGCGTAATCTACAATTATTTATAAGTCAGACCACAAATAAATAACGTAATGTTGATTGCATTGATTAAGGTATCTTGCGTAATCTACAATTATTTATAAGTCAGACCACAAATAAATAACGTAATGTTGATTGCATTGATTAAGGTATCTTGCGTAATCTACAATTATTTATAAGTCAGACCACAAATAAATAACGTAATGTTGATTGCATTGATTAAGGTATCTTGCATAATCTACAATTATTTATAAGTCAGACCACAAATAAATAACGTAATGTTGATTGCATTAAATAAGGTATCTTGCGTAATCTACAATTATTTATAAGTCAGACCACAAATAAATAACGTAATGTTGATTGCATTGATTAAGGTATCTTGCGTAATCTACAATTATTTATAAGTCAGACCACAAATAAATAACGTAATGTTGATTGCATTGATTAAGGTATCTTGCGTAATCTACAATAAGACAAGGAATGAACTAAGAATGTATGTCTAATTCATTATTGAAAATTGAAATGTTACCTGGCTTTTTCAGATTTTCTCTTTTCTCCTCCAACTACAAAACCAGGGACAACCCACTGACATGGCTGGAAAGTAATAAACAACACGGCTCAAATAGGAAAGCATTAAAACAAGATTGTATTATCTAGCATGAAGATTTTATGTTGTTTACCTTGACAAGTTTTTGTAGAAGATTCAGACTTTGCAATGCTAATTCTCTTGTTGGTACAAGCACAAGCGCATATGGACCATCAAATCTCTAGATCAACACAAGAATAATCATAACCTTTTATTAACATCATTGAATATTGATAGTACTTATAGTATATCTTTGTAATAAATATATAAATGTGCAGTTTATTTACCTCTATTTTTGGCTGTATTGCTTGAAGAGAGTGTACAATAGGAAGGGCATAGCAAAGAGTTTTCCCTGTGAGAAAGATGGACATTTACAAGCAATAATAAAGTAACACAAGTGTGAAAAGAGGAAATGTTTGATAATAAATTATAAGGGAAGAGAGAATGAATGGACATATGACCGCTAATGAAAACCTTTTTAAGCTTAAAGTTCTAATAGTAAAGCCTTTATTTAATCACAAGATAACAAGCTTATCTATTCAATAAGAGGTATACCTGAGCCAGTTTTGGACTTGACAAAGACATCTTTTCCACCAATCAGAGCTGGAATGGCTAGTTTTTGGACGCTACAAAGATCAAATAAACAGTTGAATTATATATTTCATTGTTTTAAATACATGAGCACAATATTCTCAAATATATTATCTTCCTACCTTGTCAAAGTTGTCATCTTGAGATTATTTTCCAGATTAGAAATCTGTTACCAAATAATGACAAAAAGTGATTATGATGATAATATAAATACATTTTCATCTATTAAAACAAGTTTCTTCTCACCATATGAGCTGATACAGGGAGATCACTAAATTTCTGCACAGAAAACAGAGGTTCATTTGTGATATCGTCATTCTTTGATGGTTGTGTTCTGAGGAATAAGCATGCAAAATGTGAGTAAATATGTATAAAACAATCTAATAAATCTGACATTGTCTGGTGTAGGTTTATTAGCTACATATAGTGTATTGTTCATTATGGCTAGTGTATTTTGTAGTGATAGTTTGCTAACAATTATATATTTGTTGCTAACCTTAATTTAGGTATTTCTGGATTATGCCTAAACAGACTTGAGATCACCTTCAACACAATAAAAGTTAAACCAGTTGGATACAGGTTTTATGCTTGCAAAACAATTTGTTATGGGTTACCTGTGGTTTCTGTGCTGTGTTTGATTCATTCCTTGTTTTGTCTTTCTTCTTGACTAGATCTGCATTATCATTGTCCTGTAAAAATATTCAAGTATTAATATAATAATGACATTGAAAGTATCATTTATAATTTATTTTTTATTTTCAAGATTCTCACATAGAGCAGGTGTTGCATAATAGGACACAAAGTCCCCTTTACAATACAATACACCAACGTCCTACCCAATAAGAATATCTCAACTAACCCAACCCCTAGTTAATCGCCAAAAGAAAAAATATATGTGAAAAATTAATAAAGATACTAATATAATATAATACACCTAGCTGGTGAGAGGCAAGCTAATTATGATTTAAACTAGAAAGACTGTACTTTGCCTGTGAAAGAAAAATGTATAGCTAGTGCATGGAAACTAAAGCCTGGTTCACACTAGCAACATAAGAAGCATATGCAGACTCAGTCAAGCAGGATATTTTTTTGCTGTACCAAGCTATATCTTTTTTGCCATATTGACGTTGCACAATTTTTTTTTTAGGTTGTAGAGCTTGCTCGATATTTTTTGGGGGATTTAAACCCCCCCCCCCCTACAAATATCAAATGGTCCGTCCCTAATCTATTAATATTGGGAAAGATTAATAGATGAGAAGGAAATTTGTGACCTTTTAATCCATTAGTGATCAATATAATCCATAGTATAATCGATGATAATCAATAGAAATTGATGACTATCAAGCATCGATTGCCGATTTCATTGAATTAATAATATTGATTCATCTATTAGTTATAATCCGATGATCAATTTTCTCTGGGATTAGAAATTTACAGTAAGCTATTTCTACTTGCCTGGTTTTGATCAAATTCCTTATTTGATTTCTCTTTCATACCAAAAGAAAATACCTGCTTACTCAGTTGTGTTCTCTCCTTTAAATAAAACAAAAATTATACATAAATATTAAACTAGAAATTTCAAAAGTTGTGAAGATGAACATTAACCAGCTGTTGTAATTTATAATGTATTTTGACTTGCCTTTTCCTCGTCGATTTCTACGTCTGATCTCTCTTTATGGTCAAAAGATCTATTAAATTTCCTTTCTTGCTTTCTGTCCCTCCACTAAATTAAGAAAAATACATCAATAACCATCTCAAAAACCCAAACAAGAGTTGAAAACAGCTGATATTTCAACGTACCTTTGAAATCTTGTTTTTACGGCGATCTTTGCTAGTAGGAGATACGATGTCATCATTATTGGACTCAAAAATATTAAGCATAAGTCCATCGTCGGAATCCATGGTTGAATTAGTTGTAAAATCAACGAAAACTCGAACAAAACTTCAAGACAACACAAAACTCAAGTAACTTCGTCGGCCATTTTGAAGCACGTGTGACACAGGAAGCCCATATCTTCATGAAAATCAGGCAATCTTAAACAAAATTCGTTAAAGACGGTGATCCGCCTTTCTATTTTTCATAGTTTAATTACAATGTAGAATATGATTTTTTTTATTAGCTTTGATGTTTTGTCTTCATATTTTCGTTCATTAAGTGGGTTAGCTGTTGCATTTTGGGTTACCTGTGTTATGACGTCATGTGTTGGCGGGAGTTTCGAATTACAAAACGCGCTTGCCAGCGTGTGTTCCTTCAAGTGTAGGAGCGAGTGGATTTCCTGGCCAACAAACAACCATAGAAACAGCTCAGAAAAACACGAAAATACACCGCTATAACAAGGTAATAGCAGCCTGAGTAACAATACTCATGTCTTATGATATATAGTTCAAAAGAAAATGCTAAAATATTGCCTTAAATCCAGAAATATTACGCCGCAGCCGGTTCACAATGTAGACGGTTAAATACTCCCGGGGGTTTACTGCATTACTGCGTTTTAGAATGGTTTTCATTAAGCCGTGAAACAGAGTGTATAAATTAAAGTGTAATAGACAAATAAGAACAAACGAACACAATGGAAATTACATACACTAAAGAGTATTTCGGCACGGGTTAATGAAAACTACTCTAGATATAACCAGATATGTCTTCCTGTCCTTCCATGCATGTCTTCCTTTGTTACTGTGAAATGCAAATGCAGCAAAGTTTCGTAACATTACTGCACGTAATATTTCTATTTTAGTTAAAGCGTAACACTACTACTGCCTACGCGGATATTCGATCGGCTTTGTAACTTCCTTTGATTATAATTGATAGCAGTGTGGTAATTTCAACTGGAAAATTGTTATTTTTATTAATGTATGTATAGTCTAGGTTTTGCTGGTTTTGCTAATTGTATCCTGTTAATATATCAACATTAATTGAAGTCCTTGTTTTCGCTTACAAGAAATGTTCAAATCTTTTTGAATTAGAGCGAAGACATTAAAAATAAAAACATGGAATGAAAACAAAATAGAATGGCCAGAAAAATTACAACTTTACTTGTCTTTGATAGTGACTAATACTCTCTAAAAAAGAACTATTACATAGTAGCAATTTTGTTTTATTTCATGGATATAGTCGGCTAACCTCAATGTCAAGTAAGCAATGTCTGTTTTATCATTCGATGGTTTCCATGGCAGCGTCAGTGGAAGTCTATTTCTTCTGGCAGGTGATGAAATTTTTCGCAAATTGTCTATTCTGACCTTGTTCGACCTTCAATCTAATACAACTAATCCTATTAGGGAAATAAAAGGTCTAAAACAGTCAATTTCCGAAATCGATCTCAATCCAAAGTTGACATGTTATCTTCATTCATATTTATCCTCTGATTTGCATGGGTTTTGTTTGCAACTGATCTTTCACGGTTTTAACAGTAAATTTCCATGACTCCCCATTATTGTAAACATATTTTTTCTAGAATGAACGGAATTTCGTTTGAAGTCGGTCTTTGAACTGATTAATTTTAAAACATCTGCACTAATTTCTTTAAGTCAGATAAAACGATTTGAAATGATCCATGTCAATGATAAAGTATGGTCATTGGCATGGCACATCATAATGATATCAGATTTTACACTTCTGGCAATTTATTACAAGTGCATCTTCATTCTCTCATTCTATTTCTCCCCTTTTTTATTTCTCCATTTCTCCCTTTCCATCCATCCAATTTCCCTTTGTTTTGTCATTCGTTTCAAAGATTTCTTTGTTTCTTTTATGTTTACCTTCCGGTCTTTCCTCCGTGTTACATGTACATTTGTATTTAGCCAAGTTCTCTTTCCGTTCTTCTACAATTTATTGTCATCCCTCCCGTTCTAAATATACGAGCGCAGATTGGATTCATTTCGCGTATCGAATGCTAGGGAGGGGGTCTTGGGTTTCAACAGTCATATTGGAAATTTTTTTTGGCCAACACCTGCCCAATTTTCTGGATCTACGCCTACAATAACATGATTAAAATACTTGTGCTGGCATGTTTACTGGGTTGTTCAAGTAAACCGATTAACTAAGACGAACGACCAGTTAGAACGAGATCAATAGGTCCAAGTGTTCTGTGGTAGATAAAGGGCGTTACAATGAGACGATAAAACTAAAAAAATATATCTATTCCGGCATATGACGTCATAAAAACGCACAGACTAACTTCTACCTACGCAATAATATTCTTTTTGACAGAGAGTTAACATCGGAAACGTCAGTAATCAACACTCTGTTATAGGGTGTTCAAGTTACAATTCTTCTCTCGATCGTCAATAATGAACTTTCTGTTATACGGTGTTCAAGTTACCATTCTTCTCTCGATCGCTCAAGTCTCGATTTACGGTGTCAATGCAGTTCACTGTTTTTATTCTGTAAGGGGTTCAATGTAAGTGAGTGACGCACTCTTTTAAACAGTGTGCCAAGTTACCATCAGATTGTTTTCGTGTAAAGAAAACCTGACGCCGACTAGTCCATTGGTCTCTCTGATTATACGTATACTGCCCCCGTGCTTGTGATTTAAGACTAAAATAGTGCTGACAACAATTACTATCCATCGCTCACAATCCTGAGCGTATAATCGTGATTACCTACATTTCGTGAGTATTTTGATGGGACATTTTGAAGAGGATTTGCTACACTAAGACGTGTAAAGGAATTGATTATAAACTGGAATCGGCCTCGTCATGGCTGCAGGTCATATTAATTTACGACACTGATCGTACGATTTCCATTATCAGCACTCGACAGGATATGCAGTTTCAATCAAAGACATTCATTAATTCTAGAATCTGTTTTTTTTCCCCGCTTTATTATAATTAACCCGCTTCAATTAACGCCTATTACAGCACTGGTTTGCCTTTTTTCCTCACAGGGAGAATAGTCGGAAGACTTATTACTATAACAACAACGAAACCTGTCATTTGGAATTCCTTGTAATCGATCGACAACAGAACGACGTTTATTCTAGAACCTTTGATCAAGGCCTGCCAGAACATTGGGCGACTCTTTTGCTTCTTCTGGTCGTTAGACATTTGTTTATTTTTATTGATTTGTATCAACTTCGCCCCTGAGGCAGGGTAGTATCCCCTTAGAACGAGGCTCCACTACGGGGTGCCAAACGCAGTAAGTGTTACAGAACACCCACAAATTTGTCATACTGAAAAACTAGCCGTTCTGTACGCTCAAGAACACAGAGACTTTGTATCACGGCTTTCTGTTTGGAACATCGAGGCTGGTTCGCGAGGTTGTATTGACTTTTTACTGCGACAAGAATGGTCGTGATGACTATCAACTTAACAAGCAGTGCTATGAATGTCACTACTAGCATCCAGCCATGGCTGTACGAGCCGTACTCCGTCAAGATTCTGAGACTCGTTTTGGTTGGTTTCCTAGCAACTCTTGGTCTCCTTGGTAATGCCTGGGTGATATACCAAATAAGAAAGCAATGTTCACCTCTATCTTGTTATATCTGTAATTTAGCAGTGGCTGATATGGGTGTACTAGCCTTTAGTTTCCCTATTGCTGTTATCAAAGAACAACTGCCTACTGACTGGCCTTTAGGGACGATTATCTGTCATTATTTGTACCCTTTGACTGAGGTCTTTCATGGCGCATCCATATGGAGTATTGCGGCCATAGCAGCCGAAAGGTATCGAGGAATCAGGCAGATAAGAATAGCCAATAAAAACACATTGCATGGGAAAGGAACACATGTTAGGTAAGTATCATGATTAATTGTTCGAAATGAGAACTTGTTCGAATTGATTACCTGTTCGAAATGATTAATTTTAAAAGTAATAGTTGTTTGTGTACCTATTCCATTTTATAGATTTTTATATCATTTATTAACGTTTATTCGATCCACTTCTTTTCACTTGTTTATATTCATTCTCATTCATGTTCAATTTATTCCCAACTCATACATATACTCATACACAATTTATTCCCAACTGTTTACCAATTCCAGTTCTGTTTGCTTGTTCCATTTGATTATTCATTCTAATTGATTGATTGTTCCAAATCAATTTCGAATCCTAACAATGATCAACGAGTCGCGTGCCAGTGCTTAATTTCAAATCGAAAGTCGACCAACTTTTTAAAAACGTTTAAAAGCTTAGGCTCGGATTTCAGCCGTTGGGCTAATGCAATAACCCTACACTGACATCTTAGCTGGGCAAAAGCTGCACATTAGTGAGCTGGCAGACATTTAGTGCCTACTCGACACAGTTGTTCGGTAAACATCTTGAAAAGAAGGAATTTGGTTCTAAATTGGATTACTGGGTTGTCACGTGATTTCACGACGGCCATCTTGGATGGACTGTAACTGCTGTATACCAAAAGTGTCTTGTGTTTGTTTGTTCGTCCAAGGTCTACTTCGTTTCCTTAGTTATTATTAGATTCTCCGATAAATGGAAGAAAAGGGGTTTAGCAATAGGATATTTAGGTATTCTGAGTGTTCTATCATCGGTTTTAAACCTTGTTTAATCATAGTGTTAAGTTGTTCAAGAGGATAAAGGTTTTAGTGCCAAATAACCGACAAAAAAACACACGACATTATCGAAAGATACAAACCTTTAGTGAATTGTATCAAAACAAGAAATTTGCACGTTTCAAGTTTCATTCATTCGTTTATTCGTTCGTTTATTGAATCATCATTCATTCATCCATCCATTTCTTTCTTCCATTCCGATTAATTTATTCATTGATTTTACTATTATTCATTCATTCAATCAATCATTCAATCAATCAATCATCCATTCATTCATTCATTAATTCATACAATCATTCATTCATCCATTCATTCATTAATTGATTAATTCATACAATCATCCATTCATTCATTCAACCATTCATTCATTTATTCATCCATTCATTCATTAATTCATCCATTCATTCATTAATTCATCCAATCATCCATTCAATCATCTATTCATTCATCCATTCATTCATTCAATTATCCAATTCTGATTCATTTCATGGTTCATTTACATACCCACAGATGTACATCAGTAACCATGATCACTTGCGGTTTTATAAACCCATAAAGCATTGCAAGAGAACTACATGACCACATTAGGATACCCGGGGGTACGAAAGGGACTGGGGAGAGGAAGAGGAGGGAACCCCTGGTACCCAGGGAAGCATTAGTATTGACCAAGTACTTGTTTCTATTCCAGATACTTCCTGGCTTTAATCTGGTTATCTTCCTTCTCGTTCACTTCACTACCACTATTCTTTATAGTCAAATACCAGGAAAACTCTCATGGAACGTTCTGCTACTTTGCCTGGCCGCATGGTATGCAGGTAGTTTATGCTGGTATCTTATCGTTACTATGGTATCTTACACCGTTATCTGTCGTACTTTTTACCTACATCTACATCTCTAAATTACTACATACCAGTACAACTTTTCATCGACAAAGTTTGAAGAATCTAAAGTCCGCTCCGCCGAAGTTCCGTGAAGCTACAACAGAGTCGCGACGAATGAAAGAGAACAAACGCGCTTTGAATCTCCTTACTCCAATGGTGCTGGTATTTACCATAACAATGTTACCACTAAATATCCTAAGAATACTCCTATCTGTAAGACCAGATTTGACTCAGTGGAAATACTTCCTGGTCATTTATAACCTATCAGTGGTTGCTATTGTAGTAAATAGTGCCGCTGACCCATTGATTTACTTCATCGTAATGAGTAAGTGCGTGCCAAACTGTTTGTGTCGATATCTAAAGCAATGGACATGCGTTGAGAAGACTTGGTGTGCGAAAAGACAGCATAGGATGGAAAGAATACAGTTACGAGATTTCAAGGCTAATGTGTAATACAAAAAAAGCATACTTTATATTCATCGAATAAAAAAATGTGTTTTCTTGTTTGATCTAAATACTCTTATCAATTTCCTGTAATCATGTGCGTTTTTTTGGCTTAAAAACGCATGCGCAGTATCACATCTTTTTTATAAATATTTTATATGAGAACCGATTATACGTGACAGGGTAACGACCCCACCAGCGCTATACAGATATCTAGGTCTCTTGTAGACCATCAATGAATACTACTTACACGTCATGAAAAATTACGCAACCTCGATGATATATAGCTGTATAGTATATTGCAGAGAAGTAATGTTTACAACATGAGTGGCCATGTTGCATCGGCATACTGTATACAATCACAAGCCGAAAGCACGTGATTGTATAGCCGATACAACACGGACGCAAATGTTATAAACGACTTAAAAAACGTCTAGGCTAGTTCTTTCAAATTTTGCCAAAATGTTTAAGATTAAAGTAAATCTCTTAGAGAAATTTCAAGTTAAAACTTGTGCAAATCATGATATACAACACTCGTCATGTTCATGGTTTCTTTTGTTAATGTCTTATTAATTATTCATGAGTTTTTTTAAGAAGAATATTAGTACGTACTTGATATTCTTTTGTTCTGTATTATATATACCTGATAGCTGAAATAATCACGAATAATAAAAACTAGTGAGTACGTCCATTAAACCCCACAATACAGCCCCGTGGCTCCAAACAAATAATAGTGTATACATTTATATTAAAAACTATGTTACTGTCTGTCCTATAATGCCCGTTTCTCTATCCTGATGAAGGATAAACGACCGTAATGTCAGTAAGTAGCTGCACTATATGTTATTCAGTACGTTGATATTTTTCTCATCGTTTAGAAGGTAAAAAACACAGCAACATATGTGTTACCACAGCGTGATATAATTATTGTGACATCACCGATATTGTTTACAAGTACAATGAGTAGGCCTTTAATAATATAGATAACCACTGATAACAAATATAGACGTTTTGCCGTCACACGGGTTATGATAAGAACGTTGAACCCCACGCAGGGGGTAGGGGGAGGGGGGATGCATTGTCCCTTGATCTTTTTGCCTTTTCTCCCTTGTTCCCCATAATTAAAATAACTGGCTCACTACAATGTTTTGCCTTATGTTCCTAAAATCCAAAAACACTATTGTTTTATCATATTTTGTTCCCTTGTTCCCTGAAAATAATTTGGCAGTATCCCTTGTTCCCTTAAAATAAATGCCCTTGTTCCCTAATACCCCTGGGAGGGTCTCAACGTTACTCATTGTATCCAATCAACTATGTCTTTACTAATGTACATCTATTTTAAGACTCCGTTTACACGGATCCGGATACTTTTGAAACCGCATACTTTTTGATGCAAATCGGCCTATCGTCCACACGAATGCAGTGAATCCGGTCACCGAAACCGCATACTTTTACTTGAATCCTCCGGATACGCGGATTCGTGTGGACACAAACATTTCTATGCGGTTTCAGCCGGATCGGATTCGTGTAGACGAGGCCTAAGAAAACCTTGTCGCGGCTGAAGTAACACGCACCAAGCCAAGACCAACATGAATTCTTGTTTTGTACTGGTAATATATTGACATCAGACGTGTTATTCTAAAGAACTAAAATAACACAGTTATTTTGTACTTACTTTATTATTAGTATTACAATCATTACATTACCATCACAACACCAGCATTCATGCCACGACAATATATTTTGAAATAAGTGCACAACAAGTCGATGTCAGTCGATTTTTATTTTTTATTTATTGCGAGAGATTAAAGAAGGTTTAACATTGATGTTAGACTCATGTTTTCAGCATCCATCTTAGTTTCCTGCAATATGATCAAACATTCTAGTGAATTACAAAACTACATTATAGCAATGATCAAACATTCCATTTTCATTTCCATTTTCTCTATCTTCTGATGATGTCGACGTCCGACGAAAGCTCAAGATACAAATAAAAAATAAAATACAGTAGTACATTGCCTCAAACCTACTGAAGGACAACTTCAATATCCCATAAAATGGCACTGTACTGAAAATTGAATTATTTGAACTGACGCACTCATAAACCATGATGCGCACATGTAAGCATCACAGTAAACCCATACCATCCCAACATCTACCACAGGGTTCCCAAATATACACAACTCTACAAGCCGCGCACTTTTGCGCACATTTCTTTTTTCACACATTTCTTTTTTCACACAAAGGAATCCTGGCTTACAGTATTTACCACAGGAATCCCAAGATGCAAATTATCTATCTATATTACATAGTATCTAGTTGAAAGGATAACTTATAATAGAAATTAGTATTTTTGTTGAAGCCTGAAGGTCAAATAAACAATATGTTTTCTAGTTGACCTCCTTGAAATTCCTGGAACTTGATATTCAACATCTCTTTGGTTACCACTTATAAATACCAATCAATTCCTAAGAACTAAACAAACGACTCTGACTTTAATCCCCCAAGATCGTAAATATAACAATATAGATATGTTTTATTATTACCTGCGTCGCTGCAGTCAGGATCTCCACGTATCAGAGATCCCGGGATTTTGTGTCCATCTTTATTAACGCACCAACAAAATCCTATAGACCCCGAGCATTGCTTCTCTTCAAACTCGCCGTTCTCTTTGCATTTTGGGATGTATGCACCAATTTGTCCAGGTTTTGAGCGGTGTTGCATTAACTGGCACTGGGTCAAAGATCTAGTATCACGTGATGGTTCTGTAAGTAGAATAATATCATACTACAATTTACAGCCAGCTTCCATGCTAAACCTAAACCGTACCATGGCACAGAATGCTATTGTTATTTGGGACATTTACTTACGGCGCTTCAATTGGCAAAATAGGCATACATATGAAATTCCTGGAATTTGATATTTAACACCTCTTTGGTTACCACTTATAAATACCAATCAATTCCTAAGAACTAAACAAACGACTCTGACTTTAATCCCCCAAGATCGTAAATATAACAATATAGATATGTTTTATTATTACCTGCGTCGCTGCAGTCAGGATCTCCACGTATCAGAGATCCCGGGATTTTGTGTCCATCTTTATTAACGCACCAACAAAATCCTATAGACCCCGAGCATTGCTTCTCTTCAAACTCGCCGTTCTCTTTGCATTTTGGGATGTATGCACCAATTTGTCCAGGTTTTGAGCGGTGTTGCATTAACTGGCACTGGGTCAAAGATCTAGTATCACGTGATGGTTCTGTAAGTAGAATAATATCATACTACAATTTACAGCCAGCTTCCATGCTAAACCTAAACCGTACCATGGCACAGAATGCTATTGTTATTTGGGACATTTACTTACGGCGCTTCAATTGGCAAAATAGGCATACATATGAAATTCCTGGAATTTGATATTTAACACCTCTTTGGTTACCACTTATAAATACCAATCAATTCCTAAGAACTAAACAAACGACTCTGACTTTAATCCCCCAAGATCGTAAATATAACAATATAGATATGTTTTATTATTACCTGCGTTGCTGCAGTCAGGATCTCCACGTATCATAGATCCCGGGATTTTGTGTCCATCTTTATTAACGCACCAACAAAATCCTATAGACCCCGAGCATTGCTTCTCTTCAAACTCGCCGTTCTCTTTGCATCGTGGGATGTATGCACCAATGTGTGGCAGACCCC
Source organism: Metridium senile (assembly GCA_949775045.1). Lineage (NCBI taxonomy): Eukaryota > Metazoa > Cnidaria > Anthozoa > Actiniaria > Metridiidae > Metridium > Metridium senile. The sequence continues at coordinate 16,344,033 of OX459106.1, forward strand.
CTGCGATGACTTTTAATTTCTCACATTTTGTTGTGGCTTTTTATATAAAGAATCAAAATAACAATGTCATTACCTTAGAATGTGCACGCATGTGGAGAGGACATCTCTAATAAATTTACAGTCTTCCCTCCTCTCAACCTCCACTTCTTTTAAAAATTCAAAAATTCATTTAAAAATGGGTTTTCTTTCCACTGCGGAGCTTTGATTTTAGCCGGAACAAGGGAAAGGGGATTTTGTTCACAAAATTATATTTCTTATGCTTTTAAACTATGGCGAACCATCCCTGCCAAAAGTCCATGGCAAAAATTTTAAACCACACGTCATCAATTCTGGAGGGGATGGTACGCCATTGTTTCAAATCCAAATTGAAAAAACTTGAACTGCCTAAATATGTTTTTATCATATACTGAAATACAAGGCCCTTTAGTAAACCAAATTGTACATTTGATAGAAATTATATGTATGAATACAAATCAGTTTCAATGTATACGCTCACAGTTTCTTTCCGATACTTTGGGCAACATTTTTTTAAAGATTCAACAATGGAATACTTACCATCTTCAGCATTTAGAGCAAAAACACAGAAACTTGCCAACAAAACGACGAGAACTAGTTTATCCATTATCCTAGAATAAGAAAATAATATTTTAGATTACATGCATGTGCGCCATAACCCCGTAAAAAGAACCAAAAGATGTCTTTACGAATTTTTACGCACTGCGTAAAGATCCGTACATAGTTTTGGTTTTTGCCCTGTTTGACGTTCCGTAATAATAATTTTAATAATCATGTCGACACGTTCTTTTAAATAGAGCATTTACCAATGCTCAATGTGCTAGAGTGAAGACATTAATAATGATGTGTGTAAGAAGTAGGCAACTCTCTATTGTTCTGCGGCAATAGCAACTTCCCCACATAAGAATGTCTCAGTTTTCAGACTGAAAGTATATTGGTCTATAGGTAACACATTTTAAAAATAAAATGTGCAAAAACTCTGTTTTGCAACAAAGTTTCTTTTGTACTAAAATATCTCATCCAATCATAAGCACTCAAAACAATAGCCAAAAGACGTTTGCAATTCGATATGTTCCCCACATAGAAATTTTGGTATATAAAGGCTCAGGAAATCTTAGGGAATTAGATATCAAATAAAATATTAAAAAATCCGCTTAGTTTTGAAATTATGGCAGATTTTCATGTTTTAACCAATGAGATGGACGGATTAGACAATGCACAATTAGCACCTTTTTGCATTCCATTGCCGTTTGCCTGCCTACTTCTTACACACATCATTACTTAAACCCGTGAAACAAATTAAATAGTCAAGGTGTAATAGTTAAATAGACACAAAAGAAAACAATGGAATTAGAGACTGCTAAGGTGATTAGTCTAATATCTATTTCACGGTTGAAATGAACGACATCATTCTAACAAAGTAATATATAAAAAGATGTATAAGTTGAGAAAAAACAAAAGAAAACAAAAGAAGTCTATCACTATTATTAAAAGCTTGTCTATTCTTGCACGGGCAAGGGAAAAGATATGTCTCAGCACCGTTTCAGACCCCGGCTTCACGGATCCGGATACTTTTGAAACCGCATACTTTTTGATGCGAATCGGCCTATCGTCCACACGAATCCAGTGAATCCGGTCACCGAAACCGTATACCTTTACTTGAATCCTCCGGATACGCGGATTCGTATGGACGCAAATATTTCTATGCGGTTTCAGCCAAATCGGATTCGTGTAGACGAGGCGGCCTTAGTGCATCTACGTTCGAAGTGTTTGAGTTTCTTCAGTCTAAAAGTACTTACCAATGTAGACCAGCTCAAATACCAACAATCAAGAGGCAATAGGTAAATCAGGTTATCACTGTGAATGATAGGCTGCGACTGTGATGTCCTTGAGGTCTGTCTCCGTTAAGTAACAAAACAGAGCACGTGTCACCATAACGCCCTGTTGTATGTTGTGGAATGTTTTTTGATAAATTCGAACATTATTTTTTGCACGTGTTTTAGGACTGGTTATGGACCCCTATGTGCGCGAACTCAAATTGTGCTCAAGCTTTATAATATTTTGTTATAAAAGTATATATTATCTGATAGGTGAATAAATGTAGTTTTAGGAAACATTTTCGAATTGTCCATAACTTAAATTGCGAAAACGATATGTAGAGTTTAGTGCGGTTTGAGTGCCCTCTGTTTGAAAAATCAAAGCCCTTTACAAATTACCGTCACTTTAATAAGAAACACGTCTTTGCACTTTTAAAAGAGAAGTTTATCTCCAAAACGGTGCCTGGGATTTTTGATATCTATCTTAGATCAGTTGCTACGAGATCTCAAACATCGACGATCGATATTTTAATGTATTTTCTTACTAATGAAGTGATATCTTTTTAACAAAGTAAAAAAAATAAAAATTCGCAGGCATCGTCTCACGCTTGAAACATCGGTCTACAAAATAGCGAAGTTTAAGTGCAATCTGTTAAAATTTGAGCGAATGATAGTCGTTTAAAAATGAAAATTTGAGGCTAGAAAGTTACTGAGAAATACGCGTTTCTAAGTTTCGGGCCAAGGAGCCGCTGAGTGTTTACATAGTCACCTCATCTGTCAATGAGTTGTCATCTTGCCTGGTCTGTATCATATACCATAGGCTATTAATCGTTGTACCGGGCTTTGCTAGTTGATGTCGTTCATGACTTTATGATGCATTTCGCCTATAATATTAGTCGACACTCACTGAAATCCTAACATACGATTTTACAAATTCAACTAGAGAAACAAACTATGCCTAGAGGAAAGCGTTCGCGTGTGAATGCCGAAGCTGTGGCCGACGCAAACAGACAGACTAACAAAAAAAAAACATTTTAACATTTTAACCACACACGTACAAGAAATAAAGTAAGAATTTATCATAAAAGCTGTTTGATAGAGTACAAACACTAAAATCGTTAGTACAAACTTTATGACTATTTATTAACAATTGTTTCACGGATATAGAGTGTAAATAGTATATCCGTGAAACAGAATAAAATACCAAATAATGTAGTACAATTTTTGTTAATTCTATGGTTTAATGTAGCACTATTTTGTACTATTTAGTAGTATATAAATATAAATATATTTCACGGATTTATTTGTACTCACTATTTATATTGCATGTTTTAATTTTGATGTTTGTATTCTAACATTTGTCATATGCCTTTTAAAAAGGTTGATAGTTTTACATCCGAATCGGACTTTATGCCTAATTCACAGGAAAAATATGTTAATTCACAATTTGTGAAAATAGTGGGTGTTTTCAGGGATTTTCATGTGTATTCATTGGGAAAGTGGTACCAAAAACGTCCATGAGACAAAAAAATCAAATTTACTTCCCAAGAAAATCACAATAATTTCAAATTGGGAATTTAATAATTTTCCCTGTGATTTGATATCACTAGATATGTTTTAATATTATATTGAAACCACATCGTTTGGTATAACTTAATTTGTAGATATAGTTTTCTCAGATGGCTCATTCAGACATGTCGGACATCAGCTACTTTGAAACATGTTGACATTTGCTAACAAAAGAAATCAAAGATTCAAATGAATTTCCCAATTCCCATAATTAACATACGCCCAACTGCAAGAAAATTGTCTTGAATTTTATAATTTAGTGGGAGCTGAGGGGAATTTATTAAAAGACAGAAGAAGACCACTCGAGCTCAGTAAACTGTTTCGTTTTTCATTGCTTTCTTACTAATGTTTTTATTTCGTATAGTATTAGTAGTGACACATTTTTCGAGCCTTGTATTAGCAAAAAAGGAAGAAAAGAAAATGCTCATATGTATGTCAGTGTTTGCATTGTTATGATTTGGACGTCAAAACTCTTGAACATGGCGAATTTTGAATTTCATTAAGCATTATAACAATGAAAAGGCTGATATAGAGCGAAAACACTAAAACGATGAAATAGAAACAAAATAGTTACTAACTAATAGTTTCTATTTAGTGACTATTTAGTCGGTATCACTCAAACCAGAGACACTCAAATACAAAAGGAAACAATAGACTGAAGGCATTTAACCCGTGAAATAGTCAAGGTGTAATAGTCAAATAGACTCAAAAGAAAACAATGGAATTAGGGTCTAGAGTGTTAGTCCAATATCTATTTCACAGGTTATGGATATTCGATATAGTGTTAGCGCTCTAGATCACTTACAAAACTAGCTAATCATTACTAGTAAGATTTACACATGATTTCATAAGCATTTTGGACAAATTTGAAGAGTTTCCGTATAGTTTCTTTGATTTCGGGATCCAAAAGTTAGACGTAGTTTTCTATGATGATTTTGTGCCACACCTTGGCTTGCTCATTAAGGTCACATGATTGTAATTATCCAATCATAAGCCTAGATGTATTGACAATATGAAAGCTCGACATTTCAAAAAAATATAACCCCATTTTTGAGCGTTTTAAAAAGTAGGAGTTAAAGTAGAAGTCAAAAAGAGCATACTTAATACACAATAAATTACATAAGCTACAACCTGAACCTAGTTTTTTACAGTTATAATTTAAGGAATTTCAGAAGATTTAAACCTGTCTTTAGACTAATAGATTTAGAAATAGCTTTTTAATTCATAAACCATAAGCAGTAATACGTTTTGGGTAGGGAATATTATACATTTGCATGCACTTTTATAGTTTTTAGATTTTATAGTTTTATCATTAGTGTATCTGCTTATCTTTTGTGTATCAGTTTATATATAGTTTTAACATTAGTGTATCAAGGCCTATCAATATATTTTCTATATTATTAAATGTAAATATTGCTTTAATTCAACCTACTGGTTGCTATAGCTTTTCTTAATAGCATACATACATACATACATACATGAACTTTATTAAAGTGTCTAGTCGTTCTAGCGCCTATAATGGCACTAATTGGGGACACAATTAAAATATAAATTACAATACTCAATATGAAGGAAATTAACTATCTAAATAATATGTTAAAATATAAAATTTACAATTGATTATACTACCTAAAATATCTATTTACAATATGATATAAAATATTTATATATAAACAATAAAAGCTATCTTTAAAATATTACTAAAACGATTACTAAAATGCTTATGATTGGCAGAGGTAGCAGTCCCTACCACAGCCCTCTACAACAGCTGATATATATTTCTTTCTAATCATTTTTTTGAAAGCTGTTAATGTTTTCATATTTCTTTCCTCTTTAGTTAATTTAGTCCATAATAATGGCCTAGAAATTTAGTAGAATGCTTACCATAAGTGACTGTGTTGTAACTATAGGTATATCTAAAATCTGAGTTCCTTAAATTGTATCTTCTATCTTCATTATTTACTTGAAATAAATCTCTAATGTATCTAGGTGTTAATCCATTTTTTACCTTGAACATTAAAATGAGTATGTCCTGTAACCTTCTGTCATAAAGTGTTGTTAAATTGGCTTTCTGCAATAGTGAACCATATGTATCTGATTTATTATCATAGACCGCGCGTAACGCCCTTTCTTGTAATCTTTCTAACATACGCCTGTCAGATGCTTTGGAAAAATGCCACACTAGGTGGCAGTACGTTAAATGGGGCAAAATCGCTGAATTGTACAGATGTAGCTTGGCTTTGGATGGTATGAGATTTCTTAATCTACTTAAAACCCCGACTTGCTTACTAGCCCTTTTACAAATCTCACTTATGTGTTGACTAAAATTTAATTGTTCATCAAGACAGACACCCAGTATTTTGATTTAGATTGCTTTATGTTTTCACCTTCTATACTAATGTTCACTGTTCTCTCCTTATTCTTATGTCCTAACACCATGCATTGGTATTTATCAAAGTTTACTTGTAGCATATTGTCCACATACCATTTTGTCATCCTTTCTCCGTTTTCGATAAGCTTCTCTTCCAATATTTTACATGATTCACTAGCCACATATATTTGATAAAGGCTATCTATCTCAGTATTAAGGAACCGGTATACCAACTCTATCAGAGTGAAAAAGCAGTAAATACCCCTTCAACATGTGTAATTATTGTAGTGCCCGTCAGGAGTGCAGAAATACAAGGTCATATACAACCCAAACAGCTAATGAAGAAGTTTAGAATGCGAGTATAGTATTTAGATATATATATTATATAATATTGTTAAAATTATCGGAAAAGAAACATTATAATATGTAATTTTTAAATATTAAATAATATGAAAGGTTTTCAAACCCGAGAAAACATTTGAAAGCACCATGGTTCCGTCTGAGTGTTTTCGAGTGTTTTTATTGTTTTCGAGTGTTTTTATTGTTTTCGAGTGTTTTGAAGCACGTTAGAACACGACACACGTGCGTTTCAAATAACATCCCAAACCCATGTGTTTCACTTGGTTTCCAAATAGATAGTCTGGTTGGCTAAAAAGGTCATGAATGATTAATGAGTTTGAGAAGTAAAGTATCGTGTTCATATATCACTAAGACGTTGTACCGTGTTTCTTGCAATGTAGACTGTACTGTCAAAACATAAAAACACTCTATACTCGCACGTGTGGATATACATATTTAAAACATGTGAGTCAGATATTTGAAGTAAACAATCGCCTTTTTCCCAACGACATTTCACAAAATATTTTTACATTTTTACAAATTACTGGAAAAGTCGATATGAGAAAAAAGTATTTAAGATTTTATTTTTATTTTTATTTTTTTGCATCTTGCTTTGATCAGTTCGTATCAAAATTGTATAAATTTGGAATTGAGGTTTGAAGTATTCTAGCCTTCATAACTTTGTAGAAATACTAAAATAACTGAGTACTTGTGAATAAATATATTTGATTATTAATATTGATGTTTAATATGGCTGGATATTTTACGAGTGAAACGCTGTATTCTGAGCTTCTGGGTGAGTAAAAATCAAAGAGAAGGCGTACGCTTTCTAGTAAAGGAAACCCAATTAAGTGTCTTGAGCCTGATTGGTCAATATCTTTGTTTTTTTTTACAGATGACAGGAAACTTGTTTTACTTGTTTGTTAGTTGGTTGCACATTCACACTTCGCTCGCCAAAAAAGGGTTTACAGGTCCATAAATAAATATATAAATTGAAATTGAAAATAGTATTGTTTAAAGTCCCTTTCTAATTGGTTAGAAAACCGATCCTGCAATACAGGTTATCGCGGGTTTTTCACCTTGTTCGATTCAGGCCGGCCGTCAAGTTCAAAGTGTTTCTGGTTTCATTCGTGTACTAATAAATGATATTATAACAGCAGTTGAGTCTTCATTCCTCGTATCAACGTTGACACGATCAGCATGCAGTAGGGCTTCCACAAATACACTATCGGTGGTTCTTTCAAAGCCAAGTGCAATTTTTACTCTCCCTGAATAAGTCGACTGAAGATAGAGCTTCTGATCCTTAGAAATTCAGGTCGCCCGGAAAGACGAGGGCTTCCACTGACGACGTTGGGTCGACATTTAGATAAAAATAAGTAAAAAAAAGCCGGAACAACTAACACATTTTCCTCGAAAGACATTTACGTTTTAAAAGTGTTAAACAAGAATTTTTGAAGAAAAAACTCTTTTATAACCAAAAGATGGAAACAGATATGCTCACTCGTGAGAGATCTATTCCACACTCGAAGATAAAATTCGTATCTCCGCGCGCCCATGTAATGTTCTGTTTATTATATTATATCGCTGAAATGTCAAGAGAAATAAAACTTCATTGACTCGTTATTAAAAACCTTTATGCAAAACGAATTGCATCTGAAAACAATATCTTCACATGTGAAAGATATGATACTATGAAAATCACTAGAGTGGTTAAATGTCAGTTGAAAATGTGGCCTTGGGGGTGTGTTTTTTTGTACCACATGACCATTTTTGAGCAAAATGATTGGCCAGAAGCGATCACATGGTACAAAAACGAGACAGAATTTTAAACAAGCATTTTACCACTCTAGTGATTTCGATAGTATCTTTCACATGTGTGAAAGATACGAAGTTTTAGACACTAGAGAAATCCTGGTATTTCATCGATATCTATATAATAATATCTTTTTCTGCACTAAAATTGATATTTTGAGTATGTGAGAAAATCATCGAAGCGCGCGATACATCTGGGATGCACGTGGAGCTTTAAAGTTTGAAATCTACTAATTATTAATCGCCTGATGTTCATGTTATAGAGGATTTGTGACTTTCAACTAATGCTAGCGAACTTGCTACTGACAGAATTTATTAATACGTACACTGGAACACACGATAAGATCAATTTTTATTATCATGTTTTGTATAGACTCATATATAATAACTAATTATTTGTAACTTAATTTACAAGGGCCACATTGGAAAAAAGACCTCTCAGGGTCTTTATGTGTTTAAGCACCCTAATAAAGTCAAAAATAAATAAATAAACAACAATTTTCCAAAAAAGATCTTTTCGTTGTAAGAAAAGAACAGAATGTGATAATATTTGTTTATCGTGGAAATGAACATCAGAAGATATCAAATTGACTGCCGGTTTATTCTTCTGCGAAACGTATGTGTACTTCGCAACACATTATGAAGTACGTTTTGTCTTTCCTCGATCGATCCGGTTGAGTTATTTAGGCCATTACAGTGTCCACTCACAAGCTTTATGTAAAATACACTTTTTACGCATTTTAGATACCCAATATTCATAAAACTGAGCTTGTATCAGTCCTTAATGGCTAAATAACACACAGGTAGCCCAAGCTATGCATTTGTACGTTTTTTTAAAACAAAATTGAAGGAAATGGCCTGAAACTTCACAGGAATGCAAAGCAAAACACAACACACAGGTAGACATGTTTATTTTTATTGCATTTTAAATATTTCGTCATATTGCTAAAAAACGTACAAATACATAGCTTGGGCTACCTGTGAATAACACGAAGAAGTCCGCTTTATATAAACTGTTCTAGTTTAAGGTATCAGGGGACAAAATGTTTGAAGAAAATGGACATTTCTCGAAAAAAGCATGAAGTGATTATTCAATGTCTTTTCCATTGTTTAACAAAAACAAAATTGGCTTTGCTTTTTTTCTTCGCGAGATATTCATAAAAAAGATATTTTGCGTGACACACTAAACATGACAAAGCGATGACAGGACCTGATCAAACTTACCCATGGCGAGGTCAAACATTGATAACGCCGTTCAGTGTTGCTATATAGTATTTCCTTTGAAAAGTATCTATAAAATTAATTTCTGTATACTTAATTCAACATATTCGATAATAGTTTATAGTTATCCATGCCTGGTAAAAGAAAAACAAAAAAGCGAAGAAAGCGAACGTCAACAAAAGCTTTAGAAGTCGAACGAAAGAAGCAATTGACTATTATCGAATTTCACTGCTTTGTCTTTAGCCTGCGTGGCGGCTCTCCAGGGGACTGGGGGAGAGAGATCCCCTAAGAGCCGCTACGCTGGCTACTTTGTCTTAGGCGTCGCTGTTAATTCGGATTAGTAAACATTACGTAAAGTACACGGAAAACAAATTCGGCTTTATCTCGCGTTGAGATTTTAGAATATTTACCGACTTTGGGAAGTAAATCAAGCCAAGCCAAGACCAACATGAATTCTTGTTTTGTAGTGGTAATATATTGACATCAGACGTGTTATTCTAAAGAACTAAAATAACACAGTTATTTTGTACTTACTTTATTATTAGTATTACAATCATTACATTACCATCACAACACCACCATTCATTTCGGTCTTGGCTTGATGCTTGTTGCTACGATTAATGTATTAATGATTTGCTACTAACACAGTTATTTTGTACTTACTTAATTGTTAATATTACAATCAATACATTACCATCACAACACCAGCATTCATGCCACGAAAATATATTTTGAAATAAGTGCACAACAAAACTAGAATACAAACAACCACATGAAAGACGAGTCGATGTCAGTCGATTTTTATTTTTTATTTATTGCGAGAGATTAAAGAAGGTTTAACATTGATGTTAGACTCATGTTTTCAGCATCCATCTTAGTTTCCTGCAATATGATCAAACATTCTAGTGAATTACAAAACTATATTATAGCAATGATCAAACATTCCATAAAATGACTATACTTAAAATTGAATTATTTGAACCGACGCACTCGTAAACCATGATGCGCACATGTAAGCATCACAGTAAACCCATACCATCCAAACATCTACCACAGGGTTCCCAAATATACACAACTCTACAAGCCGTCCACTTTTGCGCACATTTCTTTTTTCACACCACAGGAATCCTGGCTTACAGTGTTTACCACAGGAATCCCAAGATGCTAACTCACTGTGTGCAGTGGGGCCACAGGAATCCCAAAATATTCACTCACTCACTGCGAGCCATGTACTGTTACCATAGGAATCCCAATATGGTAATCCGTTGCAAAGTTTCACTACATTATCAAGGATGACGAGAAAATGACTATTGCGCGCGGTGTTACCACAGGGAACCCATATATTACCTTTAACATGTAGGGTGTCCCTGTTGTCTTGTACCGACGATTTCTTTGCCATTCTTATCAGCACAGTAACATTCTCCTGTACTACCACAACACTGGACATCAGCGAAACTACCGTCATGGTTACAGCTTGGAGGACCACACCATCCAGGGACATTAACAATGATGGCCTGCATGTACTGGCACATTGTCAAAGAGCTAGTATCACGTGATGGTTCTGTAAGTACCATAATATCATATTACAATTTGCAGCCAGGTTCCGTACTATACCATAGAACAAACCTCCGAAATGAAAATCTTAAAAGTCGTAGCAGAGTGTGAATATCATCTTACGTAAACAATACAATATTATAAGCGTAAGAAATTAAGAGATTGTAGATAGCTAACCAGTGTTAATAGTTATTAATTTCTGTCGTTAATTGACCATCTATGTCCAGGTAATCAACATTACACAAGTATATTTTTCCTGGTACTAGTTCTATAACATAAGTTTCGTTACCTGCGTTGCTGCAGTCAGGATCTCCACGTATCTTAGATCCCAGGATTTCTTGTCCATCTTTATCAACGCACCAACAATATCCTGTAGACCCCCAGCATTGCTTCTCTTCAAACTCGCCGTTCTCTTTGCATTGTGGGATGTATGCACCAACTCGTGTAGGATTTGAGGCGGGTTGCATTAACTGGCACTTTGATTTTCCTGGAATTGGATTTTTAGGATTGTTTCGGTTACCACTTAGTAATGTCAATCAATGCTCAAGGAGTAAACAAGAGACTGTGATTGTAATCCCTCAATATCGTAAATATAACAATATAGATATACAGTGCTACCTCTATTAAGCGGTCACACCTCGGGTCTTTCCAAAGTGGCCGCTTAATAGAGGTTGGCCGCTGAATAGAGGTATAGAATAGGTAGATGAATAGGTATGGGACTTTTTATTGTGGCCGCCTAATAGAGGGTGACCGCTTTTAAAATGGGTGACCGCTTAATGGAGGTACCACTATATTTTATTATTACCTGCGTTGCTGCAGTCAGGATCTCCACGTATCTTAGATCCCAGGATTTCTTGTCCAGCTTTATCAACACACCAACAATATCCTGTAGACCCCCAGCATTGCTTCTCTTCAAATTCGCCGTTCTCTTTGCATTTTGGGATATATGCACCAACTCGTGTAGGATTTGAGCCAGGTTGCATCAACTGGCACTGTGTCAAAGAGCTAGTATCACGTGATGGTTCTGTAAGTAGAATAATATCATACTACAATTTACAGCCATGTTCCATGCTAAGCCTAAACCGTACAACTGATATAGTCACAATAAAAACCTGTGAAATGAAAATCTGTTATAAAACGTTTAAGATTGTTTTTACGTCATAGCAGAGTGTGAATATCATCTTACATAAACAAAGTATAATGTTATAAATTAAGAGATTGTAGATAGCATCCTCGGGAACCCAGGGGTATTCTTCTGTCGCTCGTTTCTCGCTTCCACAACATATACCCCTGGGAACGTATACTGTTGGAGCTTGTTCCGGAAGTCAAAATTCAGCTCTTTCCTGATTGGTCGACCTTATTAGGTCGACCAATGTAAATCAAGATAACCATTCAAAGAAAGTCGTTAAATAAGTTTGAATTTTGACTTCCGGAACAAGCTCCAACAGACTACGTTCCCAGGGGTATATGTTTTGGAAGCGAGAAACGAGCGACAGAAGAATACCCCTGGGTTCCCGAGGATGTGTAGATAGCTAATCAGTGTTAATTGTGAAGCTATTTATGTCGTTAATTGACCATCTATGTCCAGGTAATCAACATTATACAAGTACTTTTTTCCTGGTACTAGTTCTATAACATAACTTTCGTTACCTGCGTTGGTGCAGTCAGGATCTCCACGTATCTTAGATCCCAGGATTTCTTGTCCATCTTTATCAACACACCAACAATATCCTGTAGACCCCCAGCATTGCTTTTCTTCAAATTCACCGTTCTCTTTGCATTGTGGGATGTATGCACCAACTCGTGTAGGATTTGAGGCGGGTTGCATTAACTGGCACTGTGTCAAAGAGCTAGTATCACGTGATGGTTCTGTAAGTAGAATAATATCATACTACAATTTGCAGCCATGTTCCATGCTAAGCCTAAACCGTACAACTGATATAGTCACAATCAAAACCTGTGAAATGAAAATCTGTTATAAAACGTTTAAGATTGTTTTTACGTCATAGCAGAGTGTGAATATCATCTTACATAAACAAAGTATAATGTTATAAATTAAGAGATTGTAGATAGCTAATCAGTGTTCATATAGCTAAGTAATTTCTGTCGTTTTTTACCATCTTTATCCAAGTAATCAACATTACACAAGTAAGGTTTTCCCGGTACTAGTTCTATAACATAACTTTCGTTACCTGCGTTGGTGCAGTCAGGATCTCCACGTATCTTAGATCCCAGGATTTCTAGTCCATCTTTATCAACACACCAACAATATCCTGTAGACCCCCAGCATTGCTTCTCTTCAAACTCGCCGTTCTCTTTGCATTGTGGGATGTATGCACCAACTCGTACAGGATTTACGCCGTGTTGCATCAACTGACACTTTGATTTTCCTGATTGATTGATTATATTTTACTCACATATTTTTTTTATATCTTTTAACAATTTTTTACATTGATTATAATAATTTTAACTAATTTCTATCGATATTACATAGTATCTAGTTGATCGAAAGGATAACTTATAATAGAAATTAGTATTTTTGTTGGAGCCTGGAGGTCAAATAAACAATATGTTTTCTAGTAGACCTCCTTGAAATTCCTGGAATTTGATATTTAACATCTCTTTGGTTACCACTTATAAATACCAATCAATTCCTAAGAACTAAACAAACGACTCTGACTTTAATCCCCCAAGATCGTAAATATAACAATATAGATATGTTTTATTATTACCTGCGTTGCTGCAGTCAGGATCTCCACGTATCTTAGATCCCAGGATTTCTTGTCCATCTTTATTAACACACCAACAATATCCTGTAGACCCCCAGCATTGCTTTTCTTCAAACTCGCCGTTCTCTTTGCATTGTGGGATGTATGCACCAGCTCGTGCAGGATTTGAGGCGGGTTGCATTAACTGGCACTTTGATTTTCCTGGAATTGGGTTGTTATAAACATTTTGGTTACCACTTATAAATACCAATCAATGCTCGACGAGTAAACAAGTGTATGTTTGATTATGGTTTTAATCCCTGTCAAGAGTCCAATAATTAACATAAGTTTCTCGTAGTATTTTTTTAGTTAACAATAGGTCTTTCATCCCATTATTTAGAATAAGTCAAAAAATTTAGTAACAATAGGTCTTTCAGTTCATTAATCAACATAAGTTAAATTCTAGTCGATCTATTATCTATATACAATGAGGTTACATCACCGTTATGATAATTTTGGTTAGTATAAATACGCCCTAACGCGGCTAGTTGTTCAGTCACTCGTGTAGCAAAAGTATACGAGATCTAGAGCAGTTCCTGTGATCAGACTCACACAGAGTCCTGTAGTAAACTGCGAAATCCAGCTAACTCATTCAGAGTTAAAAGTTAGAAGAATTAAGAACAAGAGAACACTTAAAAGAATACAAGAAATACGTTAAAGAATACCTGCAAGAACAAGAAAACGCTAAACGAAAGAATCACAAGAAATACGTTAAAGAATACTTACAAGAAGGAGAGAATCACTTAAAGAACAACAAAACCAGAATACGAGAACCTCTACTAGTAAAAGAACCACGTGCACAAAAGAACGAAAGAACAACCAAAACTTTAAGTATCAAGTATATATATCCTTAGTTTTCACATATATTAATAATAGATAAATATCAAGAATATATCTTAGTTTCACACATATTAATAATAGATAAATAAGTATCAAGTACATAATCCTTTGGTTCCCTTTAACTTAGTATAGTCATTAGGCGTTTAATTTATAATAAACATTTGTTGTATGTTGTTATACGTTGTTGTATTCAGTGAGCTCGTATTCCTGGGGAATGCTGCACTTGGGGGTTTTGGGAGGGGTTCATTGACTGACCCACCGTGCTCCGTCACAGAATTTTGGTGTCAGAAGTGGGATCTGTCAATTGTAATCTGTTCAAGTGTAAGCCAGACCAGGAAGACGAACTCAAGGAATGGACAACTACGATAATCTGTCGTTAGAGGATTTAAGGGAGGAATGTACGAGCAGACTGATTTCATTTGATGCAAAGGATGGGAAGAGGAATTTAGTTAGCAAACTTAAGGTAGCTGATAAGAAATCGGAATCGCTGTATTCGGAGGAAGAGGAAGGAGCAGTGGGAGGTTCGGAGGCTGTATGTAAGGACAGTGTAGTGTCGGGAATTTTTGAGGAGCAACTGAGACTTCTTGAATTACAGAGGGTAATGAGACAAGAGGAATTGCAAGCGATGAGGGAGGAAAGGGAGGTCAGAGCGAAGGAGAGAGAAGAGAGAAAAGAAGAAGAAGAAAGGCAATTAAAGTTACTCTCAATGCAACTTGAAATGAAAAAAATGGAAACAGCAGGAATGTCGAAAGCGAAAGGAGTGGTGTTGCTCAAAATGAGAGATATGAGGGAAGGTGAGGACATAGACGACTTTTTCCGAGTTTTTGAGTTAACAGCAAATACCCAACATATACCTAAACAGGATTGGTTAGGAAACCTGATCCCAAGATTGAGTGAGAAGGCGAAGTCAGTCTACCTCGAAATCAAAGCATCAGACGCGCAAGATTATGACAAGGCGAAACTAGCCATACTTGCGTCATACCAACTAACAGTTGATCATTACAGATATAAATTTAGGAATTCCGACAAAAGTGCCGAAGAAGATTTTGTTCAATGGGCAAGGAGGACTAGACGCTATCTGGACAGATGGATGCTAGTTGCCAGAGCAACGGGAGATGCAGAAAGAATCTTGGAACAGATTACCATAGAACGAATGCTTGATGCCGTAGGTCCCGAGTTACGTGCATGGCTCAAAGAGAAGAAGCCAGTTACTGCAGAAGAGCTAGCTAAAGTTGCAAACGAGCACGTGCAAGCCAGGAAAGGTCCACTGATTGATGGTAAATATGCCAACCTTGACAAGAACAAGCCAAAACGAAATACCAGCAATTTTATACCTGAACAACCACGGACTAACGTTAACAGCCATCACATTAATCCAATTGCAACCCGGCCTTTTCCTCAAGCTAAAGAAGAGAAGAGAATTACGTCGAACTTTCGAGGGAAATGTTACAAGTGCCAAGAAGTGGGTCATATGTCGTTCAACTGTCCAAAGGTAAAGCAAAATTCTCCATTATCTACTTCAACGCACAAACAATCACAGCCTGGTTCAAGTTACTTATGCTTTACACCTATGCACAAAGACACACAATTTCCCGAACACTTTGTTAAAGGAACTATCGATGGTATACCCGCAAAGATGTTAGTTGATACTGGTTGTACTCGTACATTGGTTCACCGTAAATTTGTTAAAAAGCCCGAAGACACTCAAGAGAATATCACTATCCTTACTGCTACAGGTGAAAGAGTCACAGTACCTCTTGTTTCGCTTGAGATTGAAGTTAAACAAGGTAAGTATAAAGAATTGGTTGGTGTTGTAGATAACCTTCCCGTTGATTGTTTACTAGGTAGATCTTCCTACGGACGAGTAATTACAAGAGACGACCTACTTTTACACTGGGGAACTGACTGTGATAAAGCCTTGGTAACCACTCGTAGTCAAACCAAACAGAAGGCACAAGAAAGGATCGAGGAACTAGTAGATCGAGAAAACTCCCTAGCGAAAAAGACCTTATCACCGCCAAGAGACGAAACAACAAAGAGTAAACCAACCACAGAAATAGGCGAAGACGCAAAGCAAACCACCGTTGAACCAACAAAGTCCATCAAACCTGAAGTAAGTGAAGTCAATATTTTAGACAGAAATATCGACCAGGTAGTAAGTGATCAGAGGAATGATACCACGTTAACTCAATGTAGGAATAATGTCTTAACAGGAGCACCAAAAGAAAATGATGGCTATTTTTACGAGAAAGGGTTATTGATGCACCGTAAATTTTCAGAAAACATTCATGATGGATTGCCCTATGTAGACCGCATTGTAGTACCTGAGTCCTATCGTCCTGAAATACTGCGAGTAAGTCATACACTACCTTTAGCTGGACATCTTGGTAAAGAAAAGACTATTTCGAGAATAGTGTCACACTTCTATTGGCCAAGACTGAGCTTTGATGTAGGTAAGTATTGTGCGACATGCCCCGAATGTCAATTAGTTACAAGGAAAATGACGTCACTCAGAGCACCACTACAATCAGTCCCTATAGTTACAGAACCTTTTAGAAAGATTGCTATTGACATTGTAGGTGAACTACCGAAAACAACAACAGGCTATAAGTATATTTTAACAATAGTTGACTATGCCACGCGTTATCCAGAAGCTTTTCCATTACGTAATGTCAATTCCAAAACAATTGCAGATACACTAGTGACGTTTTTCTCAAGAGTTGGAATCCCAGAAGAAATAGTTTCGGATCAAGGTGCTAATCTGATAGGTAACCTTATGACGCAGTTATTCGAACAGCTTGGGGTAACTAGAATTAAGACATCAGTTTATCATCCTGAAGCGAATGGCCTTGTCGAGCGATTTAATGGTACTTTAAAGCAGATGTTGCGCAAATTCGTGTCTGAAAACGTACGCTTATGGGATAGATATCTTCCTTATCTGTTGTTTGCTTATAGAGAAGTCCCTTGTTCGTCCACAGGATACTCACCATTTGAACTACTTTATGGCAAGACTGTGCGAGGTCCTCTAGCCGTTATAAAGGAGAGTTGGATGGAGAAGAAGACACCAGAAAGAAATCTAATCACGTATGTACTGGAAATGCGTAGACGTATGCAGACCATGCAACAAGCCGTATATGAGAACATGAAGGAAAGTCAGGACAAGCAGAAGAAAAACTATGACAAGAAGAGTTCCGTCCGAAAGTTTGAAGTTGGAGACAAGGTACTTGTACTACTACCCACTCCAGGAAGTAAGTTAGAAACGAAATGGCAGGGTCCATATACAGTAACAGCTGTCAAACAGGAAGGGAGAACGTATGAAGTCGACACTAGTAAGAGTAAGAAACAGCTTCGTACTTATAACATTAATATTTTGACCCGTTGGCAGAGTAAAGACGAAACCACCGCGTTTGTCATGGAGGAATCTTGTGAAATGCCTTTGCCACATGAGAAGAGTTTACCACAACTAACAAATGAGGAAACATGTGTGTTTATTGTGTTGTGTGAAAAAAGCTGTGAGACAGAAATGAGAAAATGTGTACTTTATTGTATTTGTGTGAAAAAAAAAGTTGAGTTGTGAGACAGGAAGGGGAAGACGTGTACTTGTGTGAAAAAAAAATCGGGGAATGCTTGTCTTATGTTCTCTTACGTTTGGGATCTCTTTTGATTCTCATTTATTTTTGATTCGGGTGTGTCTACACTTCGGAAGTTCCATATGTACAGGAAATGCAATTTCCTCTATCTTTCAAATTTAGTGAATTCATCCTCTTTTCATTAGATATTTCATAATTTGTTAAAAAAATTTAGAAATAGTCTTAAGGGGGGAGGTGTCAAGAGTCCAATAATTAACATAAGTTTCTCGTAGTATTTTTTTAGTTAACAATAGGTCTTTCATCCCATTATTTAGAATAAGTCAAAAAATTTAGTAACAATAGGTCTTTCAGTTCATTAATCAACATAAGTTAAATTCTAGTCGATCTATTATCTATATACAATGAGGTTACATCACCGTTATGATAATTTTGGTTAGTATAAATACGCCCTAACGCGGCTAGTTGTTCAGTCACTCGTGTAGCAAAAGTATACGAGATCTAGAGCAGTTCCTGTGATCAGACTCACACAGAGTCCTGTAGTAAACTGCGAAATCCAGCTAACTCATTCAGAGTTAAAAGTTAGAAGAATTAAGAACAAGAGAACACTTAAAAGAATACAAGAAATACGTTAAAGAATACCTGCAAGAACAAGAAAACGCTAAACGAAAGAATCACAAGAAATACGTTAAAGAATACTTACAAGAAGGAGAGAATCACTTAAAGAACAACAAAACCAGAATACGAGAACCTCTACTAGTAAAAGAACCACGTGCACAAAAGAACGAAAGAACAACCAAAACTTTAAGTATCAAGTATATATATCCTTAGTTTTCACATATATTAATAATAGATAAATATCAAGAATATATCTTAGTTTCACACATATTAATAATAGATAAATAAGTATCAAGTACATAATCCTTTGGTTCCCTTTAACTTAGTATAGTCATTAGGCGTTTAATTTATAATAAACATTTGTTGTATGTTGTTATACGTTGTTGTATTCAGTGAGCTCGTATTCCTGGGGAATGCTGCACTTGGGGGTTTTGGGAGGGGTTCATTGACTGACCCACCGTGCTCCGTCACAATCCCCCAAGATCGTAAATATAACAATATAAATATGTTTTATTATTACCTGCGTTGCTGCAGTCAGGATCTCCACGTATCTTAGATCCCAGGATTTCCTGTCCATCTTTATCAACACACCAACAATATCCTGTAGACCCCCAGCATTGCTTCTCTTCAAACTCGCCGTTCTCTTTGCATTGTGGAATGTATGCACCAATCTGTGGCAGACCCCCTGCGTTGACTTTTAATTTCTCACATTTTGTTGTGGCTTTTTATACAAAGAATCAAAATAACAATGTCATTACCTTAGAGCAGACTGTGAAAAGTACGTTGCCGTGTGCGTGCCTTGCCGCGACCGTGATGTTTCTAGAATTTTGGTTTTGCCTTGCCGTGCCTTGACCGCGTTCGTGCCGTGAGCTTTATGAGAGTCATACGAAATCTGCTCTAATTTATGTTTACATATTACTTGCTACAAATAGACATGTAAATATACGTAGTTGTCTTATACATACACCCGTTCCAATAATCGTTGTACAGTCAACACTCACTGCATGCAGCCTGCAAAGGATGTCGGTATTTCTCCTCTAGTTATCGATTTATTTATAGCATATATTTTGGTTGAACGTGTTTGTGTTATATGAACATAACAAGTTGCTGCAGAGATAGATGACGAAACAAATATTTCTCGAAAACATGTGCATGCATATATTTGACCCTATGCAAAAAGAGCAAAGGATTGGGAACGAGGAACACGAAGCACCACGAACAATAAAATACTTTAATGATATTTTACCATAACAAGAAAGAGCATGTCTAAATTAGTATCTTGGTAGAATTATGTTGTCATATATTAAATCACTGCAGAGTGATTTAATAATTTAACAAAATGTTTTTAGTAAAAACAAGAAAACGAGGCTCTAAAGGCCAAAGTTGAAATTTTTAAGCCAAATTCAAAGGTTTTAGGTTTCAAAGGTTTTTATTTTTCCACACACAAAAAATCAAAAAATTACAAAAATAGAAATAAGAATGAAGTGGAAAGGTGCAGGAAGTACAACCCAAAAGGGGTTAATTAAGAAAGATCCTGCACCAATGTTCACAATGTTAAATTTTTTTTGTAAAAATCAAAAAGTTGTATCTTTTTATAATTTTATGTTACTATATTGGAATTTTTGGTTAACCAAATGTTGGATTGCCACGTCTTTTTGCATAGGGTCAGCGGTATAAAACACAAAAAATGTTCATATTACCAATATCTTTTGCAGGCTCAGTCCCCAACCGCGGTGGCTTCGCGCGCCGATACTCGGCTACGATACTTTTGGGACTGAGTCCTATGTGGACTGTACGTAGTTTTGATTTATCGCGACAACAGTTTTTGGCGCAGGTGTGTATATATATATATATATAGTGGCACATAATGCTCTTGTTTCGAGATAGTTGAGGTTGTTTTGCGCAACTCTACGCTTAATACGTGATTGTCTATGTTTCGAAATATCTATTTAATTGTCGACGACCTTTATAACATGGCAAGATAACAGCTTAAAATACTTCATGTTTACAATTGCCTACACACTTAACAATTTTTTTCTTTTTTTTTGTCAAAAGTCGATCTCTTATCTAAAGTTACACACGGTATACTGGCTTTGTTTTACTTGTCATATCGTCTTACCTTCAGTAGTAGCGAGAACGAAGGCGAGTATGACAACCCACATGATGACTGTATCGTATAGAGTACTCCTACACTAGATCTTATCAGCCTTTTATACCATTGATTGTTTATCAGACTTGAATAGGACTTGTAAAGAGTGTGTTCTGCTGTGTAATTGACTATTGTATGACTTTCTAAACTACCATTGTTTGCTATTCTACGAGATTGTACACGAAGACTAGCACGTATTTCTAGACCAGCTTATTTTTATTGTAATACACTTTATTTATTGAGGATAAAACAAGTACATTTTTTTCCTTCGCCCTCTTATTATAATTAATACAAATATTATCTTTTACTCCGACGAAGGACTAAAGCTCGATACGTGTTACAAATTTCATTATATTACCTATTGTTTATTTCAAACACCGACGCAACCTATACTGGTCAGTTTACTCGCTAGTTTCCACAAATAAAGTTATAATTCCCAGCAAAAAGTGCTGTACCCCTAAGAGTCGTAACTGGTAAGGAGGAAAAGCAGTTAGCTATTTACAAAAATGGTAGAGAAACTAAATGTGACCTATTCAGCCTGCAAGGCCGACGCTCTGGCCATACTGCCTCCAATTGTTTAAGTAAAAAAAAAAAACAATATTTAGAAATTAAGTTTACGAGTAATCGTGTTTTCTATTCCACAGTTTGTATTTCTTTAAATAAATTTTGTAAAAACTTGTCAAAAGTTCACCTAATGCATTTATTTAAAGGGAAGCGAAGTTTAAACTCTAGTGTAGCGCGCTATATAATATATATATAATTATATTTATAAGTTAAAATAGGCAAATAGTCCATCTTTAAAAGCGATTATTTAATTAGGAATAAATTACATTAAATATTTATAAATTAATTCCTATTTAAAAGTGCATTGTATATTGATCTTTGATGAACAAATTGACAACAAAATATGCTGGTTATTCACAACTAAAACGCAACAAAATATACATTTCCGATGGTTACAAGATACAAAGGCGGCATATATAGAGGTAAAACTATATTTTCTTTACTTTACAAAGTAAAACTACTGTTTGTGCAATGCTGGATGTTTACCATGCACAACCAGGCCGGGATAAAAACTACTTGTCTTTCTTTATTGAATGATTTAATCACCTGTAAAGCAACTGTAAACATTGCTATGTAATTGTATTAACGTACAGTGTGCAGTATTTGCTTTACGATACGTTGTTTGAGAGTTTTTCCTTCTGTATTTACACCAAGTGATCGGTCCATACGTGCAGTAAAAATATACTTTTTATTCTTCTATTCTGTTCTATTCTGTTCTATTCTGTTCTATTCTATTCTATTCCATTCCATTCTATTCTATTCTATTCTATTCTATTCTATTCTATTCTATTCTATTCTATTCTATTCTATTCTATTCTATTCACTATTACATCATTTGCATATTCTATTCTTTATTACATCATTTATATATTTTATAGTTGTGAGTGAATAAAGTTCTGTATTCTGTTTACCCGTACTTCTGTGTTTATATATAGAGACGTGGATCGGCTAAAATGCAATAAACACATTTCACTTCTACTGAACACATATAAAACCTTTTTGTATCGACAGGAAACCAATCAAGTGCATACCGCGAAATTTGACAAGCCTTCCATATACTGACATAGTGCTCCTTTGTTTCTTTAACAATGGGAAATACAAGAAAAGAAGGTTCCGTTCGTCGATTTATTATACAGACTTATTCATACTAGGAAACCGTTCAACGTAGACAAACCATTTAAATGTCGGAAAACGGTGCTTTACAAATAAAACCATTTGAATGCTTGGTAATGAAGCCATTTTAATGCTTTGTAGCTTTACGTGATGCAGAATGTGGATTAATATCACTAAAGTGGTTTTCCTTTTAGCTGTTCTTATATCAGGAGTTTAGTTAAACATCACATAATCTTTATATTGATAAACCTAATATTCCAATATCTATAGAAGATAGTATCAATTAAATATGGTTTTCTATTGTGTAAATAAATAAAAGAAGCATGATTCGAGTCCACTTAGCATGGTTATGTTTTTCTTATTGCCAGAAGTAGTCGCTTGGTAAAATGATTTACACTTATCAATCGTCTTACATGCCGCCGATATCACTACAAGTACAACGCTTCGATTAAAACATTCTTAATAATATTGGTTGATGTTGTGTTCGAGAATCAATAATCATTGGATATTATTCATAAGGTAAAGCATCAAAGAAGAGTTCATTGATTTCAGTTTTGTTCGAGAACCATTGATCAGCTTTAACGATATATACATTATAGGTAATATAATGAATTTGTAACACCGTAAAAAAAGTTGACTTGACTTTACTGACGTTTCGAGCTTTAGCCCTTCGTCGGAGTAAAATGGATAAATTAATACATTATATTTGACCAATCAAAAGCCTCGATTTAGATATCAGACTAAAATCCCAACCATCGGCAAACATGGCCGGCAGCAAGAACCAAATTGCCCTGATCCATTTCAGTAAATATTCATTTCCGTGTTCGAGAAGCATCGATCATGGATACCTAGATTCTTTTTCAATTAAATTTGCTTAATTGAAACATTTAGTTGCTAATATAATTTATGATTACCGCATCCACTATCTCCGGTTACTCTGTAAATGATTCAATGCATGATTAAATACGGCTTTGTTATTTTGTAAAGCATTCTGCTTATATTTTCAGTCTTCTTTATTTTATTTACTTTGACTGACAAATAAACGTTTGAAAATGTACAATTCTGAAAGATCGTTAAGGAACGAAGCTAAGCCATGTTGTCAGTGGTCACTACTAGGGCAGATTTGGTCCTCCAGGAGAAAGCAGTAGCATTGTGCTCAGTGAACGTTGACCGACATCGCGGACGTTTCTTCTTTAGAAATCTTAAGGTCACCACGTGGTTTATCGCAGCCCTGAATTCCCTGATCCTGAATGTGTATATGATAGGGTTAACAACAGAGTTGGCATAGTGTAATAGTTTAGTTAACGACAGTACATGTATGTTGTACAGTTTCACCCTACAAGACTTGCACAATGATAGCACTATATTCATGACTTCAAATGGTAACCAGGCAAGCAGTGAGATTGCTGTAACCATGAATAATGTCAATGCTAATCGGTTATCACGATCGATTGATTCACGACGTTGTTGTAGTCGAGATCGAAGGTTTTTAAGCCGTTTTAAGCTGATCCTTGCTTCTTTGTGCGTAATCTTAATAAATGGCCTG
The DNA here is from genome assembly GCA_949775045.1 of Metridium senile. NCBI lineage: Eukaryota > Metazoa > Cnidaria > Anthozoa > Actiniaria > Metridiidae > Metridium > Metridium senile. The sequence continues at coordinate 16,367,916 of OX459106.1, forward strand.
GGGGTTTTACCTACGAACCCTTTCAAACAGTTTTTAGGATGAAAAGGGTCTTGCTCAGCACTTGTAGTGTAATTTATCACCGATTCTGTCACTTTACCCACTTGAACTTTTCGATTGTTTAGAGCAATCAAACGGTTTTTTGCTGATGGCAAGTTTTCTGCCGATTCGAACGAAAGATCGTGAATGTTTCTAATTGATCCAGAATCTTGATCTGCTACAGTCTCGTGATAAGAATCATCATCATAATCAAATCCAACACATATATCCCTGACAGAGCCTGAGAAAGATGTTGTACTAGTACTAGATCCACATCGACGTCGTTTGGTCGACTTGGGTCGTTTTGTTGTTACAATTATCCAAATCGCAACATATGAGAATATCATAACTACTTGAGATAGTGTTAATAATGGCAATAGAATATAAAAGAATACAATTGTACGATTTGTCCGCACAATGCTTGATATACCAGCAACAATAGCAGCGATTACCCATATACCAACAATTGAACATATATAAGCCTTGTTACTGACGGTACGGTGTCGAAATGGCCAGGAAATAGCGAATAGACGTTCCAGGGCTAGAACAGCCAAACCAAACACACTTGCCATACCTAGTAATATATCTAACATGGTGTATGTCAGTGCTACTTGATCACCAGCCCCTTTAATAGTTGCTATGTATAAAGGTTCTGATATTGCACCGACCAGTAAGTCTGCCACGGCCAAGTTCATAATTAGCCAGTTACCTCGCTTCTTAAGAAACTTCTTGTTAGATAATACAGCGATGGTTAATAGATTACCAACAACAATAGCGGCTGATTCGACCATGAAGATTTCTGGCCAGGTAGTATCCATGGTAACGGTGTTGTAGACCAAACTGTAAACAAAATCAATTTGCCTTTTAAAACCAGTTTGTTTGTGATTTTTGGTGTTTTTGAAGACGAATTAAAGACTAATATTTATTTCCACGTTCAAAGAGACATTTTTCCAGTATTCACTTGACTTTAGTATTTCGTTCTTTTCAGTCGAGTGGTAAATGTATTTATGCTGTGACAAGTACGAACAAAACGCTTTGCTGAAAAATACTATAAATAGGAAACCATCCTTTTAGACTGTGATTTCTATCGCATGTACAGACGATGTTTTGTCTTTACTGGCGCCTTATTTCCCATTGGTTTTGAAGACACAACTACAGTAGTATTACGACCAGTTTACAGTGAGAAACGTTTTCCCTTCAAGTATGTCAATACTTCCCTCTTTTCGATCAAATTGTGACGTTTGAAGTAGAAAACGTTCTAATATTTCGTGCATTTGTTCTACTTTAAGGATTAAAGCACGCCTGACACGCACAGTACGATTGCCATCAATCAAGATGGACTATAAATAAAAAGAAACATTGAATTCCAACCAATGATGCAGTCTCTCTCCACTTCAATTAGTTACACCAACAAAAGATCAATGTCATGTCGTTCCCAGCAAGTCGATTCAGGAAGAGCTGTTTTGTTTCGTGTAGAATAGAAACTTCAAACTGAACACTTATCGAAGCACTTTGAAAGCACGAGTCACTGTCCTTAAAACAAAAGTGCTCTTACTCATATGAACGACTCTGTCTGTGGGAACTTCAATATGGATTACTTCAACACTGACAATCGTATGATAGACAGTACCTTGGAACTGCGCGCTTTTACCACACCATCAACTGATTGTACCTTTTATTATGTTAGCATATTTGTCATAAAGGAAAATTAGAAATTAAGAAAAGGTTGAACACGTTAATGTGATATTTACTTATCGGCGGCAAGTTAAAGGAAAGACGGGAAATGTGTACAATGGAGCTGTACGTGGAGGAAATCCTTTACGAACACCTGTCGGGTACTTTTACAGACAGAAATATGTTTGATTAATGTTGTCTTGATTCACGGGTTGTTTGTGTTGTCCAACTATGATTTATATTGTTCTTGTATTATTTCTCGTTCATATATGTGCACAGGTCTCCAAGGATATGTTTTCTTGATGAAAGTCTGTCATTCAATCAGGTGCTATATTTCTTATTAAGGTTATTCAGTGCGTTGTTCATCCTGTCGTAAGAACTATTCTTGTAACTCACCAAGGCCTATTTCTGTTCAGTGTTTGTTGATTTAATATTTGCCGTGTTAATGTTCCCGGCTCTTTTAGATTCGTTAGATAAAGACACATTAGGCCCAACATTATAATAGGAAGATTGAACTATTGTTAATAATCAACTTGTTTCTGTCTTTCATGATAACACGCGTTCCTTTATCAACACTGGAGTCTTATGTAGGCACTTGTTAACATACAATCAAGTTAAGTGATGACTAATTTTATCATTCCCCAATCCATAAGCACTTCGCTTGATGGGTTCCCTGTGGTAAAGTATGTTAAACACAGGAACCCCGACATCGTAGTCTTTAATGAAAATGATCACCTTATTTTCCATGTTCATTTTAGTCTAATCAAAAATTACAAATGAAAGTCGAGCTAAGAAATGTATTTATTTACTCATTTTGACAATTACACTGATATTGCTCACGTGATATCATCTCTGCTGTTGCTAGGATACAGTCATTCGGTATACAATGGCCGTAAAGCAAATACTGTAGTGCATATATCACAGAATCGCTTGAATGTTTTGTACTGGAGGGCTATAGAGGGCATGTTAGTAGCCTAGGCTGTATTCTTCTAGGGAAAAATACGACATATAGTTTTGTAAAATGCTGTGTACTCACAGCGGTCGGTTTTTAGAGGCTTTTCATAGTCTTTCCATAGGCATTCCATAGGCATTTCACAGGATTTTCATAGCTAGGCTTTCATAAACTTATATAAACTCTGTAGTAAATCTCACAATCAACCACTCCCTTAAGCGATCGCGACCTGCATTAATTCACAGTGGAAAAGAGGATCGATGAAAGTGACTGAAAATTCGATAAAACTGACATCGATGTGATGTTAAAGAAACATTACAGTTATATGCAAATGATTTTGAACAGTGGATTCAAGTTGATGTTTTTGGCCGAGACTCGTGACTAGCTTGAATCCATTGTTTGAAAACATTTGCATATAACACTGTAATAACAGCTTTGAAGATACTTTCACTGCTTTGTAAAAACTACGTAATTAATTGAACGATATGTTTAAAAACGATATGTTAACCCATAGTTGTTGTCGTACCACTGAGAGACGTGATGATTTTCGTCTCGTGTCTCGTGTCTCGTGTCTCGTGTCTCGTGTCTCGTGTCTCGTGTCTCGTGTCTCGTGTCTCGTGTCTCGTGTCTCGTGTCTCGTGTCTCGTGCTACATTCCATGCAACGAATAGGGAGTGCTTTTAATTAATGGTCTTGATCTTAGCATGGTTATTGGAACTTTATATTTAAATTGTATCAGTTGATCTATTCAATGATTGATTTTATATCATCAACATATATACCAAAACCACTTGCAAATTGCTAATTGTTGTTATTATGTATGTACATATAGGTAAATGGAAACTAGCGAGTAAACTAGTATAGGCTGCTTCGGTGTTTGATATAAACGATAGGTAATATAATGAAATTTGTAACACCGTAAAAAATGTTGACTTAACTTTACTGACGTTTCGAGCTTTAGCCCTTCGTCGGAGTAAAAGACGAAGGGCTAAAGCTCGAAACGTCAGTAAAGTTAAGTCAACATTTTTTACGATTTTAATTTCATTCTATTACCTACATATAGGTAATATAACTGTAATTATATCCATCATAGTCGTGTGTCTAACGCGCTGTTCATGTTTGTATGGTCCATTTTCCCTGTACCATCATTGTCTATTTGTCTCGTATTGTGTTCACTATCAGCAACCAAACCAACTATCCTGTTATCATTAATGTTCTGTTCATTATCTTCAGTCTCTCGCGACGTCTTCATGTTTGTATGGTTCATTTTCCCTGTACCATCATTGTCTATTTGTCTCGTATTGTGTTCACTATCAGCAACCAAACCAACTATCCTGTTATCATTAATGTTCTGTCCATTATCTCCAGTCTCTCGCGACGTCTTCATGTTTGTATGGTCCATTTTCCCTGTACCATCATTGTCTATTTGTCTCGTATTGTGTTTATTTATATCAGCAACCAAACCAACTATCCTGTTATCATCAATGTTCTGTCCATTATCTCCAGTCTCTCGCGACGTCTTCCTTGTAATGCATCGTCTAATAACCTGGTACAGAGCCTGTTTGAATTGAGGCATGCGCAGTAGATATATAATAGGATTGACTATAGAGTTCCCATATTGAAGGACTTTAGTAGTAGCAATAAGTGGTTTAAAATATTGACTGTATGAACCATCGCATCGCTTTTCACGGCACACAGTAAGTACAGTATTAAGTACTTGAAAAGGCGCCCATGCTACTAGACTAATCACAGTCATGATAAGAAATGTACTCGTTAACTGTTTGTTTAAACCATGCAGTTGGTTCTCGTGTAAACGACTTACTTTGTACCAAATCGACGAGTATGATATTGTAATTATTAACAACGATATAAAGACAGCAACTACCTCGGTGAACGGTAGCATAGTTCGTGTATGGAAGACTTGTGTAAGGGAAAAAAATATAGAAGATAACCATATCACTAGAATACCAGTTAAATATGAAGTCTTGTTCAATACACGGTGTTCGAATGGATAGTAGATAGCATGCGCACGCTCTATGGCCAACGCTGCCAATCCAAATATCGACGATGTTCCAAATAAGACATCTAGAACAGCATATAACCGGTAGTAACTATGGGACGGGTCATGTAGAAGACTTTGTACTGTATATGTAATACCCAATGATATACCCACACATATATCAGCTATAGTCTGGTTGATAATCAGTATATATTCACGCTTACGTAACGATAATGACGTGGTGAATACCAGTAAGACCGTAACATTTCCCATAAGAATAACGCAGGCTTCTATCAGAAATATCCATGAAGCAATCATTATATGCATCGTTAAATGATGTTACTAGTACGACTTGCACCAAGGCTGTACTAACATATATACCTTTAGAATGTTATATCCTCGTTGAGATATATCCAGTCCATGAAAAAATCCTTATATCTGTATCGTTAAATGCTGCACCAACGCTGTAGTAACAATTTCCCTCTAGAATGTTATACTCTCTTCATTGAGATATATAAATAAAGCAATCATTATATGTCTCGTTAAATACCGTTATAAGCACGGCTTGCACCAACGCTGTAGTATAAGAATTTCCCTCTAGAATGTTATACTCTCTTTATTGAGATATATAAATAAAGCAATCATTATATGTCTCGTTAAATACCGTTATAAGCACGGCTTGACGTAGTCGGAACACCAACGCTGTACATAGTAACATTTCCCTCTAGAATAAAAGTCGCCTCGTTAAGATATATCCATGATGAAATCATTACATACTTGGTTTATCGTTTCGTTATATGCACGGCTTGGTGAATATGTAAGGTATTATGGTATGGGCATGATTGTTGGTTTCTAGCTCACGGTCATCGATGTTTCCAGAATGTTTCGCGGTGTTTTTGAACGTTAAGTGAGGCTTGTTGTTAAATCTCAGTTATTTACAGGAAGGGACTGCTTAACGTAGTTATTTTAATAACTACGTTAAGAGGACCAATGGCTCTATTTATAACCTTCTAGATACACGATATCTATCGGATTGGAGAGTTCTTTACCTAAAAACACACGAACAGAACAGCAACAAATACTGTAGTTTTACACAAGGAGTTACTTTTCAAATTTACGACTAGGGTATAGGTGAGCGTAGTGTTTACAAGTGTTGGTATTGTGATTTGCCAACCATTTTAACAAACGATTTTATAATTTTCTTTGTTTTTATAACAATGGTTAGTTGGTAAAACCATAAAAACACTGTGCGTCCACCTATACTATTTGAATTTAGACTTGTATCTTTAGTGCTAGGGTATACATAGCATTTATCTTTCAGAGTTATCTCAAGAGTTTGATAAGATTGTCGATTGAAATACTCAGGCCAAACCGAGGGTTAATGTAACCCTTTTAGCATACCACGCAGCTTTACATCAATGGCAAGTCGTCTATAATTCGAATCATACTGTGCTTCCTGATTCACTCTATTCGCGTGGTATCCCTTTGTTAGATTTGACTAATATTTTATTCATTATCCAGTTTCATGTTATCTTGCACCGCTGTACTTTTTGACTAAAGGCGCATTTATACATGCGAAGGCTCGATTTGATGTTCTTAAATTCCAACCAAAGCACGGACAAATGCTATCACTTAACAAAAGAAATCACATTTGAATTTTCGCTGAATCGAGGTTAACCCTGTACAAATGCGCCTTTTGTACAATTATTTATTTATTATTTATTTATTAGTTACTTCCATTTAGTGTACATAAAAAGTTATAAAACTAAAATACATGAACAAATAGACAATGAGGGGCAAAACGAACGGACTCTTAGTCCCAGCGAGGTTAACCCACAGAAAAAAAACACAAATATAAGTATATAAATATAAAATCACACACATAAATATACATGAATATATAAATCTAGCAACAGTTAAAGCGATTAACTGTGCGATTAATTAGTGCAACGAAACTCTAGTATTCTACAATTAATGACGTCAGTATCAGGTTACTCATGGTATCCGTTACTTCCCTGTATAGGTTAACATGGTGTTCATAAGACCTCGGGAAAGTGCAGGGGTGGCCGAAATGTTCACCCTATATACTTAAAATCGATGTATCATGCAGCTTCATAGAATGTTTCGATTTTCACATATTTCTCGGGGACATCGACCTGTTTTTGCTGAGAGTTCCAGCATCAGGGTGTGCAATGTTTTTACTGTTTTTCATTTACTATTCAGGTTTTATTCAGGTTTTATTCAGGTTTTATTGATTTTATTTTTCGAATCAGGTTCTTTTCGACTTTTTTTTAAAAATACAGTAAAAAATGCAAAGCTTACAATTTAGCATTTCAAGCTTAATTTTTCTTTTCTTTCCAGTGGGCTTCATACGGCGACCGATGGCAGGAGACCTGCATGGGTTCTAATGGTGGGTACTAGTTTGTTTTAATATAAAGATAGACAAGATATCATATCGTATAAAAACATGAAGTTTAACTTCACATGAAGTTTAACCGCTGACCGAGTTCCAAGATGGCGACCATTTTCACGACGCTGATAAAACTAATGTTTTTTGCCGTATACTGCCACAATCTGACGCTAAAAAGGCATGAGTCCGCTTCAGAAGTTGCTACTGGTTTAAATGAGTATATTATTTCACCATCTCTTCTCCAAATTAGCTTAAATGAAGCGAGTCTTCTAACGAATGATTTTCATGCTGATCGAGCTAAACCAGCTTCATACAACTCTGGCTCCCTGGCTCTTCGTTTGATCATTCTTAGTGGTGATATCTCATTGAATCCAGGACCACAATATCGTCATCCATGTGGTACTTGTTCCAAGCCTGTTAAAAGTAACCAGAAGGGACTACAATGCGATTCTTGTGATACGTGGTATCACACTAGGTGCTGCTTAATGGACGATGAACGTTATTTCAACTTAGCCAACAGCTCCTGCTCGTGGATTTGTTGTGAATGTGATATGCCCAATTTTTCAAGATCAATACACAGAAGTTTTGAGATATCTGATGATAATTCCTATCTATCTCTATCCTCCCTGGATTCATCTAATGGATTATTACATCAAAACACCTCATCGCCTAAACCATGTTCTACACTATCGTCAAGTACAAGTATCCACCATCATAACAATAGTCATCCCAATAAGCTTCGGGTAATATCACTCAATGCTCGCAGTCTAAAGAGTCAAGCTAAACGATTGGAATTTCAAAATATCATTGATCTTCACAGACCATCAATCATTAATGTCAATGAAACTCATATTGACGATTCTGTTTATTCATCTGAAATCTTTGAACATGGATATACTATATTTCGTAAAGATAGAGACACCCATGGGGGAGGAGTATTATCTGCTTTCTCTAATGATTTAACGGTGTCCCATGAACAACACTTATCTGGTAATTATGAAGGCATCTGGTCTAAAGTGGAAATTGTTGGAAACAAACCACTCTACATTGGTTCCATCTACAGACCACCCAATCCTGATGTAGAACCTTTAGAGGCCCTGGATGAAACATTGTGTCACCTAACTCAGAAATCTCTCCCAAATATCCTACTTACTGGTGACTTTAACCTGCCAAATATCTCTTGGGGTGAGAACTACTCCATCCAATCTAATCCTGCATACGGAGTAGAATTGAATAATAAAATGTTGGACATTGTTAACGACCATGCATTAACCCAACATGTCCATCAAAATACAAGAGGTCATAACATCCTAGACCTAGTCTTTACAACTAACCCAGACATGGTTGCCAATTTGAAAGTTCAGAGTGGCATGAGTGATCATGATGCTGTTGTCTTCGATATTGTTCTAAAACCATCAACTAATAGAAAACCACCAAGGAAAGTATTCATGTTTAAGAAAGGTAATATGGACGCTGTCAGGAATGACTTAAACAAATGCTTTCAAGACTATCTATCCTCTGAAGCCTCAATCAAATCAGTGGATGAAAACTATCATTTTTTCAAAACATCAATTAATGAAGTCATAAAGAATCACATTCCTCAAAAAAACATCAGTGGACGGTGGAATGTACCCTGGCTAACTAATCATATCAAACGATTGACTAGGAAAAAACAGAGACTATACAATAAAGCACGAAGAACCGATAACCCCAGTGATTGGAAAAAGTTCAAAGATCTTAGAAAGCATGTAAAGAAACAACTGTCTGCTTCTCACAATGAGTACGTATCGCAGCTACTATCACCTTCTGAAGGATCGTGTCCTAATAAACCAGTTCCAACTAAACGCTTCTGGTCCTATATAAAATCTAAGAAATCCAATGATGTTGGAGTTGCCACACTGAAAAATAATGATGTTGATGTCAATGACAGCCTTGGAAAAGCCAATTTATTGAGTAATCAATTCAAGTCAGTTTTTACTAACGAAAACCTTAATAACACTCCATCTATTGGCCCTAGTCCTTATCCTGATGTACCAACTGCTATGTTTGCCATACCAGGAATAATTAAGCTGTTGAATAATATCAATCCAAAGAAAGCTAATGGCCCTGATTTGATACCATGCCGCATTCTTAAAGAAGCAGCTGTGGAGATTGCCCCTTTTCTACAATTCCTGTTTTCCCAGTCTATGGAATCTGGTGCTGTACCAAGTGACTGGTTAAAGGCTAATGTCACACCTGTCTTCAAAAAAGGTAGTAAACATCTTGTGGCAAATTACCGCCCTATTTCATTGACAGCTGTGCCATGCAAGATCCTAGAACATATTATTTTCCACAATATAATGGCCCACTTGGACTCCAATAACATCCTGGTTAACTCCCAACATGGCTTTCGTAAGAAGCTTTCTTGTGAAACTCAATTAATAACTACTGTAGAGGAAATAGCCAAGTCTCTTGATAATGGTAAACAGTCAGACCTTATAATTATGGACTTCTCTAAAGCATTTGATGTTGTACCCCACCAGCGATTAATTAATAAATTGGATTATTATGGTATACGTGGCCACCTTAAAAACTGGATAACAACTTGGCTCACGTTAAGGGAACAGTCTGTTGTAGTTGATGGTGTCTCATCCCCTGCAGTTCATGTATCATCTGGCGTGCCACAGGGAACTGTTTTGGGTCCCTTGATGTTCCTCTTATACATAAATGACATTGGTGATAATTGCTCGTCCACTATACGTCTATTTGCAGATGATACCGTTCTATATAGTGTCATAGAGTCAACAAGTGATGCTGAACATCTCCAATCTGATCTATCTATCATAGAACACTGGTCAAAGGAATGGCTGATGCAATTTAATCCCAGCAAATGTTTTGTTATGAGAATAACCAGAAAACATGAACCTGTTATTTATGATTATAAATTAATGGGTCATTCACTGAAACCAGTGTCACATCATCCATATCTTGGAGTTGAACTATCCAATACTCTAGACTGGAGCCATCACATTGACAGCAAGGTAACCAAAGCAAATCAAACTCTCGGCTTTCTACGAAGAAATCTTGGCAACTGCCCTGAATCAATTAAAGAATTAGCTTATAAAGCCCTGGTACGACCTCATGTGGAATATGCAAGTCCAGTGTGGGACCCCTGGTTAGACAAGCATATACAGCAAATTGAAGCTGTTCAACGGCGATCTGCACGATTTGTAAAAAATTGTTGGGAGCGAACACCTGGAACTGTCACCAACTTATTAAATAATCTGGATTGGCCTCCCCTTCAAGAAAGAAGGAAAACTGCTCGTCTTACACTTCTACATAAAGCCATTCATGGCGAATCCTTAATGGAAATTCCCAGCTATATCCAAAGGCGCAACCGACAATTAAGATCTTACCACAAGGACAAATTCATTGAACTAACTCCACATACTGAAGCCTATAGAAACTCCTTCTATTGCAGAACCATAAAAGAATGGAACTCATTGCCTAGCAATGTTTTAGATATAGTAGAAGCTCCACTTTTTAAGAAAGCTCTTAGATCAGAATAATTGAACTTTTACCATTTTATATATACATAATTTTATTAATCGTTTAATTTTATTATCATTACTATTTTCATTATTTCTATTTATATATTTGTATATACATTTTCTAATTATTTCATTTTTATATTGTATATATTATGTATTTATCAGATTTTATTTATACTACCCCCAAGTCTTGCAGTGATAGGTAACCCCTTTTGCAAGGCCCCCCATATGTAGATGTAGATGTAGATGTAGATGTAGAACTTGGATAAAACGTCTGCATTTGGAAATAAATGGGTTACTAAACAACGCGTTAATTATATTCAGTTTTAGTCCACCCTGTAGCAAATGTTTCCCTTGTTTTTGCGGAAAGGGTTTTCCTGAGGGTCTCCATCCTTTTAATATCATGGTTTATATATAAACAAAAACACACATTGCCTTTCAGTGGTTTTATTTCAAAATCGATAGTAATGATCGATAATAGGTGATGCAATAGATAGTTATGATCGATAATAGGTGATGTAATAGATAGTAATGATCGATAATAGGTGATGTAATAGATAGTAATGATCGATAATAGGTGATGTAATAGATAGTATTGATCGATAATAGGTGATGTAATAGATAGTAATGATCGATAATAGGTGATGTAATAGATAGTAATGATCGATAATAGGTGATGTAATAGATAGTTATGATCGATAATAGGTGATGTAATAGATAGTTATGATCGATAATAGGTGATGTAATAGACAGTTATGATCTATATAATAGGTGATGTAATAGATAATTTCGTTCGATAATAGGTGATCATGCTGTAATATATCGTTACGATTGACAGGCTGAGATAGAATAGATCGTTTTGATCATAGTATAGGTCATCATAGAATAAGATATATACAAATGCATCATTTCGATGCAACATAAAATGCAGGTATATTGCATGGTATATTTCACTGTACAAGTACTACCTTATTATATATTATCCACACTATCGCTATCATATTATGCTACCTATTTTACAGATGTCATCATATCATCACCATCATCAACGTAACATCATGATTATTTTATCATCATACAATCATCACCACGATCATGATGACAATCATTAATAACATCAACATCATTATCATGATCATCATTATTGGTGCAATGTATAGTAGTGCAATAATATATACATTTAGCCTGTCAAATAACGCCTACTCTGGGCCTTAATTTAAGGACACTTAGCCATATTTGAGTTGCCGATCTTGGGCGATCTAAGGGCGCGGAGTAGACCTCAAATAGTGATATTTCCGAATACTTTATAAATAATAACAATATACATATGTAAATCATTCAGGTATACCCGGGAGGTATAGAATCCCGGGTCAACTTGTGTGTTGTGTATCTATTTTGCTATTGTAACCATCAAGGCCCTGCTTTTCTACTGTATTGTCTACTAGAGAACTTCCTCCTTGTTCGTTTATTTCGATGCTATTGTAACTATCAAGGCCCTGCTTTTCTACTGTATTGTCTACTAGAGAACTTCCTCCTTGTTCGTTTATTTCGATGCTATTGTAACTATCAAGGCCCTGCTTTTCTACTGTATCGTCTACTAGAGAACTCCCTCCTTGTTCGTTTATTTCGATGCTATTGTAACTATCAAAGACCTGCTTTTTCTACTGTATCGTCTACTAGAGAACTCCCTCCTTGTTCGTTTATTTCGATGCTATTGTAACTATCAAGGTCCTGCTTTTTCTACTGTATCGTCTACTAGAGAACTCCCTCCTTGTTCGTTTATTTCGATGCTATTGTAACTATCAAAGACCTGCTTTTTCTACTGTATCGTCTACTAGAGAACTCCCTCCTTGTTCGTTTATTTCGATGCTATTGTAACTATCAAAGACCTGCTTTTTCTACTGTATCGTCTACTAGAGAACTCCCTCCTTGTTCGTTTATTTCGATGCTATTGTAACTATCAAAGACCTGCTTTTTCTACTGTATCGTCTACTAGAGAACTCCCTCCTTGTTCGTTTATTTCGATGCTATTGTAACTATCAAGGTCCTGCTTTTTCTACTGGATCGTCTACTAGAGAACTCCCTACGTGTTGACTTTCTAAACTCTGCTATTCTAAGTACATACACGATAGGATTAATAAACGAGTTACCAAACTGTAAAAATTTGGCCAGGAAGGTAAACTGCGTGGATGCTGGATGCGTGGATGCTGTATCGTCTACTAGAGAACTCCCTCCTTGTTCGTTTATTTCGATGCTATTGTAACTATCAAGGTCCTGCTTTTTCTACTGTATCGTCTACTAGAGAACTCCCTCCTTGTTCGTTTATTTCGATGCTATTGTAACTATCAAAGACTAAAAAAACTAAACTCTGCTATTCTAAGTACATACACGATAGGATTAATAAACGAGTTACCAAACTGTAAAAATTTGGCCAGGAAGGTAAACTGCGTGGATGCTGGATGCGTGGATGCTGTATCGTCTACTAGAGAACTCCCTCCTTGTTCGTTTATTTCGATGCTATTGTAACTATCAAGGTCCTGCTTTTTCTACTGTATCGTCTACTAGAGAACTCCCTCCTTGTTCGTTTATTTCGATGCTATTGTAACTATCAAAGACCTGCTTTTTCTACTGTATCGTCTACTAGAGAACTCCCTCCTTGTTCGTTTATTTCGATGCTATTGTAACTATCAAGGACCTGCTTTTTCTACTGGATCGTCTACTAGAGTACTCCCGTTCGTTTATTTCGATGCTATTGTAACTATCAAGGACCTGCTTTTTCTACTGGATCGTCTACTAGAGTACTCCCGTTCGTTTACTTCGATGCTATTGTAACTATCAAGGACCTGCTTTTTCTACTGGATCGTCTACTAGAGAACTCCCTCCTTTTACTATACCGACTAAATAGTCTACGTGTTGACTTTCTAAACTCTGCTATTCTAAGTACATACACGATAGGATTAATAAACGAGTTACCAAACTGTAAAAATTTGGCCAGGAAGGTAAACTGCGTGGATGTTTTCTGACATGATATACAGAATGGCAGGATAATGTTCAGTATTTCAGCAGGTAACCATGCCAGTATTGATAGTACAGTAACAATGAACAGTGTTTTAGCAAGTCGTCTTTCTTGTCTTAGTCGTGGTGCATTAGTATGTTCACCTATAGCCGGTGTACCTCGTACTTTACACCATATACTAGTATATGATGTACATATGATGACGTGGATGGTGGTTAACAATGGTAGTATATAGAAGAAGAAGACACTCTGTGATGGCTTAAGGAGTGTTGTAAGTCCTGTAACAATAGATATCACCCATGTACTTATTATCATTAATAATAAATGCTGACGTTTGATAGTACGATGCTTTATTGGCCAGCAAATAGCATATAACCGTTCCAATGATAGCGTTAATAGACCCAGTAAAGATTCCACACCAAATAGGATGTCAAAGAATATAAACGCACTTCTTACTTCACCATCTCGTTTATATACCACATGACATATGTATAGCGGTATGGTTACCATGCCAACCATCATATCAGCAATAGACAGGTTTAATATCAGATAGTATCGTCGTTTACGGTGTAGTCGACTTAGGGTTAACGCTGCTATGACCAGGGCATTTCCAACAAGAATGAATATTGCCTCGACACCAAACAATATAAGCCATACCGCCATGACGATATTGTTCAAAGCTATAATGAGGTTTCCAGAATAATGTACTCTGCCCAATGGTGTCCAGGAACAGAAATCTGTTCAAATTATTTTATGGTGATGGTGTCCAAAGTGTATGGTATTCAGTTGGTGTACTATTGTATCCAGAGCACTGTCAAAAGAATACTATCCTGACTAGTTTGTGTGCAGTGAATTATGGGTGTCCAATCAGTATCATGAATGTCCAGAGTAATTGATGGTTGTCCAGGTTACTATTTAGAAAGCTGTTCAAATGTCCAATATACTATTCTGAATAGTTTATTGATTTATGGGTTTCCAATCTGTGTTATGGATGTCCGGAGTACTTGATGGTTGTCCAGGTTACTTTCAGAAAGCTGTTCAAATGTCCAGAATACTATCCTGATTAGATTATGTGCAGTGAATTATGGGTGTCCAATCAGTATCATGAATGTCCAGAGTAATTGCTGGTTGTCCAGGTTACTATTTAGAAAGCTGTTCAAATGTCCAGTGTCACTATGATGGTACCCAAGTGTTACATGGTTTTCAATCAGTGCACTATAGTGTCCAGGGTACAGCGGTTTAATGCTGGAAATATTAATTGTAGAAATACAAATCAATACTGTTGTACCATATAGTACATATTATACTAAAGCTAAAACTCGAAATATCAGTAAAGTTACGTCAACATTTTTTACGGTGTTACAGATTCACTCTATTACCTATCGTTCATATCAAACACCGACGTAGCCTATACTAGTTTACTCGCTAGTTTCCATGTATGCACCTAATTCAAAAAAGGGTTGATAGGGGCGGGAAGGGCGATTGGCGATTGTAGTCTATGTAAATGATCTCGCTGACGTTCTGAAGGAGTGCCAAGCTTTGTTGTTTGCCGATGACACAGCCATTTACTGCTCTGCCCGAACTGCTCTTGAGCTGGAAAGTAAACTTAATGTAGACTTAGACCACGTCAAAGACTGGCTTAACAAACACAGATTCACTTTAAATGTAAAGAAATCAAAATTAATGCTCATCGGTGGACCAAAGAGACTGAAACAGTTGGGGCAAATAAATCTGCAGATTAAAGCTACGGTAATACGAGCAACAAATTCGTCCAACTTGTCTCGCAACATCGCTGCAAAACAAGTTGGAAAGCGATGCTGCTCGTTTTTCCACCCGCGTACCAACTTGTCTCCCGTCAAAATGGCTTGTTGCAAGTTGAAAAAGTTTGTTGCAGAAAGTAGAAGATCGTTCTACTTTTTGCAACAAAACTTAAAGAATTTGCTCGTATTACCACACCAACCCAACTTGTCTCGCAGCAAAATGACCTCAAGCACGCCGCCATGTTTGTTTACTCGCTGTATTAGCCAATCAGAAATCAGAACTCAACTGAACTTGCAACAACCCTTTTTTGACGCGAGACAAGTTGGTACGCGGGTGGAAAAACGAGCAACATCGCTTTCCAACTTGTTTTGCAGCAATGTTGCAAGACAAGTTGGACGAATTTGTTGCTCGTATTACCGTAGCTTAATTATGAAACTATTGAAAACACTGAACATTATAAGTACTTAGGGATTGTGATCAATGAAAATCTAAGCTGGTGTGATCATATTGATCTTATATGTGATAACGTTTCTAAACGCCTAGGTATACTCAAACGAATTAAGCATTTACTACCAATTAGATCTAGGGAAATTATTTTCAATACAATTATATTGCCAATTTTTGACTATGGTGACATAGTATGGGGTGATAGGTTTAATTGCACACTTATGGATAGACTTCAAGTTTTGCAGAATAAAGCTGCCAAGATTATTTTAGATAAATCAAAGTATTCTTCAAGCCATGATGCGTTAGCTTCACTAGGATGGAAAGATCTTAGTTTTAGGAGAAAGTTTCATAGGTCTTCCTTTGTTTTTAATTCTATTAATAATAATGTTGATTTTAACTATATTAACCCTAAAGGGGAAAATATTCATAATTATAATACTAGGAATAAATCAGATATAGCTCTGCCTTTTGCCAAGACTAACTGGGGACAATCAAGATCTAATTATATGTTTTTAAAAGAATTAATTTTTTACCGTACTCATGCATTAAATCTTCAGCGTCTTTTGCAATTTTTAAGAAAAACTTTCACTAGTATTTAACATTATATAATTATAGACTTTTTGATATCTTATGTATTTTATTGTATTTTTGTATAATATAGTTTCTATTTTTATTATAGCTTTTAGGGTTGTAATTTTATCATATATATATTTTATACTTTCTTTTTGTATACTTTTACTCTTATAATTTGTAAATTTATGGGCTTATTTAAGGTCCCTCATGAAAAGCACCTTAGGGTGATGAGGTATCCTCGTTTAATAAAGTTTTCATTCATTCATTCATTCACGACCGAAAACCTTCAAAACCGCCAAATCTTCGAGACACCCATCTAAGGTCATCGATGAACGGTGTTTTGGTAATTTAGAATGGAGTAAGAAGGAATTCGTATTACCCACAGTCCCTTTCGGTCGTGCAATCGCCAATCGCCGTTCGCCCCGTCAACCTTTTTTGAATTAGGTATATACTGTATTAGTTATCGTAGGTTGGACTTTTGAATCATTATCCTTGCTGCGCTATAGCCAGTCCGTTCGGTTTGTCATAAGTTCATAAGTATAAGTGTGGGCAGTCATTTGTCTTTTATTCAAGAGTGCAATTGAACTACTGTGTAAAGCTTTGAGTTCCTACTTCCGATTCTGTGTGTAAAAAAAAAACACTTTGTTTTTATAAAAACACCCTAAAATTATTGTGCAATGGCAACAAAATTCTATATAAAACCTCTGTAAAATGCACAAACGATCGATAACAAATTGCGGTAATATATTTATTTAATAAAAAATTGGTTTGAAATGGTATAACATTAAGATTGGATATCAATTTTGCGTAAAACTTGAACAACATTCGATAGAAAATTCGCTATAAAAATAAAAACGCATTAAAGACCTATGTAAAATGAAAATAACGTTGTTAAAATCCTAATAGTAACTGCCTTCAGGTATTGCTTAAGACAAAAACAAAAATGAAAAGTATATATATAGCAGAGGTAGCTCATATAGCTAGACATTGTAAAATAGATCACAAGAGCTTACCTTGCAAGTGTCGTTCACTAGTGGATGAGATCCTTTGGATAAGTGGTATTTGAATAACGGCTTGTTCAAAAGCAGCTTGGAAATCTAAAACAATGACAAAGTTGACATATGACGACAAAAGACAATATATTGGTTTAGATGTCAATAATGTTCTCATACACATATATATAAGACTGTGATCAACAATGTCTATAACCGATTCACCTGCAAGATTATCAACTATTAGTTTACCGATAATATCAAGCTCTTTTCTTATGCAAATTGGTTTCCTTTGATTCGTTGATTTATTGATCTTTTATTGCACCATTCATTTAT
This sequence comes from Metridium senile, assembly GCA_949775045.1. Classification (NCBI taxonomy): domain Eukaryota; kingdom Metazoa; phylum Cnidaria; class Anthozoa; order Actiniaria; family Metridiidae; genus Metridium; species Metridium senile. The sequence goes on from OX459106.1 coordinate 16,385,641, forward strand.
TTCATCTATTTGTTTTTTTCTCATCTATTCACAAGTCTCTCTATATATAATTATGTGTTTTTTCTGTAATTGTTCCATAGAAAAACACGCACCTACGCTGTATTTATATATAGTTTGATTGATAATTCTAAACGATCCTGTTATTTATTTGTTTTAAGCCTTTAATGTATTTAATTGTTCATTTATTTATTTATTCATTCATTCGTTTATCCATCCATCCATTTATACTCGCTCATTCATTGTTTCATTGATTCATTCTTTCATCCACTCATCCATCCAGTCATTTATCCATTCATTTATTTATTTACTCATCCATTCATTCCTCCATTCATTCATTCATTCATTCATCCATTCATCCATCCATTTACTCATTCATTCATCCATCCATCCATCCATCCATCCATTTGTCCATTCATTCATTTCGTGTCTTTATTAATTTATTTATGTGTATCCATTTATGTAACCATTAATGCATTTGTTTGCCAACCATAATGACTTCAGCCCTTTTCTCACATTTAATAACTTTGTATTTCTACGGGACACCTTATAATCACCACCTTCAACAATAGTGCTATCTCATCAATATAGATATCTTATTTAACTTGATGTAAAATAAATCAAACAGCAGTGTTCCTTTGTTTGCAGTAATTAAAGTTTCTCATTTTACATTTTCACAAATTCTTATTCACTGGAAAATTGGAATTTATGTTCATAGACTTGTTCCTTTTGTAGCAGATTTCAAAAACGAACACTGCAATGACCCATATATAAGTAAATACACTTAAACAAAAATTATGAAATTAAAAAAAAACAACACTTACACAAATTAAAATGTGGAGCCGGTAAAACGACAAATCCTCGAGCTCTCAAAGTGAAATACCTGTTATTGTCATAATAAACGGATATGTTAAGTTTATTTATCGTAAACTGATTTTCTTTTGGCTTGCTTCAAAAGGTTGCGGACAAAAAAACTTAGTTAGTGGACCCTTATTGCAAGATCATTAATGCCGAAATGAACCCTGTTCACGGATGGTCTTGCTTGATATATCTCGTCAATCACTGAACTAGATTTCATTGGCATGTTTCCTAGAAATTACACAAAGCTTCTATCTAATAGAATACAAATAAGATGAATTTGAAAGAAAACAATAAAAAACACAAACAAGAAAAAAGATCAAGACCTCATATGCCTCTTTCTTCCGAGACATTTGCTCTGGTAAGGCATTTGTTACAAATGATCTTTGCGTGAAACGGCAAATAAAACATCCAATCGTACCTTAATGTGCTAGTGTCCTTGGTTTATTTAGTCTTTTCGCTTTTCACTTTTCAGAAGTTTGATTGGCAGCAGAAAAGACTGTGTCAAATTAACATCCCAGTAGTAAAACGTTAGCTGACGTACTAGTCGCCTTTAAAGAATCCTAGATGGAAAATAAATCCCCCAGTAGTTACTCGCACAATTTAGCTGTAATTCTAATGAAATTTATACTTCACAGTAATAGAATTAGTGTCGATCAATATTTAATCTAGGTCATTTAAAGACCTCTCAAAAATTGTTTCATTGCCATAAAAAATTCATGTCGGTAGAATTGAATAAAACTAAAAAACCAATATGAACAAGAGAACAAACTGTATCCGGCTGTCAGTCATTGTTATTAGATTTTGCAACCTGGAGCAGAAAAAATAAACCAATCGTATATAAGCTTCAACATTCGTAGTTTTCTATACAGCTATTTTATGTTGAATACTGGATAATCCATTACAAGGGCATTGTGGGTCTCATTTATTTGAAATATAAAGTATACATGTGTAGATAGAATATTGCTTGAAAACAAACAACAAGTATTATTTATTTAACTTTATTGCATGACCCAGAATACATTTTGGTCTTGGAATGCACTATTCAGTATTCAACGTTTTCTTTTTTTTTTGAAATAGTAGTAGTTCTTCAAGGTGATTTTCTCGACTTCAACTACCGACAATAAATGGGTTTGTGATACAACATGACGTCCAATAATTGATTATCAATAACAGCGCTAGCAACAAGAAACCTTTGAATTGCCGTATTTCAATTATATTGATACTGATCATTTCCGTCTTGGCCGGACAATCATTTAAAATAGATATGTATGTCAATTATTCCTTTCCGTCTTGGAATGCCCTGGATCGCTTTGGGCAACCTTGTTGAAATAGGTGTATGCCAATTATTCCTTTCCGTCCTGGAATGCCCTGGATCGCTTTGGGCAACCTTGTTGAAATAGGTGTATGCCAATTATTCCTTTCTGTCTTGGAATTCCCTGGATCGCTTTGGGCAACCTTGTTGAAATAGATGTATGCCCATTATTCCTTTCCGTCTTGGAATGCCCTGGATCGCCTTGGGCAACCTTTTTGCAATACTGGGTGTATGCCCATAATTCCTTTCTGTCTTGGAATTCCCTGGATCGCTTTGGGCAACCTTGTTGAATTAGATGTATGCCTATAATTCCTTTCTGTCTTGGAATTCCCTGGATCGCTTTGGGCAACCTTGTTGAAATAGGTGTATGCCCATAATTCCTTTCTGTCTTGGAATTCCCTGGATCGCCTTAGACAACCTTTTTGAATTAGATGTATGCCTATAATTCCTTTCTGTCTTTAAATGAACTATCGCCTTAGACAATTATTTTGAAATAGGTGTATAATTCCTTTCCGTCTTGGACTGCCCTTGATCGCTTTGGACAACCTTTTTGAAATAGATGTATATACCTATAATTCCTTTATGTCTTCTAATGAACTATCGCCTTGAATTGTACAACCATTTTGAAATAGGTGTATGCCTATAATTCCTGCTGATTGGAATCTCGTTGAACAACTTTTTAGACTAGGTGTATGCTCTGTAGTGAGGATCAGTGCAGCTGGTGGTGGTTGTATAGATATAATTAAATTCATAAGAAATATGACTAAATATAGATAGATAAATATGATATGAATAAAAATAAATCAATAAAAACTATTTTTCTTCATCAGGCAAAGCGAATGTCTTATTTAGTTCGGTTCCAAAGGGTTTGCCCTGCAGGTTTACACTACCATAACCTAGACGTGCTGTTTTTGACCGTCTAATTCTCTTCCGATTAGAAAACATTCTAAGAATAGTGGATGTTGTTTGTTAGAACTCTTTATTACTGATCATACTGCTGAAAGGCACTCTTTATCTATTATGTTTTCGTTCTTAGATACACCCACGTTGAACCTTACTCGTTAAAGAGAATGAAAGAGAACTGAATTGAAAAGAAAGGGATGGTTGGGAAATGGATGAACGAATAAAGCAACAACAAAATGAATGGAATTAATGATAGTTGACCTTAATCTATTATGTTTTCGTCGATCTTCAGAGACACCCGCGTTGAACCTTACTCGGTAAAGAGAATGAAAAAGAATTGAATTGAAAAGAAAGGGATGGTTGGGAAATGGATGAACGAATAAAGCAAAAAACAAAATGAATGGAATTAATGATAGTTGACCTTAAACTATTATGTTTTCGTCGATCCTTAGAGACACCCGCGTTGAACTTAACTCGTTAAAGAGAATGAAAGAGAACTGAATTGAAAAGAAAGGGATGGTTGGGAAATGGATGAACGAATAAAGCAACAACAAAATGAATGGAATTAATGATAGTTGACCTTAATCTATTATGTTTTCGTCGATCCTTAGAGACACCTACGTTGAACCTAAATAAATACTTGGTAAAGAGAATGAAAGATAACTAGATGGAAAAGAAAGGGATGGTTGATAGAAATGGTTTAAAACTGAATGAAAAGATAGACGAAACGCAAAATGAACTGATGGATGATGCAGAAGAAATAAAATAGAATAAGATAGATATAAAAGACGAGATATTATAGAATGGGATGGAATGGAATGGAATGAAATAGAGCATGAAGTGAAGCTAAATGAAACAAAATGGGATATAATGAGATTGGCGAATGGAATGATTAAAATTAACTGAAATGAAGTGAATATAAATCAATTATCGTTTACTCCGACGAAAGGCCAAAGCTCGAAACGTCAGTCAAGTTAAGTCAACATTTTTTTGTTACAAATTTCATTCTATTACCTATCGTTTATATCAAACACCGACGCAGCCTATACTAGTTTACTCACTATAGTTTCTATTTCTATTTTTTACGGTGTTACACATTTCATTCTATTACCTATCGTTTATATCAAACACCGACGCAGCCTATACTAGTTTACTTGCTAGTTTCTATTTCTATTTTTTACGGTGTTACACATTTCATTCTATTACCTATCGTGTATATCAAACACCGACGCAGCCTATACTAGTTTACTTGCTAGTTTCCATGAATATATAACACTACAATATATATAATATTGTGAAATAATAACACGGAATCGAATGGTATATTTGTAACTCAATAAAGATACCTATAATGTAATTTGACTGGACAGTACAAAACTGACATGTCTCTTACCTCTAGTGTCACCAGATAGTTGTTTCATTTCATATTGATGTATGCTCACTGGCTTATTTTATATATAATATTCTAGGATGTTCGTGGGTAGTTTTATTATAATACTGCAAGTAGTGTTTTTTCGTGGGTCTTCATGAGTCATTTTTTAGTTGCTTTGTTTGAGAGAATGTTTGCAAATTATCTATATTTTCGATAATTATAATTGTTATTCATTTGTTAGTTCTTTGGTGTTGGTGTCTGGGTGGTTTATTGCCTGATAATTAACGGATTGCAATGTTTTTTAAATATTTTTTGTTTGTAAAAAAAACCTGTTTTGTATTCTTATATTATTTTGTAGTTAATCGATTTGTTATTGTGCATGTGCTTATTTGATGGGTGTTCTTTTATTTGTTTTGTTTTTTATATATATTTAACAATTTTGCAGTTAATTAATGTATGTTATAATTATTTGTGTTTATTTGCGTTTCAATGTTATTTATTTTTAGAACAATATCTATATATGTTTAATGTTATTATTATTATTATTATTATTATTATTATTATTATTATTATTATTATTATTATTATTATTATTATTATTATTATTATATGTTTATTTATTTGTTTGTACTACTTATTACGTGCGTGTTTTGTTTGATAACCAATCGATAGCTATGGCCTGTATATATCTTTATCACAGCAGTTTCTTGCTTCAAGGTAAATCAATTATATTATATTCAATGTGTAGATATGTATATTTTTTTCCACTCACCTGCTTGATGCAGCTATCTCAGTGTGGTAATCTCAAGTATATGGGAGATAAAGCCAGCAGCTGTACTGTAATCCCTGCAGTGGCGAACAAGTACTACTCACGGACGTGATTACTCCAAGTCACGTTCTTTCAGAAGAAACTTTCTTCTAATATAATAAAATCGAACCTTTCGGAGACTTGATCAAACTAGTGAAAAATGGATCTTTCGAAGACTTGATCAAACTAGTGAAACATGGATCTTCCGAAGACTTGATCAAACTAGTGAAAATCGAGCCTTTCGAAGACTTGATCAAATTCAATGAAAAACACTTTGAAGATGGTGTCTATAAAAGTTGAATGTTTTGGAATTTTCTTTTCTTTGTATATTTTATAGTCACAAAGAGTACATCAAAATCCAACTTTTCAAATACTGTATCAGACGTCCAAATGAGAAGAGCTTGCAGACTCGAGCAAATCTTTTTCTTACTGATTTTGTTGCGGTTAATACTGAGCTGTCCGTCAAAATCAAACGTTTGCAATCGAAGACTTGATCATGCAGGTCTTTGTTTTTTGATTGTCAGTTACTGTAGAAATGGTCTTTTGTGTTTTGTGATCAGCAAGTAACTGTGTAGTCAATAGAATATAAATGGATTCTCAGCAGGTTTACGTGAAAATACCTGCTGTGTATACGATACAATAGTATTATGTGTCAAAGCAATATTATGCTTGAAATATTTCTTCTTTACTCTATTTACAGTATCTAATTAAATCAATAATCTGTTTTCAAACCTTGATTCTTATCATCGTATATTATTCCTTTCTTTGTCTTTTCTATTACAAGGCGTATTGACTGACAGGCGTCTATCACGGTTTCCAGGGTCGTTTTTGCCGCTGTCTGGTACGATTATTAATGTATATCTAACCTTTGAAGTGTTGTAATAAGATAATAGGTTCCTTTCAGTCTGATATGTAACCTCACAGGGAAAGAGCACTTCTGTACGAATAAAATATGTTGCAACTGTCACTTTCTAGGAAACAATGCTTGTCCACGATGAATAATCTCTACCATTGTATTTATACTTGTCCATTTGATTTCATAGATGTAGGATTTGTTAATACTTTTCCTTGATACAATAGGAACACTCCAAGATTTATTTATGTCTGATATTCTTTCTATAAGAACTGATAGATGACCTTAGCTTGAACTTTTGTCAGAAGAAGACAATTGTCTGTTTGCGTCTTCTTTCCAACACCACTTGGATAACCTGAAACAAAGCGTTTCAAATGCACTGTTCGTTAAACCAAGACAAGGTCGCCACTGACTGTCTTTTCGCGTGTACTTTGTAAGATCAGTTGAATGATCGCTTTTCCTGAAAACAAGACGACCTCTTCTTTTTTCGATTCAGCCTTCTAGGATGGCAACGATCAAGTGCACTTTTGTACTTGCTTCTCACTAACACTCTCTTTTTCTCTCTAGTGTCTCTATCTCTGTTCAAGACAAGAGAATGAGTGAACGACTTGAACAAGATCCCTTAGTGAGCCCAAAAGGTGTTTTTCCAGTGGAATTCTTCTATTTTCTCCCTAGTTTCTCTATCTCTGTTCAAGGCAAGAAAGTGAGTAAACGACTTGAACAAGATCCCTTCAGTAAGCCCAAAAGGTATTTTTCAGTGAAATTCTTTTATTTTCTCTCTAGTTTCCCTATCTCTGTTCAAGGCAAGAAAGTGAGTAAACGACTTGAACAAGATCCCTTCAGTAAGCCCAAAAGGTTTTTTTCTAGTTGAATTCTTTTATTCCAGTTTGAAGCTGTCAGCTTTGAATTAGTCGGTAGTTTTGATCAGAGTTAATAACTCTGTTTTAATGTACGGTTCACAAGTATCTTTAATAGAAGGTCTTTGTGAACTGATTATGGTTGACCGTATTCACTATTACTACCATTGAATATGACTTAAGCTCATATATCTGATTTATAAAACCCGATCCTCTTGGTGTTTCGATAATACTGTAATCATTGGCTTTGAATGCTGATGTGCATCTTGTTGAGACAAATATACCGGAATCCCCAGGCTTTGTTCTGTAATGACGGTTCTTTGAAAGCACAATCAGGACTCAATCGGCTTTATTCGCTGTAATAAACAAATGTTGCATTGGTGTTATTTATTTGTTCTATAATGTTGCAATTAACACATCCTTGTATTGCGTAATGTTGTGCAATGAGTGTACGTACGTACAATGTTGAATAAATAGGTAGTGAGAATGCATACCTTAAGCAATGATGTGTTATAGTTCACAAAGTAAATGTATTGCTAGCGAAGCAGTGTTTCTAGTAAAGGTGTCTTCAACAAAGTATTTCACAAGATTCAATCAGTACTTATAGTAATTACAGGAAGTCCTCAATAAATGAGTAGGACTAGTTGTAGTTATCAGTTTAGTTTTCTATTAAACCACGTTATTTTGCTGCCATTACCGCTAACATATCCCTCCTCTTCTAACGCTTTTTAAAGTGCAGCGAAAACATGCCATCTAATACATATATGAACCAATCAGAATCGACACCAAATACAACAACCAATCATTGCTCGTTATGTGATGTCACGTGATAGTCGTTGTAATGGTCGTTATGATCGATCTTCTAGCTAAATGCTATCTGTGTATTTTTGTTAGTTTTGTGTGCAGACTTCCGGTACTGTGTTCAGCCCTCTTATCAGTAAAAATCAATTTGTCTACGTCGGTTTTTACCCAACGGGGTAGGGGTAAATACTATTTGTGAGTTATCTTTCTCAGGGGGAGAGGGGTGAGGTTGTGTGTATCAGCTATTGCCATTTTCATGTTTGTACCCAGGAGAGAGGGGTGAGGTGGTTTTATCGATTATTACCAGTATCCAAGAGTACTGTGTTGGAACTGAGGGGGGAGGTCAGCGGCTTTTCCATCGTTTATCACATATATACATTTATTTCATTAAGCCATAGTTTTGATTATAGTTCTGGATATCATTAAAAAAATGAGAGTTACTATCAGCTATTTATGTGTTGCCCGATAGCAAGGCAGTCCAAACCACCCGCGGGCTATGTTTGTGGACTGGCTTTGCTTCGATTACTTCGATTACTTTACTTAATATATTTTATACACAGACATCAGGTTTGATGTCCCTTCTTTTCCGACATATAGTAACAGCAAACAGATGAGACAAATAGGCAATCTTTATTTTAACTTAACATTCAAGATGGATAGGAATCTGTTAAGTAAATAGATAAATGAAGTCGATAACCTTTTAATAAAGCGGCCTTTTATTTATTCAAAAAGTAAAACAATTACAATTGACATCGTAAAGGTACAAAGCAATTACCAAAACGTCAAATTTGACATTGACTCTCTCTTTAAAGGATGTCATTTAGCAGTTTGTCAGTCGGTCTTGACTGCAGCACCATCATATGTCGGTCAACCAATCGGATGATTTGGTCTTTCTCTCTGTAACATTTGCGATTTTGGAACTGTAGTAAAATAAGTGCAAGCGAACACCTTTTAATTTCCCGTTTTGTTTCCCATCTAAACTCTGTAATACATCCCTCTCGTAAGCGACCACTATTTCAATTTCCCGTTTTGTTTCCCATCTAAACTCTGTTATACATCCCTCTCGTAATCGACCACTATTTCAATTTCCCGTTATGTTTCCCATCTAAACTCTGTAATACATCCCTCTCGTAAGCGACCACTATTTCAATTTCCCGTTTTGTTTCCCATCTAAACTCTGTAATACATCCCTCTCGTAATCGACCACTATTTCAATTTCCCGTTTTGTTTCCCATCTAAACTCTGTAATAGATCCCTCTCGTAAGCGACCATTATTTCAATTTCCCGTTTTGTTTCCCATCTAAACTCTGTAATAGATCCCTCTCGTAATCGACCATTGTTTCAATTTCCCGTTTTGTTTCCCATCTAAACTCTGTAATAGATCCCTCTCGTTATCGACCACTATTTCAATTTCCCGTTATGTTTCCCATCTAAACTCTGTTATACATCCCTCTCGTAAGCGACCACTATTTCAATTTCCCGTTTTGTTTCCATCTAAACTCTGTAATAGATCCCTCTCGTAATCGACCACTATTTCAATTTCCCGTTTTGTTTCCCATCTAAACTCTGTAATAGATCCCTCTCGTTATCGACCACTATTTCAATTTCCCGTTATGTTTCCCATCTAAACTCTGTTATACATCCCTCTCGTAAGCGACCACTATTTCAATTTCCCGTTTTGTTTCCATCTAAACTCTGTAATAGATCCCTCTCGTAATCGACCACTATTTCAATTTCCCGTTTTGTTTCCCATCTAAACTCTGTAATACATCCCTCTCGTAATCGACCACTATTTCAATTTCCCGTTTTGTTTCCCATCTAAACTCTGTAATACATCCCTCTCGTAATCGACCACTATTTCAATTTCCCGTTTTGTTTCCCATCTAAACTCTGTAATACATCCCTCTCGTAATCGACCACTATTTCAATTTCCCGTTTTGTTTCCCATCTAAACTCTGTAATACATCCCTCTCGTAATCGACCACTATTTCAATTTCCCGTTTTGTTTCCCATCTAAACTCTGTAATACATCCCTCTCGTAATCGACCACTATTTCAATTTCCCGTTTTGTTTCCCATCTAAACTCTGTAATACATCCCTCTCGTAATCGACCACTATTTCAATTTCCCGTTATGTTTCCCATCTAAACTCTGTAATACATCCCTCTCGTAAGCGACCACTATTTCAATTTCCCGTTTTGTTTCCCATCTAAACTCTGTAATACATCCCTCTCGTAATCGACCACTATTTCAATTTCCCGTTTTGTTTCCCATCTAAACTCTGTAATAGATCCCTCTCGTAATCGACCATTATTTCAATTTCCCGTTTTGTTTCCCATCTAAACTCTGTAATAGATCCCTCTCGTTATCGACCACTATTTCAATTTCCCGTTATGTTTCCCATCTAAACTCTGTTATACATCCCTCTCGTAAGCGACCACTATTTCAATTTCCCGTTTTGTTTCCATCTAAACTCTGTAATAGATCCCTCTCGTAATCGACCACTATTTCAATTTCCCGTTTTGTTTCCCATCTAAACTCTGTAATACATCCCTCTCGTAATCGACCACTATTTCAATTTCCCGTTTTGTTTCCCATCTAAACTCTGTAATACATCCCTCTCGTAATCGACCACTATTTCAATTTCCCGTTTTGTTTCCCATCTAAACTCTGTAATACATCCCTCTCGTAATCGACCACTATTTCAATTTCCCGTTTTGTTTCCCATCTAAACTCTGTAATAGATCCCTCTCGTAAGCGACTGCGACCACCTTTGGGTTCAAATTTTAGATTTTTTTCGTTCTTTCCATCTCGTAGGTTATACGCGACCACCCAAGAGTCATGAGACTAGTATCTTTTTGTACCTTTATCTCTTTTACCTTTAACACTTTCACACAATCTAGATTCTAGAGCATTCAAATTATGCCATTTATTTACGTATAAAACATTTCAAGTGACAGATGATTTATTAGAAGTCCCTTCAGCTGTTTGAACATTTCTTAAGCAAGGGATCAATGCTTTTCATAACTAGCATAGATGGTTAAAATAAACCTTGTAGCTTAAAATAGACAAAAACTATATATTGTTGTTATAATAACCGCTTGCTGTGGCGACATATATAGCAGGTGATACACTGCAGCAGCTCATATATGCATATATATATATATAGTTATACACATACTCTGCTTTTTTGAATACAAAGACTGCTAGCTATTAATAGATACCTTTAAGCCAAGTCAACCACTTTATCAGTAACTTTTACTAAAATAATAGGTAATATAATGAAATTTGTAACACCGTAAAAAAATGACTTAACATTTTTTACGGTGTTACAAATTTCATTATATTACCTATCGTTTATATCAAACACCGACACAGCCTATACTAGTTTACTCGCTAGCTAGTTTCTATTTACTAAAATAACTTCATTTATTTCTTATTTTTTAATGTAGTTGGGTTACTTTTTATAAATGTAATAACCATAGCTACTTTAATCATTAAATATAGGACTACAACTATTGTGAAAACACAAGAATAGCAATATATTCAGGCTTGAAAATCATTATGAGAAAGGCGGAAGCACGTACTCAGTCAGTCTCATAATTGTAATAGGCTTTTGTGTTCTAAATTAACCATCTTTCTTTATTTATAGACCGTGCAATATACATGATAACAGTTTCTATATGTAGACCGTATATACCATGCCACCGATATATATAAGCCATGGGCTTCCTGTGCTACTGGGGCGAGTTGGCCTGGCAACACAGGCAACCTGGTATGAATGAAATGTGCCACAGGTAGCCCAATACACTCTTGCATACATTTATTAGTTATTAAGTCGATTATATAAAAGTAATTGATATGTAGGGCACAAACACGTGGTAGACACGCCCTGCTATATAAGACATTAATAGTGCATTCGATACGTGGGAAATCATACCTAATTATATATTATATATATAATCGCCTCATAAGCACGTGGTATGGACACGTCCTGCTATACCCGGCTTTTACAACACGAGTTTTCTACGTGGTTTTAGTGATATTCAGTTACTGTGATAGATACCACGTGGTACGAACACGCCCTGCTATACCCGGCTTTTACAACACGAGTTTTCTACGTGGTTTTAGTGATATGCAGTTACTGTGATAGATACTACGTGGTATGAACACGCCCTGCTATACCCGGCTTTTACAACACGAGTTTTCTACGTGGTTTTAGTGATATGCAGTTACTGTGATAGATACCACGTGGTATGGACACGCCCTGCTATTTCAGGGAGAGGTTTAGGGATATTCTTAATATGAGGAAGACAGTCACAAACACGTGTTATTGATACGCCCTGCTATAAGGTACATCTATAAGACTTTGGATACATAACTCATGGTGACGTCATCGTCATATCCTTGGTTCATCTTTGGCCCACTGATATGCTTCACGTGAACATTTCCAGCAGGCGCGGTTAACTGGTTGTTGAAGGTGCAAGTGAATAAGTTTTTAAGACCTGTCCTGAACTCTTTCATCATGAGTGCATAGATAAATGGGTTGATGATTGAATTGAAGTAATGAAGCAGCTTTGTCGCGTAGATAAAATGATGTGTAATTTCATAATAGGGATCGTAATGGAAAATATAGTTGGCAACTTGGAATGGAAGCCATAACGCAATGAACAGAACACTGGCTACTAGTAGCGTGAAAGCGATGTGATGTTCTTTTTGCTGTCGGTTGGTGATCGCATCGTTAGGTGTTTGACACAGTTTGACCGCGATGATAATATAGCAGACAAGTACGATGAGAAGGGATGCGGACATCAATACCTGTAAATGAATCATAGTAAGCACAATCGTAAGCATAATAATAATAGTAAACACAATCATAATCGTAAGCATAATCACAATCATAATCGTAAGCACAATCATAATCGTAATCGTAATCGTAAGCATAACTATAATTGTAAGCATAAAAATAATCATAATCGTAAGTATTAGCATAATCATAATAGTAAGGACAATCATAATCGTAACCATAATCGTAATCGTAAGCATAACTATAATTGTAAGCATAAAAATAATCATAATCGTAAGTATTAGCATAATCATAATTGTAAGGATAAGCACAATGGAAAGCATAACTATAATCGTAAGCATAATCATAATCATAATAATAATTAACTATCAAAACAATGATTTTATCGGCTTTCAATCTCACATTTCCCTGGAACCGAAATTTTAAAAATCAGCCCTTTGGATTTCCCTAGGCCGATTAAAATGACAATGTATTACTGACGAATTCTTGTCTGTCGATTGGTTGTTGAATCTATTTTGTTCTCGGTATAGTAAAGTCGACGTAATCAAATCATGGAAAAGGCTACAAATCTATTACTTACCATAAGGGTATAGAAATAAACGTCTCTGTTTTTGATGATAAACTTTAACAAATACAAAATACTTGTGCAGACAGCTAGTAGCCAAGTAATGATGATAGCGACGATGTACGAGATCTGGAGAAGGACAAATAAACAACCAATCATAAATAGAAGAAAATAAAGAGAAGAATATCAACTAATGTCAGAATTAGAACACAGATCTAGAGAAGAAGAAGGAGTAGGAAAAAGAGAGAAAACATAAAGGAAAATAAGCCTGATGGTGATGATTCAGATTGATGATGATGACCATGTTGATAATGATATGATGACGACGTTTTTAATGATCATTAGTCTTATTAATTATTTCATGTTTTCTATTTAACTTCCCTGTATTAATATTGTCAAATAATGTGTGCAAATAAAGAATTGTTGTTGTTGTTGTCGTGTTGTTGTTGTTATTGTTGTTGTTGTCGTCGTGTTGTCGTGTTGTTGTTGTTGCTGTTGTTGTTGTCGTCGTGTTGTCGTGTTGTTGTTGTTGTTGTGTTGTTGTTGTTGTTGTTGTTGTTTTTGTTGTTGTCGTGTTGTCGTGTTGTTGTTGTTGTTGTTGTTGTGTTGTTGTTGTTGTTGTTGTTGTCGTGCTGTTGTAGTTGTTGTTGTTGTTATTATTGTCGTGTTGTTGTTGTTGTTGTTGTTGTTGAAAATGATGATGATATGCTGACGATGTTTATGGTGATCATGATGACGAAGAAAAAGGATATCAGGAAAGGAGACATCCATATGGCCAAGAAGGATAAAAAAAGAAGACAACAAACAAGAACAAAGAAGATAATGTTGACGATTATTAATTACCCTTGATTCGTTTTGGTGAAACCAATGAAACATGACTGCTATCATCCTCTCTACCGCAATGGCTACCAGTGCAAATATCGACGCGTACGATGTGAATATTTCCACCATGGTCTGTGCTGTCATGACGTCAGAAAGATATTCTTTAGTTCCAGTGTATTCGCCTGAGTAGAAAGCCCAAAGAACATAGATAAACATTGGACATGCAACGCCACCAATCAACATATCCGCTATTGCCAGACTCAACAACAGAAAGTAAAACCTCTTGTGAAGGAACTTATTGGTCAAGATGACTAGTAATGTGATGAGATTAACAAACACTGTTATGAATGCTTCTACACCATATACGATAGACCAATCTGTGATCTCCTTCCATGTTAACAAACTGAAAAAAACAAGATAGAATTAACAATTGAAATATCTTTCCTTTAAACAGTTATGCATGCGAAACAAAATAGAATATTATAACACTGACTGACAGTCTTTCCTTTGAACAGCTATGCATGGGAAACAAGATAGACTGATTGATCGATATCGATAACTGACTAGTATTTCTGCCCATGTTAACAAAATGCACTCAGTGAGAAACAAGATAGACAGTTTTACTGATTGATCGATATATCTCGACTAGTCTTTCTGCCCATGTTAACAAAACGTACTAACAAACAAGATAGACAGTTTTACTGTGTTTAAACTATGGATGTTGATTAGATAAGAAAACATGTCTAAATAGCATTCATAGTACTACTACTTACTGTGGACTTGCTGTAGCGTTTGACATTGTTTCTCACACCAACATGAACTGTGTAGGATTAAAACATGGAATACACATTATAATTAAGCACAAGTATGCAGTGATACAGTTAAGTAGTTTAATTTTTGCTTATTCATTGATATTCATCATCACCATCATCATCATCATCATCATCATAGCCATCATCATCATGATAGACATCACCACCACCATCATCATCATCATAGTCAACATGATCATCACCATCATCACCATCATCACCATCATCACCATCATCATAGTCATCATCATCATCACCATCATCATCACCACCACCACCATCATCACATAGTCAACATGATCTTGATGATGTCAGCTCGGCATCCATCCGTGTGTAAGTACGTGTGTTGTACATGCGTCACACGATCAATCATCTATAACCAATAACCATATATTTATCAGGGTTCATAAACCCTTTACAAGAGAGTTTGTCAACCGTGAAAGGCCCTCAAGCTAGTGGCGCAGAAGATCATATAATATTTAGTATTATTCCCACACATATTTACAAGAATAATTACATTACATATACATATACATATACATATACATATACATATACATATACATATACATATACATATACATATACATATACATATACATATACATATACATATACATATACATATACATATACATATACATATACATATACATATACATATACATTTAACAAATTGCACATGGTTTTGAGTTGTCTGTCCTCTTATTGACACACTCTTGACGTCATAAAATGTTCAAAACTCAAGTGGAACCACGAGCGTAGCGAGGGGTTTCACTGCAAAGTTTTGAACATTTTATGACGTCAAGAGTGTGTCAATAAGAGGACAGACAACGAAAAATCCATGTGCAATTTGTTTTTTACAACACAAACCAAAATAAATGTACAAAAAATAAAATGTAAGTTAACGGACGAAAAATGACGAATTTGTCACGCATCGAACTCAAAGGTTTCTCTTGAAGCTACGGAAAATCTCACAATTTACGAAAATGATCTTTTTTCAGTCGGAAAAAAAGAAATAAGCCTATTTTTATACAGAAATACAGTGTACTGTTTGTCTTTAGAGAGCTAAGTGAAGTTAAAAATGTACAAGAACGTCAAGCATGGCCGATTAGCTGGGTTCAGGTTTCACCCTTTCAAACAAATTGCATAAAAAAGCATAAGAACTGATCATATAGAAGATTACACAACACTCGATATGTCTAACCTTTGTATAACATTCTAAGCTTTTCAAATCAGTCCTGAAAGAATGGTATTGTTCATCCAAAATGTAATTTTGAGCACGTTTTTGTTGAAAAGACTACCGATTTGATTGTAAGTGAAAATTTGTCAAAAAGACTGAAAAAGCCATAAAATTAAAACGACAACAACTCTATGACAGCATAGTTACATTTATTAACATTTTCTACTTACAGAAAAGTAATTTCCATTGATACTTTATCCATAAACTTGTTTTTAAAATCCTTTTTTATGAAAAAACTTTGTCGCTAACAAACTTTCCCTCAATTCTGCTCGAGTGTTGTGTGACATGATGACGTGAGCACAGTGTGTCTGTCCTCTTATTGATCACGGTAAATTAACCAATCAGCGCGCGAGAATTCACACAAGTGTTGTAAAAATACATATACATATACATATACATGTCTTTGATAGGATAATAATATAAATTGTGGATTAGGTATATTATGAAAAAATATATGAGCTATTAGTGTGTGCGTGTGTGTTGATCAGTTCAGAAACTAAATGAGCATTCGGCAAGCCGTTCTTGATATCTAATAAGTCAAAAATGGTATTTTCTGAATTGTGGCGATGTGAAACTCCCTGCATTCAAGTAAAGTCATATACATAAGCTACCTATAGTGCTTTGCGCTACTAGCTTGTTGGCTATTAACTTCACGGGTGACTAAAGGGAAATTTGCACTTGATTTAGCTAGATATCGTTTTATATAATACAGTGAATAATTTACGTAAAATCAAAGATGTTGTAAATGCATTGCGTATATGTCAATGCAATCATAATGTCAGCTTTTATTAAGATATTGTCTTTAAATGATTGAATTCAATATTAGGTTATATATTGGTCTCGTGCTGTTAACCAAGGTTCTAAACCTTCTCTATCGATTTCGATGTCGTTTAGGAGAAGTGAATGATCTATAAGTAAAGAGATTCTGTGTAATATGTTTACAGTTGTTTTTGTGAACCAAAAGACATTAAAATAAATAGATCAGGAATGTTTGGTTGCAGTCAATAACTTTGTTAGTAAATAGCTCACATAGTTCACATAGTTTGTCAATATAACGAACAATATAAATATAATATATGGCATAAATATATAAACATTTTTGTTAGCTAAAACAACATCGAGTGTTAACTTTCTAGACATACCATAGACCATACCGTACATACATTTAGCATTGCAAACATTTCAATGGTAACAATATGCTATTGGCTGACAGTTTTAAGGCTATGTAGTTATTGGTTTAATGCACTTTTCTCTAACTTATCTATGAACACCATGTAGCAATGCTATAAATGTATAATAGTTTTTTTTATAACGGTTCTAATAATTTAGTGATATGTTATGACTGTTAGATCATTCTACACAATGACAATTATCTATTGCGGGTTGAGCTAATCATTTTTTTATTAAATACTGTAATGAGTTTATAGATTAAAATAAACACAAACTCGTTATCAATGATTGTATAGCTACTGAGATGAATTGTATTCCTTACAATTAGTAAGGATTATAACTAGCCATGCAGACAAGATATGTCCAGCAGAATTGACAATACTAAACCGTTCAGTGACATACTGTTAGTACTGTCTGAAGAGAGACCATATTGTTTATAATGTAACATACAGTTTATACTTAATATCGATAAATGTATGGTTGATTTTTCTTTTCTTTTTGCTCATGGCCAGTTTGGAAAAAAGCTTTATAAAAATCTGTTTTATTACCCATGTTATATATCATTATTAGTGATGGTGAAATATAAGCCAAGGAACAGAGAGACATCTAGATTATTGCTGTTAGTTTCAAATACACTGATGTTGTTCTACGAGTAGAGTCAATTAGCAGCCTATAGTGGTCCTGCAAGGTTTATTTCGACATTAAGCCTTAGTCTTTTAGCAAAACACCGTTTTCGTTAGTGATAGAAACGTATCGCGAGAAAGAACAACGTATTTTATACATGTAAAGTGTACTAGTTAAGTGGGTTAGATGTCAAGTAGGTCTACGCCCTCCTTCTATACATTACTTACATTTTATACTACACGACGTCTATATATTATGCTAGGAAAATTACTACTAGAGAAATATGGCGATAAAATAGCCTAGAGATAATAGTACTGATGACTTATATATATGTATAATATATACAAATAAGGCGATTGGTAAATAAAGCCAATGTTCCATGATAATATTAAAAATACAAAACGTCTCGAATATACATCAAAAACTCGAAGCGTTTAAATCAGTTAATGGTAGTTATTCTGTAAAAGTAGCTCAATATTAACGAGAAACAAATCACCTGTATTTAAGACACTGTTGACTGTGATTCCTTGATGTGCTGCTCTGACTGACTTGCGTGTCTGCAGTTAAGCCGAATCTGTTTCGTTCGTCACACCAGCTTAGGTTAGCTGTGCATAATTTTTGACTTCATCATAACATAGACATTAGTAAGAGGTAGTCGCATGGAACGACCTATTGCAACCACAATAACTGCTCAACCTGAAACACTGGATGAAATCAAAGATTATTATAAATGACACTTGAAGAGGTTGAGTGGGGCCTAAGTATTTTAACTATAGACCTTGGCATTTACAACTTGAAAGAGACATTTTATTGCTGCAAAACCGACTCACTGTTTATACTTATTTCTCATATAAGTACCTTTCTCCTTATCTCTATTTCTTGACTGTACTTATACAGGGAGTTTAGATTGATAGCATGTCATTAGTTCTACTTTGCAAGACTACCCCTCCCCTCTAGTAAGCTGGGACAGTGAGAATACTAATTAGCATACCGTCATGATAAGAGCTGTCTCTTTCTGATGTTAAATAATATTATACTATTATACACGCAAACAAGAATGTGTCAGTACTTACTGACTTCTTTAATCTTTTATTGCAGTATAAGAGAGCTAAAAAAAGAGAAATTGTGATTGGCTTTATTGTCAGTGTGACTCTCGTCCTCTATCAAAAGAGGCAACTCCAAAAAGAGGCCACTCAAATATTTCCTAAAGAAAATCAGTCTCTGGCCTGTTTTTTATTTGATCAAACAAATTGGCTAGTGAAGATTACATGATCTTTGGCAGTCGGCCCAGAAAAAAAGACATAAAATGAATGTTTTTTTTTTATAGCCCACTTCCGTCATTCTCAATGTGACTGCATGGATTGTCCATGGGACAGACTTCCTGTTCTGCTTAGAAACGTTAAATACGTATGGAAAATATTCCGATCATTAACAATTAGAAGACTACAAGATAAGAGTACTAGATCAAAAAATATGTCCCTGATGACGTCAAATATCATGCAGAACAGATCACGTGATGATTGACGTCCATAAATCACCATGGTCCCTTCCTAAAAAAACCGCTTAGATACATGACTGCATGCACGATTCCGAGGAAACAATTGGAGGAAAAAATGTACGATAACTAGCGGTTAAACTAGTGTGGACTGCGCCAGTGTTTCCAAGGAAACAATTGGAGGAAACATGTACGATAACTAGCGGTTAAACTAGTGTGGACTGCGTCAGTGTTTCTAAGGAAACAATTGGAGGAAACATGTACGATAACTAGCGGTTAAACTAGTGTGGACTGCGTCAGTGTTTCCAAGGAAACAATTGGAGGAAACATGTACGATAACTAGCGGTTAAACTAGTGTGGACTGCGTCGGTGTTTCTAAGGAAACAATTTGAGTAAAAAATGTACGATAGCTAGCGGTTAAACTAGTGTGGACTGCGTCGATGTTTCTAAGGAAACAATTGGAGTAAAAAATGTACGATAACTAGCGGTTAAACTAGTGTGGACTGCTTCGGTGTTTCTAAGGAAACAATTGGAGTAAAAAATGTACGATAACTAGCGGTTAAACTAGTGTGGACTGCGTCAGTGTTTTCAAGGAAACAATTGGAGGAAACATGTACGATAACTAGCGGTTAAACTAGTGTGGACTGCGTCGGTGTTTCAAAGGAAACAATTGGAGTAAAAAATGTACGATAACTAGCGGTTAAACTAGTGTGGACTGCGTCGGTGTTTCTAAGGAAATAATTGGAGTAAAAATGTACGATAACTAGCAGTTAAACTAGTGTGGACTGCTTCGGTGTTTGTAAGGAAACAATGTTAGTAAATTGTTCGAAAACTAGCGGTTAAACTACTACTAGTGTGGACTGCGTAGGTGTTTCTAAGGAATCAATTTGAGTAAAAATGTACGATAACTAGCGGTTAAACTAGTGTGGACTGCGTCGGTGTTTCTAAGGAATCAATTTGAGTAAAAATGTACGATAACTAGCGGTTAAACTAGTGTGGACTGCGTAGGTGTTTCTAAGGAATCAATTTGAGTAAAAATGTACGATAACTAGCGGTTAAACTAGTGTGGACTGCGTAGGTGTTTCTAAGGAATCAATTTGAGTAAAAATGTACGATAACTAGCGGTTAAACTAGTGTGGACTGCGTCGGTGTTTCTAAGGAATCAATTTGAGTAAAAATGTACGATAACTAGCGGTTAAACTAGTGTGAACTGCGTCAGTGTTTCTAAGGAAAGAATTGGAGTAAAAATGTACGATAACTAGCGGTTAAACTAGTGTGGACTGCGTCGATGTTTCTAAGGAAAGAATTGCATGGAGTAAAAATGTACGATAACTAGCGGTTAAACTAGTGTGGACTGCGTCGGTGTTTCTAAGGAAATAATTGGAGTAAAAATGTACGATAACTAGCGGTTAAACTAGTGTGGACTGCGTCGATGTTTCTAAGGAAAGAATTGAAGTAAAAATGTACGATAACTAGCGGTTAAACTAGTGTGGACTGGTTTATTGTAGTGTTCAATAATATAAATCTAATTTAAAAAGACGTTGTCGTGTTCGAAACATTTTGATCATAGAGCACATAGATTATAGCCTTATTATATATCATAGATGACTGATTATAGGTTAACCATCATAGAAGTGGAGAGCAAAGTGCATTGTGGACTATAGTATTAAACGCAGCAATTGGAGAAAGACAAAATGACGAGAACAGGCCACTAAACCCATGTTGACTTGTTACGCGCATTTGATCAAAAGCACATGTTAATTTGCGCGAAACAAATATTACACTATTATTTGATATCATAGATCGATTCATAAAGAATGCATTCAATCAAACCTTTCATTTGGTATTAGGATTTCTTTTAATATTATTACTATCATATAGCCTGGGTCGCAGGTGGATATGTGATGCAAGCTGCTATTATATTATAAAAAAATCGTGATTGCCAATATAAATAATACAACAACCAATTATTGCTTTTGGTATTGACTTTCACAGCTTACAAAACGTGTCTTACTGATCGGTGACATGGCGCCGAGAACAAGGACCAACAGACGATGTCTTGTCAAGACCGCTGTACGTCATCGGACAAGAACCGCTGGCGCCTATCCGACATTAGGTACGTAGTATAGTAACTAGCGGTCTAGAATTGAGACTGGGGCCAACATTATTCTGCAGTTTTACTGAATTGAATGATAATAATATTAATGATGAGAATGATGATTGGGGTGTTGATGATGATGAAGATGATGATGGTGATTTTAATGATGATGATGATGATGATGACGACGATAATAATGATGATGATATTAAAACAAACGTCAACATCATCATCATAATTTTCATCATCATCATCGTTATTATGGTCATCATCGCCATTATCATCAGCAACATCATCATCATCATTACTGATCGGTGATGATATTGATAATAGAATGATCGACGAGGATGATGATGATGAATTATCATCATTATCATGACTATCATGAATATCGTCAATAATGATAATGATACTGAAATAATCGACGAATATAATCCCATGTTTTTGCCCACTATATCCAATATCATTATTAATTTGCCATCAGTCTTTACTGCAAAACCTCTTGATATTTGTAAAAGCAGTAATTAGCTGAAGCAAACATTGCACTAGAGTGCTAATACAATATAGGCGTAATTGGCTGTAAAATGATGATATTATCAATAAGTACTTCGCGAGTTGAAGTGTTATTAGCTTATTTATATTGCAGTATTCTATATAGACTAGATTATGTATTACCAAATCTTATATATATTGTCGTATCTTCGCTGGAACTCATAACTCTCTGTCTATAGGGACAAGCACTTGGTCACGTGACTATGACGTCAATGTGGATTGCAACTAATGAGGTACATTTTATTAAACATTTAGAATTATCATTGATCCTTCCTGAAACATACTATACTTGTCGTGCGTTAAATCATGGACGGCTATGAAACTAGACTATAATAAAGCCCAATCCGTGGGTTCGAGTCCCGACAAGGTCTCTTGATGTTTCATATCATAATATATTAACTAGTAGTAAAAATATACTGTTTTTTTAGTTTGTTAAAACGAGAAATACTAGCGTCTTGCGCAACTTACAATTAGTCGTATGTACTATTTTGTGACTTGCTAATGCAATGTTTGCTTAGTTTTTCAAACTGAAGTAAAATTAATTATAATTTGTTATCTGCAAATGCACTGGGTGATTTGGATTAGCGATCAATACGGAGGCTGAAATAATAGTTTCTATTGCGGTCTTTACAAAACGCGTTTCACCTTTGACTACAAGTATCCTTGCAAATGTTGATGTACAAGGCATGATTGTGTTTTGATGTTGATGGCTCGTGAAACCTGATCAATTACATATATATATATATAGCTAGAAAAAAATCATTGAAACGTGCTTATCGTGTATCGATACTATAGCGGTATTCTTTATAGTCTAAAAGTACAATAATAATAGAACTATCATATCATGCACAAGACATTACAGTTAAAACATACTTGATGAGATAATTACAACTAGAATGACGTCAGCAGCGTTTAAACGCGATATAAATCAACCATTATTCGGCGTACGTGGCATTGCTTGGAGTCATTTATAATAGTGATCATACTATGTCATATGACAAAAGGTAATATAGTAGTTAGGTATAGGTAATTAGGTTAATGGTGCGATGACTTGTGTCATACATTGTAGGTACCACCTGCTGTAGTAAAGGATCAGTAAATACGATATCCGACGGCTTCAACGATGGTTGGACTAATCGATTTGCACCATTTTCGATCGTTTACAAAATAATTATTCTTGTAGCTGTTGTTTGCTTTTTTCGTTATTTTTTTTCTTTTTTTTGTCATTAATTCATCTATCCATGTATCCATTTTATCAAACCATTCATTTGTTCGTTCGCACATCCAATCACCCACCCACCTATTCATTTATTCAATCACCCATTTTTCCTTTTATTCATTCAACCATCTAAACATTTATTCATTCCGTTTTAGTATTCAATTTGTTCATTTATTCATTGTGTATTCCTCGCGCTGTGGTTGTCCTGAAATTAATCTTGTGGTCTGTGGTACATTGATGTTTTACATCTAAATTAAATCTAACACTTTGAAAGTAAAACCTCAGATGTATACAGCGTAAAAATAAAAACCCTTAAATCACACACAAACGTTAATCAACATTCAGTCGTGCTAAGATAAACGCAGAATTTCACGGGAAGATTTGATTTGTGTGCAAGATGGTGGACAGAGTGTACAAATATATACAGAACAAATGTAAAGAAATATGTTTGTGTTCGAGAACTGAGTATTAAAATAGATAGCAAAGTCTCTGAGTCATTTATTTATTGATAGCTATGTTCTTCTTTAAAATGTTTCGAACAACAAGTGTTTTTTTCTGTTTCCGGTCTGGTATCTAGTTTAACTGTTCCTTTTAACTAAGACTGACAAATAATGGTTTATGTGCACGATTTGCTGTTGTTATCGCAAAGAACCGTTCTATACTTGTGCGGTTTGTGTGTGATGTTTACATGTAATAAGCGCATTGGTATTAATGTTTGTCAGTCTTTGTTTTAATAAAAGTGATACTTTATCACATCAAGGCAGGAACGTGATCAATAAAACTAGTTCAAGATATTCTAACCTTAACGTCTATATACCCAGGGCAATATATCACGTGATGCATTATACTCGTTCTTAAATGTTTTGCTGGTTTGTAGAAGTACTCTTAAGAACCAGTGATATTCGAGTTAGTACGTGATCACAATAGAAGTTGAACACTCAACGTATCTTGAAAATAATAACAAAAGTTTTTGTTTTTCATCTAGAGAAAATATCCACTTCTCTTCTCTTGAACATAGATCAAAAAGCTAAGATATGTTAGACATGACTTTATGTCCCCAGACCTCCCCCTCGCCCTAGTACTTGAGCAAAGTTTGAGAGAGACTCCGAGGTTTTTAGGTAACATTTTAGAGGAAGGAATGGTGGGCAAACACACTCTTTGCAAATCTTCTATGCCTCTTTGTTTCCAAGGTTAAGGAGCGGCTAGTTGCAAGATGTACGATCGAGTGGGGGGCGTACTTCTATCAGATATTCATCCCATCCCCTCCCCTCCTTGAATCGGAATGTACAATATATATCGCAAGTAAGCCGTCTTATACCTAAATAGATTTTACACTAGCTCTAGTGGTTGGGAGTGGATCCAAGACACAAAAAGGCGGTTTTTACAGGTCGGTGATTATCGTTAAGTCGCCATATTGACTATCCATAGTCAAACATTATTGACGGCTCTGACAAAACAACCTTTGTACTTCCTTGTTATAAGACTATAATCAAACAGTGGTTATTTAGGCGACTAGTTTCTTGGGTTGTAAATAGCTAGTGCTTCTCAAAGACTAAATACTACCAATAACATTGTATTATCATTAATTGTGATTACTGCCCCATTGTAGCTGGCAAACTTGTCAAGGTCTTACGTGAACTGATTTAGTCATTGAAAACATGTATAATTTCATCAGTGGTTTATTCAAGAGTTTCCTATCCCTGGAGCGTTCGGCTTTTCTTTTTACTTCACAAGTACATAAATAGTCGCTAAATCTTTAAATAAACTGTAAAAATATAGAATTAAATTCAGTTAAAATCATAAAATAGTATAAATATTTACATTAAAAAGAAAAAAATATATAAAATATGAAGAGAACGAAAGTTTAAAGACGAAAAATTAATAAATGAAAAAAACCCATAAATTTTAAAACGAAACTTTACCTAAGAGACCTTTTATCGATATTTATTTGTTTCATTACAAGAAGCAAATACTGTGATTACAGTAAAACGAAGTCATTGTGTCATGCTTTATTAATGACAGAGACGTGACACGGTGCAAGGTAAATATCTCAAGGGATGCTATTTAAGACATCAGGCTGTACACGTCATTAAGGTTTATCCCTTTTCACTTTAGTCCCTTTGGTTTAATTTGTTCTTCATTTGTAGTAGAAAACACCCCAGTCTGCCGGAATAGTATAAATAAGACCCTACCATGGACTATTATAAGCTTCTTCGATGACTATGTAACCTAGCCTGGTGATCAGAAGGCCTGGTATCACAGTAGACTGACTACAGGGTTCTTCTATTATAACATTGTAGCCTAAACATGTGGTTGGACGAGTGAGCCTGGAATGAATTTCATTCCATCTTGACACGAATAGTAGACTTTGTAACCAGGCCAAAAGATTGACCGAGTAGACTTGTTCTTGATGTTTTTTTACTGGGGCTTTAAAACAAGAGAACGCCCCTTAGTCTTTACATAGCAACCAGGCCAAGTGAGTAGGAGAGTAGGCATGGAGACAGTGTGGGTGTAGTCATGGTTAAAGTAGCGGTTGTAATTAGCCAATATCTAGATGCCGCCTTTAGTAACCAGGCCAAGTGAATTAGACGAGTAGGCATGGAGTCAGTGTGGATGTAGTCATAGTTAAAGCAGCGGCAAGTACTTGTAATTAGCCCATATCTACATGCCACCTTTAGCAACCAACGCTAGTGGGCGTGGCACATACATGTTCCTGTTTGCTCGGTGAACGAAGTACATTAAACGCCCTTTTTACCGGCTATTAAAAACCCAACTCTGACGAGCAGCCGAGAAAAGACTCGCAATTATTAAACACGCTTCCTGTCACGTGGTTGTTTTTTTTAGTGTGATCTTGACACTACTTTTTCTGTTCAAATCGAGGTATAACAAGTAAACTACGTTGATATAGAAAGGGGCGTGGCATACATGTGGTGTCACGTGTCTGTGGTCAGTATGGTGAAGGTTTTATCAAGAATACGGCTGATAAACGACCACAATCTTCAAGTTCTTAACCTTTTAAAAGCTTTTATCTACTTGTAAGGATTTGCTAAAGCCGGTTTGATATTGATTCTCGACGGCTGCCATTTCTTATAAAATACGATAAAGCAAAGCTATGCTCAACACCTGTTTTTGATTATAGAAAAATCTCATTATATTAAATCTAAAGATGCCGCATATTATTTCTCAACCAATCACAGACCTTTTTAATGCGGCTTTTCACCAATCAAAAATAAATGGTCGGTGGGGTTTAATTGCCCACTCGGACCTGGTACCGATTTAGTTTCGTTAATCAGACGACTGACTTGAGAACAGTTTAAACTGTGCAACAAGAAACAACCTCAAATTATCTTTAAATTCAGTATTCAGTAACCCTAACCCTAACCCTAAAGAAAACAGCCAAAGCCAAAGGTAAATCAAACTATTATTACTGTGTTTTTACAGGGTATATTGTATCATCTATTTAACTCATTTTATGAGATTCTTGTTTAAAAAGATTAATTTCCTTATTATTGTTGAACTCATTATGTCATCATTATTCATCGAAACTCTTCTATTTTCTGCCTTTTTGAAACTGGATTAATGAAACAATGAAAATGCTTTTTCGTTTATTTAAGCGCACAACTTAACATAGATGGATGTTTTAACCGCTCATTTGCGGTATAGCACATCACAAATATTACTATGACACTATCTTGCGGTATAACACACGGACATTATTTCAAACAAATCGTTAAAATTGTACTTTTTATAATCTACCATTTATTAGAAATTAAATGTAAACAGCTTGATGGTTTTATGTAGATTAGTTCTATTCCTACCATTGTACGCTGGCTTTTTACCACGATATAGTTAAGCGTTACTTAATATGTCAATCTTTTGTATAATATATAGTAGATAAAATAGTATTACTTTCCTTTGGCCATGTCTAAAAGTCTTTTATTCAGTCTTCTTGTAGTTGCTCCGCATTATTTGTTATAGCAAAATCTTAATGATAATACTAAGTAAGAATATCGCTTATTGATATCTTGGAAGTGAATCGTGTCGAACCAGTAAACGAGTAATTGTGTGTTATTTTGATATCCTGCCGTGTTATTTTAGCCTGCAGGCCCTGGTATTCTTCAATACTCTATTCATGTTTTGTATTATATCGTGACCTCGTCGTAACTACTATGTTTCTCACGTTGTAATCGATCCATTTATGCTATCTTTATAATGATATAATAGTTGATATTTATCGGCCTTGCTATTACATTGGTTTCGCTACGGAATATTTACTTGTAGTAAAGTAGTCCCTTACATGTTTAATGTTGTAGCTGCGTCGGTGTTCGATATAAACGATAGGTAATAGAATGATGAAATTAAAAAAAAAGTCAAAAAAGAAAGTTAAGTTAACATTTTTTACGGTGTTACAAATTTCATTAAATTTCCTTTTATGAGAAACTTCGACGTTTTTGTAGCATTAATAGGTAGAATTGCAGTTTTATTGTTATAAGTTAACTAACTCGTAAAGCGCCATCAGCACCATATGGTTCATATACACAAAGGTTCGCTTTAATACAAAACAGTTGTACATTTAAAAATTGATGGTTACGTTTCTTCTGTGTATTGATTTATTATAAAATAGATACTAAGCTGTAGATTTGTTTACAAAACCCTAGAGGAACTGTTCATGTTGTGTTAAGAACCCTGCTACAAATACCATTTTTGGCATAGGTGATTCTATAGCCAGGTTGTGTACACTGCATCCATGTATGTTGTAGATGCTTTGCTCTGCTAACTAGATGCTTTGCTAGATGTCTCTGCTTATGGTAGCTTCATAGTATGAAACTGTGTAGCAATAAGACACTATTACGGTTCTAGATCCCATTACCATATTTCGGCACTCAATTTTGTACTTTAAAAACTGCTCAATTTTGCTGGTTCTTATCCACTTGCAAATCCTTACATATGTCTCATATCTTGACGTACAAATGATTAACTGAATACAATGATTTTATAATCCTAAAGTTTTAGATAACAGATTGTCATTATCATAGATTAGTCTCCTTAAAGCCAAGAACATTTGATTTGCACACAAATATAAACATTTCCTCTTTTTAGGCTAATCGTTTATTCTAGAATATTGTTGGCTTGATCATTCGTTCGAGAACGTAACCTTTTGTTCATTTTTATCGACTGATCGTTAATTTTATTTATAGTCAGTCATGATAAATGGCTTTTTATTATTTAAATACATGTTTTTAGCATTTGGAATAATTAAAAATGACTTTTATTAATTGCAATGACATAGATAGGTACAATTTATCACAGTTCAAGACCTTAGTCAGTCCATCTGTGACGGAGCACGGTGGGTCAGTCAATGAACCCCTCCCAAAACCCCCAAGTGCAGCATTCCCCAGGAATACGAGCTCACTGAATACAACAACGTATAACAACATACAACAAATATTTATTATAAATTAAACGCCTAATGACTATACTAAGTTAAAGGGAACCAAAGGATTATGTACTTGATACTTATTTATCTATTATTAATATGTGTGAAACTAAGATATATTCTTGATATTTATCTATTATTAATATATGTGAAAACTAAGGATATATTCTTGATACTTGAAGTTTTGGTTGTTCTTTCGTTCTTTTGTGCACGTGGTTCTTTTACTAGTAGAGGTTCTCGTCTTCTGGTTTTGTTGTTCTTTAAGTGATTCTCTCCTTCTTGTAGGTATTCTTTAACGTATTTCTTGTGATTCTTTCGTTTAGCGTTTTCTTGTTCTTGCAGGTATTCTTTAACGTATTTCTTGTGATTCTTTCGTTTAGCGTTTTCTTGTTCTTGCAGGTATTCTTTAACGTATTTCTTGTATTCTTTTAAGTGTTCTCTTGTTCTTAATTCTTCTAACTTTTAACTCTGAATGAGTTAGCTGGATTTCGCAGTTTACTACAGGACTCTGTGTGAGTCTGATCACAGGAACTGCTCTAGATCTCGTATACTTTTGCTACACGAGTGACTGAACAACTAGCCGCGTTAGGGCGTATTTATACTAACCAAAATTATCATAACGGTGATGTAACCTCATTGTATATAGATAATAGATCGACTAGAATTTAACTTATGTTGATTAATGAACTGAAAGACCTATTGTTACTAAATATTTTGACTTATTCTAAATAATGGGATGAACGACCTATTGTTAACTAAAAAAATACTACGAGAAACTTATGTTAATTATTGGACTCTTGACACCTCCCCCCTTAAGACTATTTCTAAATTTTTTTAACAAATTATGAAATATCTAATGAAAAGAGGATGAATTCACTAAATTTGAAAGATAGAGGAAATTGCATTTCCTGTACATATGGAACTTCCGAAGTGTAGACACACCCGAATCAAAAATAAATGAGAATCAAAAGAGATCCCAAACGTAAGAGAACATAAGACAAGCATTCCCCGATTTTTTTTTCACACATGTACACGTCTTCCCCTTCCTGTCTCACAACTCAACTTTTTTTTCACACAAATACAATAAAGTACACATTTTCTCATTTCTGTCTCACAGCTTTTTTCGCACAACACAATAAACACACATGTTTCCTCATTCCTGTCTCGCCAACAACACTCACACTCATTTCAACAAATATACTTACAACCTACTAAGTACATCTGCATTGACATTTTTCTTTCCACTTTTATGCTGAATTTCTAAGTCGTACTCTTGAATAGTTAGGCTCCACCTCAGTAGTTTTCTGCTCTTGTCTTTCACTTGGGACAACCAGGTTAAAGGATTATGATCAGTCTGTAGAATGAAATGTCGACCATATAAGTAATACCTGTAAAGCTCAATAGCCCAAACTATAGCAAGGCATTCTTTCTCAGTAGTCGACAGTAGCTCTTCTCTGGGCTGGAGTTTACGGCTTGCATATCCGATTGGATGTTCCTCTCCTTCTTCATCAAACTGGCTTAAAACTGCTCCAAGTCCTCTATTTGAAGCATCAACCTGTACTATAAACTGGAGGTGCCACTTTGGAGATGTCAATACCGGTGTACTGGTAATGGCTTGCTTTAGGTCATTAAAGGCAGATTCGCAGACTTCACTCCAAATTACTTTAGTTGGACGGTTTCCTCTGGTCAAGTCACTTAACACAGCTGCTCTATCTGAAAAATTGGAAATAAACTTACGATAGTATCCTACTAATCCTAAAAATGATCTTACTTCCTTCTTAACAGTCGGTCTTGGAAACTTCAGCACTGCTTTTACAAGGGCTTCCTTCGGTCTGATGCATCCATTACCAACATGGTGACCAATGAAATCAACAGTTAACATAGCAATTTTACATTTGGATGGTCTAGCACTCAAGTGAAACTTCCTCAATCTATGTAGTACTTGTTGTAACTCAAACATATGTTGTGAGAATGATCCTCGTGTGTCAATCTCCACGTCGTCAAGGTAGGCATCGGTAAAATCCTCGAGACCCTTTAACACAACTTCTGTCATCATCCGCTGAAAAGTAGCTGGTGCGGTTTTCATTCCAAACGGCATTACAAGAAAATTAAACAAACCTTTGGAACAAATAAATGAGGATTTCTCAATAGTGGATTCTTCTAAGGGGATTTGCCAGTACCCTTTAGTTAAATCTAAGGTGGTTATGTAGTTTGCAGCACTTACCCTCTCCAACATCTTGTCAATTCTTGGTAAAGGATAGGCATCCATCTTCGTGACTCGGTTTAGCTTCCGGTAATCTACACAAAATCTAATATCGCCATCAGGTTTTGGTACTATAACTACGGGTGACGCCCATGGACTTGCCGAAGGTTGGATAATCTCCATTTCCAGCATTTTTGCAACCTCGTCTTCCACTGCCTTTTCAAGTCTTTGCGGAACTTTATAGGGGGCAGATCGTATTGGTTGTGCTTCACCTGTCTCAATTTTATGTAACGCGGCGTTAGTACGATTAGGCTTACCAGAGAACACATCAGAAAACTCGTATAAGAGCTTTTGTACTTCCATTGATTGTTCTTTGTCTAGCTCTCTTGAGACGACGACATCTTTCCATGTTTCATCACTTGTTAGTTGTGGTAAACTCTTCTCATGTGGCAAAGGCATTTCACAAGATTCCTCCATGACAAACGCGGTGGTTTCGTCTTTACTCTGCCAACGGGTCAAAATATTAATGTTATAAGTACGAAGCTGTTTCTTACTCTTACCGGTGTCGACTTCATACGTTCTCCCTTCCTGTTTGACAGCTGTTACTGTATATGGACCCTGCCATTTCGTTTCTAACTTACTTCCTGGAGTGGGTAGTAGTACAAGTACCTTGTCTCCAACTTCAAACTTTCGGACGGAACTCTTCTTGTCATAGTTTTTCTTCTGCTTGTCCTGACTTTCCTTCATGTTCTCATATACGGCTTGTTGCATGGTCTGCATACGTCTACGCATTTCCAGTACATACGTGATTAGATTTCTTTCTGGTGTCTTCTTCTCCATCCAACTCTCCTTTATAACGGCTAGAGGACCTCGCACAGTCTTGCCATAAAGTAGTTCAAATGGTGAGTATCCTGTGGACGAACAAGGGACTTCTCTATAAGCAAACAACAGATAAGGAAGATATCTATCCCATAAGCGTACGTTTTCAGACACGAATTTGCGCAACATCTGCTTTAAAGTACCATTAAATCGCTCGACAAGGCCATTCGCTTCAGGATGATAAACTGATGTCTTAATTCTAGTTACCCCAAGCTGTTCGAATAACTGCGTCATAAGGTTACCTATCAGATTAGCACCTTGATCCGAAACTATTTCTTCTGGGATTCCAACTCTTGAGAAAAACGTCACTAGTGTATCTGCAATTGTTTTGGAATTGACATTACGTAATGGAAAAGCTTCTGGATAACGCGTGGCATAGTCAACTATTGTTAAAATATACTTATAGCCTGTTGTTGTTTTCGGTAGTTCACCTACAATGTCAATAGCAATCTTTCTAAAAGGTTCTGTAACTATAGGGACTGATTGTAGTGGTGCTCTGAGTGACGTCATTTTCCTTGTAACTAATTGACATTCGGGGCATGTCGCACAATACTTACCTACATCAAAGCTCAGTCTTGGCCAATAGAAGTGTGACACTATTCTCGAAATAGTCTTTTCTTTACCAAGATGTCCAGCTAAAGGTAGTGTATGACTTACTCGAAGTATTTCAGGACGATAGGACTCAGGTACTACAATGCGGTCTACATAGGGCAATCCATCATGAATGTTTTCTGAAAATTTACGGTGCATCAATAACCCTTTCTCGTAAAAATAGCCATCATTTTCTTTTGGTGCTCCTGTTAAGACATTATTCCTACATTGAGTTAACGTGGTATCATTCCTCTGATCACTTACTACCTGGTCGATATTTCTGTCTAAAATATTGACTTCACTTACTTCAGGTTTGATGGACTTTGTTGGTTCAACGGTGGTTTGCTTTGCGTCTTCGCCTATTTCTGTGGTTGGTTTACTCTTTGTTGTTTCGTCTCTTGGCGGTGATAAGGTCTTTTTCGCTAGGGAGTTTTCTCGATCTACTAGTTCTTCGATCCTTTCTTGTGCCTTCTGTTTGGTTTGACTACGAGTGGTTACCAAGGCTTTATCACAGTCAGTTCCCCAGTGTAAAAGTAGGTCGTCTCTTGTAATTACTCGTCCGTAAGAAGATCTACCTAGTAAACAATCAACGGGAAGGTTATCTACAACACCAACCAATTCTTTATACTTACCTTGTTTAACTTCAATCTCAAGCGAAACAAGAGGTACTGTGACTCTTTCACCTGTAGCAGTAAGGATAGTGATATTCTCTTGAGTGTCTTCGGGCTTTTTAACAAATTTACGGTGAACCAATGTACGAGTACAACCAGTATCAACTAACATCTTTGCGGGTATACCATCGATAGTTCCTTTAACAAAGTGTTCGGGAAATTGTGTGTCTTTGTGCATAGGTGTAAAGCATAAGTAACTTGAACCAGGCTGTGATTGTTTGTGCGTTGAAGTAGATAATGGAGAATTTTGCTTTACCTTTGGACAGTTGAACGACATATGACCCACTTCTTGGCACTTGTAACATTTCCCTCGAAAGTTCGACGTAATTCTCTTCTCTTCTTTAGCTTGAGGAAAAGGCCGGGTTGCAATTGGATTAATGTGATGGCTGTTAACGTTAGTCCGTGGTTGTTCAGGTATAAAATTGCTGGTATTTCGTTTTGGCTTGTTCTTGTCAAGGTTGGCATATTTACCATCAATCAGTGGACCTTTCCTGGCTTGCACGTGCTCGTTTGCAACTTTAGCTAGCTCTTCTGCAGTAACTGGCTTCTTCTCTTTGAGCCATGCACGTAACTCGGGACCTACGGCATCAAGCATTCGTTCTATGGTAATCTGTTCCAAGATTCTTTCTGCATCTCCCGTTGCTCTGGCAACTAGCATCCATCTGTCCAGATAGCGTCTAGTCCTCCTTGCCCATTGAACAAAATCTTCTTCGGCACTTTTGTCGGAATTCCTAAATTTATATCTGTAATGATCAACTGTTAGTTGGTATGACGCAAGTATGGCTAGTTTCGCCTTGTCATAATCTTGCGCGTCTGATGCTTTGATTTCGAGGTAGACTGACTTCGCCTTCTCACTCAATCTTGGGATCAGGTTTCCTAACCAATCCTGTTTAGGTATATGTTGGGTATTTGCTGTTAACTCAAAAACTCGGAAAAAGTCGTCTATGTCCTCACCTTCCCTCATATCTCTCATTTTGAGCAACACCACTCCTTTCGCTTTCGACATTCCTGCTGTTTCCATTTTTTTCATTTCAAGTTGCATTGAGAGTAACTTTAATTGCCTTTCTTCTTCTTCTTTTCTCTCTTCTCTCTCCTTCGCTCTGACCTCCCTTTCCTCCCTCATCGCTTGCAATTCCTCTTGTCTCATTACTTCTCTCTCCTTCGCTCTGACCTCCCTTTCCTCCCTCATCGCTTGCAATTCCTCTTGTCTCATTACCCTCTGTAATTCAAGAAGTCTCAGTTGCTCCTCAAAAATTCCCGACACTACACTGTCCTTACATACAGCCTCCGAACCTCCCACTGCTCCTTCCTCTTCCTCCGAATACAGCGATTCCGATTTCTTATCAGCTACCTTAAGTTTGCTAACTAAATTCCTCTTCCCATCCTTTGCATTAAATGAAATCAGTCTGCTCGTACATTCCTCCCTTAAATCCTCTAACGACAGATTATCGTAGTTGTCCATTCCTTGAGTTCGTTTTCCTGGTCTGGCTTACACTTGAACAGATTACAATTGACAGATCCCACTTCTGACACCAAATTTCTGTGACGGAGCACGGTGGGTCAGTCAATGAACCCCTCCCAAAACCCCCAAGTGCAGCATTCCCCAGGAATACGAGCTCACTGAATACAACAACGTATAACAACATACAACAAATATTTATTATAAATTAAACGCCTAATGACTATACTAAGTTAAAGGGAACCAAAGGATTATGTACTTGATACTTATTTATCTATTATTAATATGTGTGAAACTAAGATATATTCTTGATATTTATCTATTATTAATATATGTGAAAACTAAGGATATATTCTTGATACTTGAAGTTTTGGTTGTTCTTTCGTTCTTTTGTGCACGTGGTTCTTTTACTAGTAGAGGTTCTCGTCTTCTGGTTTTGTTGTTCTTTAAGTGATTCTCTCCTTCTTGTAGGTATTCTTTAACGTATTTCTTGTGATTCTTTCGTTTAGCGTTTTCTTGTTCTTGCAGGTATTCTTTAACGTATTTCTTGTGATTCTTTCGTTTAGCGTTTTCTTGTTCTTGCAGGTATTCTTTAACGTATTTCTTGTATTCTTTTAAGTGTTCTCTTGTTCTTAATTCTTCTAACTTTTAACTCTGAATGAGTTAGCTGGATTTCGCAGTTTACTACAGGACTCTGTGTGAGTCTGATCACAGGAACTGCTCTAGATCTCGTATACTTTTGCTACACGAGTGACTGAACAACTAGCCGCGTTAGGGCGTATTTATACTAACCAAAATTATCATAACGGTGATGTAACCTCATTGTATATAGATAATAGATCGACTAGAATTTAACTTATGTTGATTAATGAACTGAAAGACCTATTGTTACTAAATATTTTGACTTATTCTAAATAATGGGATGAACGACCTATTGTTAACTAAAAAAATACTACGAGAAACTTATGTTAATTATTGGACTCTTGACACCATCTGTATTACGCGTGCTGCTGTTAGTTGAAAACGGTCACGAAATCACGATGATTTTGTGTGAGAAAACACGGGGGAGGGGGGTGGGGGATGTAATCCCTATGTCCAAGTGGTAGGGGTGATCGGCGCTCCTTAGGGTTAGGGTGCGTACCTTTTAGGGTCCTTTAAGGGTCTTTTTAGGGCTTTTGCTCAAACGTCAGTTACATAACATGACTACGCACCTGTAAGGGTCGTTTGTACACTGCTTTGTTACTATGAGTAAGCTTAGTTGCCAAGAACATCGCACAGTCGTACCTTTTAGGGGTTGAAATCAACAATGCTTTAACAGTTATTTTAATCTGTGCGTACCTTTTAGGGGTCGTTTTCAAAACAGACCGCCGATCACCCCTACCACATGGACAAAGGGAGTCCCGCTTTCACTGTTGTTTTATTTATTATGAATGGTGTATGCACCTATAAATGAATCGAATGATGTTCGAATATACCATCTATGCTAATATATATAAGATGAACTAAGGAACACTTATCGAATATTCCATCAAAAGTATTTTGATCCTTTGCTTTGCTTTATTACCAATGTACACGCAAATAGAAATGTTTCCAGTCGGTTATCGTACTTCGCCATAACACATCTTTATATATAGGGCACTACTAGTTATCAACTAATCGATCAAAACCCTTTTTACTTCAATAATTAGCATTGATTCGCCGACAGTGTACAATGGTCGAACAGTAGGTATGCGTTTTTCGATGTTTGCTTGCGGCTTCACTTAGCTCCTAGCTGACATCAATCCCGCAATGAAATTAGCAGTGTTTGCTGAGTCATTTAGGTCCACTTTGTTTCCTGTGATGCCAGTCGATAATATATTCTACCGAGAACCTGTCAACCAGGTATCTAATCCCTGTAAAACCTACAAGTATCTTAGAACTGACATGAAAAGGGATTGGAAAGAAAAATGAAAATGTTCTGACAAATATTATTTCTTAAAAATAACAAGAAAAGGAAAAAACTTAAGGAAGAGGAAAAGAGAAATAATAGGAAAAATGAAAATAACAGAAGAAAAATGAAAAAGGAAGAAAAGGAATATAGACTGAAAAATGAATAAAAAAAATATGCGATGAAGGGAAAGTGAAAAAAACCTAAAACTGTTATGTTACAATTAGCCTCTTTTTGCCTAACGACTGTTCAATCGTTTTACTACTTTTATTTGTAAAAAATCGTATGATAACGCTAGTTTCAAATAAATACTAACAAACAGAAGAATGTATTTTTTTCTGATTTAACTGTAGCCAGGTTAGATATTTTGTTCAAATATATTTGACAGCACTTAATAGTATTTTCATAGGAGGTCTTTACCTCAGTTTTTGTTCCATTCTGTACTCTAATATAGTTGACAGGCTGTTTTTATAGCAGTTGAATGGTATCCTAATGCTGTTAACTGGCTTTCCAAGGCATCTTTGATATTTTCGTTTGTCAATATTTCGACGTGGGATAATTCAATGGAATTTTATTGGTGTCTGTTAAAGTTTAATTTCCTTTCAAATGTCCATTCTAATTTATCTTAAGGCAAGATTAGTTTTTAAAGGATTAAAGAGCCAAAATCAAAGTATTTTCTGGTGAAATAATAAGTAGAATTCGTACTTTTAAAAGTCAATTATTTCATGAATATGATAGTAAGGTTTGATTTTTTCATTATCGTCATATTTTGTTAACTTGATACTTGGTTACTGGAATACCCATCCTAACGTTGTAATAATAGTCGGCCATTTTGGTGCTTGCTTATTAACACACTGACTTCTGTCACTAGTTCGCGCTGTTTGCTGCTTTCTATTAAAAACGGTGTGTAATATGTTGCTAGCACACACTTCGTTTTATTGCTCGTTTATTTCTTCGTTTCTTTATTTCATTTGCTGTTTTAATCTAACTCAATTTTACATAGGCTTTCCTTTTCTTGTATGATGTTTTTTTAATTGTTTTAGGACAGGATAGTTGTGTTGGTTCGTTTGTTCGTTGGTAAGTAAAACGTTTTTAATGGTAATTCGCTGTTTCTAGTTAAGGTGACAGCACAGACGATCAGTCAAGCAGTTTACTGGGTTACTCTAGTGAATGTAAACATGTTTTTCAAGAATGTTTGTAGTGATATTAAAATGGGTTCCTGAAATAAGACATCTAAATGGGTACATACATCCTCATTTAGGTTACTTCAAATATACTTCACAGTAGTATGACAGCTCCTTTTTCTGTTTATTTATCATCCTCATTCAAATAACAATAACATAATAGAATAGGATATTTATTTCTCTTCTCGACATTTTGTTGGATTCTTTAATAAAACAAAAACAGTTAAATATAATTGTCTGTGATTTGTTCATTTGAATGATCAATCACATTAAAAAATGAAGAAAATAAAACGACACAAGTTTTCTCGTTATTTTGTCTTGTTTTTTTTTTTTAATGTGATTGCTATTTTTCCCATTCATTTCCTCTAATTCAAGCGTGTTAATATAGTGCAAAGTCTTCTACATTCCATTAAACTTGTTATTGCAACAAATGTGTTTCATTTTCTTCATTTTCGTTGATTGGCTTTAATCTAATTTCATTAAATCTGTCTTTGCTGCTTTAATCCATATTATCGGCAGGTTTTAGTTCAATGTGGGTACCATTTAATGCATTATCCACCGCAGATAACAGTTAAAAACAAATGCAATTATTCTACTTCCATCGTTTTAAAACTGATTTCGATTTGATAATTCAAATTACTCGATTTCAATTATAATTTCTCTCTGAAATATTAATGATGTTTTTTATTGTTGCTTCTAGTTCGTGTTGCTCGGGTCATAATTATCGTGATGGTCATGAAACGGTTTATTCTTGTTTGTATCCTCGCTTATTTCTTGTTTTCGATTTACAAGGGTAGTGTGAAATGGTTTTATAATATGAAAACTCTTCATTTATCCAAAATTAAATGCTTGAAAATGATTTCTTTTCATATAACTTAGTTTCCTTCGTTCAGTTTCAGTTAAACGAAAGAAATATTCTAAGAATATCCCAGATATTCAGACTTGCTCTATTTTTTAATTTGTGACAAATTAGCACGATGTTTCGTTCTTAATTGTTTCAATTTGAGCGGCATTTGAGTATTCCTTTCTTCTGGTTGAGTCATATATTTGATTCTGTTTGTCAATAAGATAATATCACAAAATGCCTTTTTATTTGAGTTTTATAAAACACAATCATTTGTGGTTCATTAGTGATTGAAGCAGCTGTTCGATTTATGAGAAACCTTTAAAGTGCTGTTGGTGTATTTGTTCGTTCGTTCAGTAAATGGATTATTTCAGTTGAGCTGACATGTTTTTCTGATTTATTGCAAAACTGTGTACGTTTCAGTTTTCTGTCATTTATTTCCAAAAATAACCTTAAATGCGTGCACGGCCTGAGGATACTGCATTAAAATACTTGATTGTGTTGATTTTATTTTTAGTCGTCTGTCATAGATCGTTGTTTCTAATCATATACACCGTCCTACTAAAGGCTTTTGTCTCTTTATCTCGTACGCATTTCCGTTGACTCATTTTATAGAAAACAGAATCGTTGCCAAAGCGCGTGTTTTTTTGTTAAGAACCAAAGTTTGTCTTTTCAATTAGAAAAGGAAATTGTATTGACTACAGAACAACTCATGATTGCTTTACCTCCATTGCATCACGGGAGCGTTAACGCGCGTAAAATCAACATGATTTGATTGGTTAAGAGAGGTAGCCAATGAGATGTATGTATTTCATGACAACTTTAAGATAACTAAGATAGAGTTTTACAGAAGGTCATGTCGACAGCGCGCGTTCAATTACCAACAGTAACCCATGGATTAGATCGTGGTCGAACTGTGGTTACAACAATTAATGCTGTAGGTTAGCCTGTTTGAATCACTATATTACACCAAGGTCGACTTCACTAAGGTATACACACTATTCTTATATACAATGTACAATTAGTTATTTGTTGATCGTATGTGAAAAAAGCAATATGTGACATCCATTCATTTTACTAGATGTTAATGCTGCTAATTTGTTATTAATCGCTTTATGGGTGTTAGCTAGTGGAATGTCCTTTTTGCTGCATCAAAGGCCTACTGTTTCTATATTGAAATGATTCAATGACACACCATTAATTAGTAACAGTAACATGACAGCGATAAATATACTGCTGCCAAAGAGAAACTGTGTTGATGTTATTTCATGGTAAACACTTTAGACCCACTCACGAGTGACAATTATTGCTAAATAACCCTGGCTTTGCTATAATCGGCTGAACAATGTCAGTATACATTTAACAGACAGAACAAAATCGAACAGAAATAATCACGGGTCAAAAAATCTACCTTCTGACATTGAAACACTACTCAAAATATAAATATGATATTATATAAAAGATGCCTATTTCTTCATAAATATTGTTGACGGTTTTACAGTTTTTGGAAACAAACATTTCATTTGTCATCTATTAATATCATTTGTTATATAAGTTATTGTTAAGAAAAGTAAGTCATGTGAACAAATAAAATATATTTTTTGTTCGAAAAAAATAAATAGATCGTTGTTCTAGAATAAAAGATCGGTGTTGTTCGAGATTAAAAGATCGCTGTTGTACATGCTGGAAAATAATGGAGCGATGTTTTTATAGAAGTTTCAATAAAAAATCAGCCAGTAGTCAGAAAGTCTATTGTATTTGACCATCACGGTTGTGGTATGTGCACAAATGAATAAGGCCTTGTGGGATTTACCCACATATATCCAACACATACATCATGACATCATTTTAACCGTTGAAACAACACACAGTAGGGGCGAATAATTAGGAATGGCAATTTATTGATCTGTGTGCTTTATACTTGAGATCTCCGGCAATTACTTTCAGTAATGGCACTAATTTCGTTCTAATTTGACTGGGATTTAAGGAGTTTAAAAATCGGTGTTTTCTATCGGCTGTCTCATAAAAGAGGAGACGCATTGTCCATGTTTGTTCGAACAGTCAGATGTAAGAAAGTGGACTTGATTGATCCCCCAAAGCGCCTTGTGTCCAGTCCATCACAAGATTAATCACAAGCGTATAAATCAATTGAGTTTATCAGTTGATAACAAGTGATTACGACACGGTCGATCCCTACCCACACTAGATCTCGCGGATCTCTTTACTACTTGGGATTCTATTTCTCCTTGTTGGTGATCTCTGCACATCTGCTTGACCATCGTCCGTTATTACACGACCACAGAAACAGCAAATCCTATGCAATAGTGTAGGCTTTATCTAGGTACGTATACAAGCATCTTATCAGATATATAATCTATTATCTCGTATCTACAGACGGGTCCGTGTGACTCATTTCTGCCCATTACATCGTTGTCGTGTAAAGACCTTTACTATCCTTATAGACAATCAATATTACAGAACTATGAATGCTTTTAGTCTAACGATTGATGATTAAGTAATTCGTGTACGGTGCTTATTCTATAGCATTGTTGTTTTCTTGAAAAGATGCGAATATCCCCCGTTGTGGTGTATTATTGTTGAAACATCACGATTTCCTCGTGAAAACTATTGTGATTTTTATGGGTTGAAGTCCTGATTCATTACAGACATGGTTACATGAGACGATAGTTGTATTTTAGATCTCTATAGTAGAAGTATGACCTCACAATAGGAGATGGAACATTGTTACTACACTCATTAGTTAGTCATCAGTCCGATCAAGTCTTCGATTTATGCCAACAATGTGCGATAAGAAAAGATTCTTGATGTAGTTTCTCTAGTTCACAATATTCCAAGTATGAAATAAGGAACATGGCTTAGTGACCTCTAAATACATTGTTACAAATCATAATTAATTCTTCATTTTCCAACAACAACAACTTCTCAAATACGAGTTTCTATCAACAGAAAACATCCGGGCTGCTTAGGGCGTAGCCTTACAGACTAATCTTTACATGAAACTACTGAAAAACAAAGGCTTTTTAGTTTGATATTCTCGCAGTTTTTCTCGCACTATCTTATTAAATTGTATTTATTTATTATTATTAATTTTTTGAAAAACAAATCACATAAACAATGATTGTACTTGAAGATATGGCACACTAAATAAACGTAGAGCAAGGATCTAATAAAAAGTCTGTATAAAAGACAGTCAGTCAGGCTGGCGGTTAGGTTTATCGGTATTGTAAACTGTACGATTGTATCTGTGTTGGCCGGAAAACATGTAGAGAACACTTGATATGTAGTGCTGTCATCGCCAACCAACACACAAAGTATCCGTAAAAACTACAACATATCAATATCTTCTCATAAGCCAAATATTATTTCTTTAAGCTTTTCTTTGATTGTAAACGCTATAAACATTTCTGTCCAAAATTAACATTGAATTTCCTATAAAAACCTTTACATACTATATAAACGTTTTATTTATCGAAAGTCCAATGCAACGAAATTTTTTATAACCTAGAATAGTTTTTTTTCAGTTTTTGGTCAAACACTAACATTGGGCTTCTTTGTTATTCCCGGGGGAAATCCCTTTTTCCAACTGTAGGGGTGATCGTCGATGGTGATTTCAAATGACCCCTTATAGGTACGAATATATTAAAAGAACTGTTAAAACCTTGTTGATTTGAACCCATAAAAGGATACCCCCTACCACTTGGACAAAGGGAGTCCCCCTGTGTCTAATCTTGTACCGTGATGTATTCAAATGACTTGATTCCTGACTGCTTAACGGCACATTTGATCGTACAAGATTATTATCCCATTTAATACCTTAATCTGATGGAAACATATTTGATTCATGAAAGAAATCATACATTTAAGGTGATCTAATTGAACTTATTAGAATCTGGTTTATTACATCAATCAGAATTATACCTTGCTACAGTACGGTTAGTATATACCATAGAAACACACGAATAACACTGTGTACTACTGCTACAATATCATATGTACATCACACGTATATCATATCATAGAATCACTTCAAGTTACATGAATATTACTGTTGTTAATGTAATGTGATGCTTATACAGCGCGGTGTGTTTTACTATTCATATGTATGCCTGTCGTGTCTTTTAGGGATACAAATCATTCATTTGGTATCAGCGAATTGAAATGTTGGATTGCGACATTTCTTGGTCATTATCTTTTA
Source organism: Metridium senile (assembly GCA_949775045.1). Taxonomy (NCBI): domain Eukaryota; kingdom Metazoa; phylum Cnidaria; class Anthozoa; order Actiniaria; family Metridiidae; genus Metridium; species Metridium senile. Next base: position 16,428,222 of record OX459106.1, read on the forward strand.
TGGTAAGAAAGTAAAATCCCATCGCTTTTCGCGCTTTTTTACGTTATTTAAGTGGTATCTTAGGGGTTAAACATCGTCCCCGCCACACCCTTTTTGAGGGAAGTTTATCGGTATCTTTTAGGGGTGTTTCAATTCCCGACGAGCATACAACATTACCCCTAATCCCCCGGAGGAGGGGGTGGGGGCACGATTGTAGTGCTATCGGTTACGCGGTCCTCAGTTTGTTGTCATCGAACAAGACGATAAAAGACATTATTTCACTTTAGCGGTTTTCCGATTAATATCTCTTTACAATTCTAAGAAAGCATTGTTAACAAAAAGGATTCTACAAGTCTTTGTATCTATAAGTGATATCTTATAGAATGTGAATTGAAAGGCTAGTCTTGTTTAATATGCCAGATGTAGCTGATGAATAGCGTAGTTAAACAAGCGGAAATTGAACTGCTCTTTTGTTAACACATTAAAATAGACTATTATCAAAAGGTTTCGTTTTCATCCGTTATAGAGGTATAAGGTTTGTCCTATTTTAATAAGAGTTTTTATGTATCTTGATGTTCGTGCTAACAGCTGTTAGATAGTGACAATTCATATACTATACAAGTATATTAAACCAGACAAAAACATTGGATTTATCTTCTATGGTTGGGCAACTCACGTAAGTCCTATTATGAAAATGTAATGTTTTTATATAAGCAAAAGTAAATCAAATATAATATGAATATTATATCAATTCTAGGATGAATGGCTATTGTCATTTTAATAAATATATTAATCGAATGCTAACACCCACTGGTTATAGTACATGTATGGTATATTGGACCTTTTGTTTTGCTTGGTTGGTGGCATCTTATGAATAAAACGTTTGAAATATCAAGACAACCCAGCAGATGTCGACTAGTAGAATATTACCGTCGGGTATACGCTAGTCATTCATATATATAGGATATTATAGAACTATTTTCGCCACACCTAACAGCTGAGAGATCTCACTAAATGTTTTGATTTGAAATGTTGATTTTTTAGATAGTATGCCAAATGGTTACAATTATAGGTCTGACTAACTCATATATTAAAACATAAATCAAAATCAAAATCTCGCAATAATAAAAAAGGGTTTCTGATACAGCATATGTATTTTGTAACACCGTAAAAAATGTTGACTTAACTTTACTGACGTTTCGAGCTTTAGCCCTTCGTTGGAGTACAAGAGTAGCTCAACTCTTTTACTCCGACGAAGGGTTAAAGCTCGAAACGTCAGTAAAGTTAAGTCAACATTTTTTACGATGTTACAAATTTCATTATATATCCACATATATACATAAATTTCATTATATTACCTATTATTTAATAGAATGAAAAGAATCGTTCATGAAGCGGAAGTCTTTGAATTCAGAAGTCATGTCGATTAAACTATATTGTTGATATCGACTATATGTATACCGAGAACGGTGATGTTTGTGATGTGTCGTACCATTTATCAGGTATTTTACACCATTAGCCTATACTAAGAAATAAGAAGTTTATATGATATCGTATACACAATTGAGAGGCCGATTCAAATCACAGAACATGAAATATCTGCGCAGTTCTATTAGTCATTGTAATGTATTTCCTGTAGAGTTAAGAAGAGATAATGTCTTCCAAACGTTTTCTCTGATACATTTACCCATACGTCGTAGCGGTCTTTTGTGTGATATGATTTTGACAACGATTCTGCAATATGGTACATTGTGCTGTAGTCCCGGCCATACCAGTCGATGAAGATCGATAATCGTTAGTTGATTAATATTGATTGTATCGGAAATCGATGAAAATCGATAATCACAACAAAATTCATGTGATTATATCGATTACATCGATTGTATTGATTTTATCGAACACAATTGTTTGAGCCGGAACGTTAACACCTAAATCGTAACAGACAAACGTATTTTAAATTAAATGAGTGATCGAGTGAGGCCTTGCTACTATACTGTATTTTAAATTGTTATTTGAAATACTGCAGTTGATTTAATATAATAATTCTACTTGTGATTTAAAAATAAACAAATGATAAGTATCATGTTTGCACATGAAATTCATGTCAATTTACATTATCGATAAAATCGATAAAATCGATCATAATATCCAGATTAAATCAATATAATCGATAGTAAGACCAAACTGGGTTATCGATTTTCATCGATTTTATCGACTGATCAATCGATTAATTTCGATTTTTATCGATTTTTATCGATTATCGAAATTATCGATTGGTTGGCCGGGTGTAGTAAATGAGCAAACTGAGCGCATCCAATTTCAGAGCAAGTGTTTGATCATGTATTCGATTTTATAAAATAATTTAGATAGTACGCGCGCTCTGATTGGTCAAAAACCGTGTTGGATGAGGCTATGTAAACATGCTCGCCTAACGGCTCGTGCTTTTCCTACGCTCTCTCGTACGCGTGTTCTCCCAACATCACGCGTGTTTAGATCAGGCTATATAACACGGAAAATCGTCTTCTATTTCTTAAGTACAGATTGACTTCTCTAGATGTGTTTTTTTTTTTCTAATGGAAGACACCAAATATACCGATAGTATGCAATGCAGTAATGGTGCTTATAATCTTTTATTTCGTTGTCAAATAGTAATCTTTTCCTGTGTAGACTGGAGTGTGTCTGGTCAACTAGAAGCATTAGACCTATCGACATGACGTCATTATGTCACATCAATTAATCTAGCCAGTAGCAACTCGATATATTTTAAACAACCACGAGAGACATTTTATTCTGTTTAAACTTGTTTTAGAGAGATAAAAATACGATACCCAGAAATCGTTTGTCAATGTTTAAAGACCTTCTCTGAACAATACGTAAGGAGTTATCAATGAAGTTGACCGCTGACCTCTATTGGAAGCCCGTAAATGATTGCGATCGTGACGTCATCAATACGGCGGTCATGTTATCGTGTGTTTGATGATTCATTTCCTGTCTATGTAATTGAAAAATGGATCGATCGATTTAAATGTCAAGTTCAAGATTGTAAGATAATTCACGCTTGGTTAATATGATATATCTTTGTCACGCGATTAGCTTTAAACACCACTCTCACGCGATAAACGTGTCACGTAACGAGCATGCAAGAAACTTGTCACACCTGTGTCACGCAATAAACGAGTCGTATAAGGACCATACAAGAATTGTCACACCTGTGTCACCCAATACACTACCTATCATGATTTCCTTAAAAACGTTGTGCATGCTGTTGATATTATATTTACGGGATGAAAGGGTTAGGAACATACGAACAGGTAGTTTTAAAAGGTTCCTAATACTTTAAAATGCTATCAACGAGTAACACGTAAAATATTGTATATATATATATACTTACATTGTCACCTAATACTAAACCTCAGTAGCTGCACTCAAAATGCATAAATGGTTTCTAAACTTTGTCACGCAGCATTGTTAATAATTCAATCTTTTTTATAAACTTCTTCAGAAATCATGAATAACACTACTACTGGTCAGCGGCTGCCATCCAGACCGGCAGAGCTGTATTCTATTGCTGAAGTAATTGCATGGTCTGTTGCATTTGGTTTGGAAGCACTATTAATTATATGTGGAAATATTCTTACTATATCAACGTTTATTGGCACTAGACGACTTCGACGTAATAGTACGATACTACTTATTAACCTGGCTGTTACTGACCTGTGTGTTGGCGGACTCAGCATTCCCATCTTCCTTTTCGTGTTTGTCGATTTCTTTTACTATCGAGATTATAACAAAGCTGTTGACATTTTACATAGGTTTGTTGACGCTGGGACTGCGCATGCGTCATTGTTCTCTCTAGTACTGGTGTCACTAGAGCGCGTACGTGTAATCGTATGGCCGCTGCAACATCGTGTTCATACTAAGAAGATTATCTTCATGTCGATAGTGATGTCGTGGACATTAGCATTTATCCTACCTGCCTTACAGTATACTGGTACTAAGGTACCTGTGTCATACTATGTAGCCGTGCCTGTTATTGCTATTTCTTTGATCATCCTGTGTGCTGCTTATATCATTATCTGGGTACAAGTACGATATAAACGACAAAAGAGCCATCGAAGTAAATCAAGTGACTTTGAACGTGCTTTTGCTTTAACCTTATTCATTGTCACTATTACATCAGTGTGTGCGTGGTTACCCTATGAGATAATCCTTATCATAAGTACACTATGTAAAGGAGCCTGTGCACCAGTCTCTCTCAACGCCTTCTACACTACCAAGCTATTGCATTATGGGAATTCTCTTATCAATCCAGTCATTTACAGTCTAAGGTTTCCTGAGTTCAAAAAAGCTGCTTTTCGCATCCTAAGTGCAGCTCGTCGTAGTAGCGGTGGATCTAATAAAAACAATGACCATGCTAACATACCACTACAAGAGGTTGTGCCATCACCCAATCAGACTGCAAACACGTCGGTCAGGTGGACCTGGAAATCACGCAGCGCCAGGAACTCGACCAAGAGTAATGGCAGTCCACGTCTACTTGGTAAAGATATCAAGAGAAAGGATGACTTGGAAGACCTGGTGGAATAGTATTAGAATAGATGAACTGGACCTACACATTCATAATGATGGTGGTCCACGTCTACTTGGTAAAGATATCAAGAGAAAGGATGACTTGGAAGACTTGGTGGGATAGTATTAGAATAGATGAACTGGACCTACACAATCATGATGATGGTGGTGATGGTAGTGGAGATGGTGGTGAAGGTGGTAGTGATGATGATGGTGGTTGTGGAGGTGGTGATGGTGGTGATTGCAGTGGTACTGAAGGTGGTGGTGGTGATGATGATGATGATGATGATGATGATGATGATGATGATGGTGATGATGATGATAGTGGTGATGACGGTGGTGGTGATGATGGTGGTGGTGATGGTGGTGAAAATGATGATGGTGGTAATGATGGTGATGATGATGATAGTGGTGATGACGGTGGTGGTGATGACGTGGTGGGGGTGATAATAGTGGTGGTGGTGGTGATGATAGTGGAGATGGTGGTGAAGGTGGTAGTGATGATGATGGTGATGATGTTGGTGATGATGATGATGGTAGTGGTGATATTGGTGATGGTAGAAGTGGTGGTGATGATGGTGATGTAGATGATGGTGGTGGTGATGATGGTGATGTAGATGATGGTGGTGGTGGTGATGATGGTGGTGGTGATGATGGTGATGTAGATGATGGTGGTGGTGATGATGGTGGTGGTGGTGATGATGGTGGTGGTGGTGATGATGGTGGTGGTGGTGATGATAGTGGTGGTGGTGATGATGGTGGTGGTGGTGATGATGGTGGTGGTGGTGATGATGGTGGTGGTGGTGATGATGGTGGTGGTGGTGATGATGGTGGTGGTGGTGATGATGGTGGTGGTGGTGATGATAGTGGTGGTGGTGATGATGGTGGTGGTGGTGATGATGGTGGTGGTGGTGATGATGGTGGTGGTGGTGATGGTAGAAGTGGTGGTGGTAATGATGGTGGTGGTGATGATGGTGGTGGTGATGATGGTGATGTAGATGATGGTGGTGGTGATGATGGTGGTGGTGGTGATGATGGTGGTGGTGGTGATGATGGTGGTGGTGGTGATGATGGTGGTGGTGGTGATGATGGTGGTGGTGGTGATGATAGTGGTGGTGGTGATGATGGTTGCGGCGAACTATGATCATTGGGAAGGCGTAAATATCGTCAGTTAATATCGAGATGATTTGTTGATTTCCCATCGCCATAGTAACATGGTTTATCAACACATCGATTAATAATAATCATGTAAATATATTTGACTTTGTGTAATCCTTAATATAACCAATGAAGCTATAAATTGATGACAATAATTAATGGTGAGATATGATTAACACGATGATAAAACAATACTGATTAACACCCAAAAAAACATTAACAATATAAATATTAAAGTAATAAAAATGTAAACAACGCCAAAACTGCATAATTATAATGCATGAAACGCAGCTTGAGCTGCACTATATTAACTGTCCTTTAATTAGCTCAGTCATGATATTAACCTAAGTGAAGATGATTAAAAAAACATACACAGGCACAATGCTAAACATAGTTGTGCAGCAACCATATCAAAAACTGTAGTATAATGTAGTATAATAATAGTATACTGCACTTCTTTATTGTAGTGTGGTAACGAACACCACTAGTGGCTGGATATAATTATAATAGTCAATGTGGTAACGAACACCACTAGTGGCTGGATATAATTATAATAGTCAATGTGGTAACGAACACCACTAGTGTCTGGATATAATTATAATAGTCAATGTAGTAAAACAGCTGTAGGAAGAGATTCTATTTAACGTAGTGCTGAATTGTCTACAAAATATAACTAACGTGATTGAACAGTTGCTGCTATTGATGGAAACTAGTGAGTAAAACTAGTTTAGACTTGTTCTGCTTCTGCTTCTGACTGATAGTCAATGTGACAAGAACTGAGTACGCAATGGTGCTCTTTTATTGTTTTAGATGTGCGGGTTCCTTAACAAAGGAATATTCTAGTTTCCCGTCCTCTTTCCTGTTTATCGTTTGAAAGAACCTGGAGTCGAGTCTTACATATAAGCTAGTAAAGATTTAGATGTCGAGCTTGTCACGTGATATCAATGTTGTACATGAAAAGTTCGACAACGTAAGCGAGTCCTTATTTAATGATTTCGTGTGTCAGCGGTGTGCTGTTATAATTGTTATGGGTTAAATAAAATTAAAACCGAATAAAATGTCATTAAAGACTGGTCTAGCCTCTGTATAATGATTAATCATTAGTTACTCTCTATATATAGCTTATTGCAGATTCATATTGAGGATCGGATCAATTTGATACCGCTTGAAACCATGGGTAAGCGAGTAATAACCCACGCCTTCTATTCAATATACACAGGCACATATTAAATCCCATTATTCGTAATAATCTTTCATTTTTTTTACCCCTGGGAGTTTTCTTTTCAATAAGTGGCCAGCAGTTTGCTAATCTACCTATACATCCCAGAGCTATATGGTTTTCATATTCGCTAGTTTTCAAGCAATCTTTCCGTAACCAGAACTTTCCATACAACGCTTCTTTCTTATTTGTTCAGTTATTGAACTGTTGAAAGCGACTTTCTTATTTGTTCAGTTATTGAACTGTTGAAAGCGACTTTCTTATTTGTTCAGTTATTGGTTCTGTCGAAAGCGACTTTCTTATTTGTTCAGTTATTGAACTGTTGAAAGCGACTTTCTTATTTGTTCAGTTATTGAACTGTTGAAAGCGACTTTCTTATTTGTTCAGTTATTGGTTCTGTTGAAAGCGACTTTCTTATTTGTTCAGTTATTGAACTGTTGAAAGCGACTTTCTTATTTGTTCAGTTATTGGTTCTGTTGAAAGCGACTTTCTTATTTGTTCAGTTATTGAACTGTTGAAAGCGACTTTCTTATTTGTTCAATTATTGAACTGTTGAAAGCGACTTTCTTATTTGTTCAGTTATTGAACTGTTGAAAGCGACTTTCTTATTTGTTCAGTTATTGAACTGTTGAAAGCGACTTTCTTATTTGTTCAGTTATTGAATTGTCGAAAGCGACTTTCTTATTTGTTCAGTTATTGGTTCTGTTAAAAGCGACTTTCTTATTTGTTCAGTTATTCGACTATTGAAAGCGACTTTCTTATTTGTTCAGTTATTGAACTGTTGAAAGCGACTTTCTTATTTGTTCAGTTATTGAACTGTTGAAAGCGACTTTCTTATTTGTTCAGTTATTGGTTCTGTTGAAAGCGACTTTCTTATTTGTTCAGTTATTGAACTGTTGAAAGCGACTTTCTTATTTGTTCAGTTATTGGTTCTGTTGAAAGCGACTTTCTTATTTGTTCAGTTATTGAACTGTTGAAAGCGACTTTCTTATTTGTTCAATTATTGAACTGTTGAAAGCGACTTTCTTATTTGTTCAGTTATTGAACTGTTGAAAGCGACTTTCTTATTTGTTCAGTTATTGAACTGTTGAAAGCGACTTTCTTATTTGTTCAGTTATTGAATTGTCGAAAGCGACTTTCTTATTTGTTCAGTTATTGGTTCTGTTAAAAGCGACTTTCTTATTTGTTCAGTTATTCGACTATTGAAAGCGACTTTCTTATTTGTTCAGTTATTGAACTGTTGAAAGCGACTTTCTTATTTGTTCAGTTATTGAACTATTGAAAGCGACTTTCTTATTTGTTCAGTTATTGAATTGTCGAAAGCGACTTTCTTATTTGTTCAGTTATTCGACTATTGAAAGCGACTTTCTTATTTGTTCAGTTATTGAACTGTTGAAAGCGACTTTCTTATTTGTTCAGTTATTGAACTATTGAAAGTGACTTTCTTATTTGTTCAGTTATTGAATTGTCGAAAGCGACTTTCTTATTTGTTCAGTTATTGGTTCTGTTAAAAGCGACTTTCTTATTTGTTCAGTTATTCGACTATTGAAAGCGACTTTCTTATTTGTTCAGTTATTGAACTGTTGAAAGCGACTTTCTTATTTGTTCAGTTATTGAACTGTTGAAAGCGACTTTCTTATTTGTTCAGTTATTGAACTGTTGAAAGCGACTTTCTTATTTGTTCAGTTATTGAACTATTGAAAGCGACTTTCTTATTTGTTCAGTTATTGAATTGTCGAAAGCGACTTTCTTATTTGTTCAGTTATTGGTTCTGTTAAAAGCGACTTTCTTATTTGTTCAGTTATTCGACTATTGAAAGCGACTTTCTTATTTGTTCAGTTATTGAACTATTGAAAGTGACTTTCTTATTTGTTCAGTTATTGAACTATTGAAAGCGACTTTCTTATTTGTTCAGTTATTGAACTGTTGAAAGCGACTTTCTTATTTGTTCAGTTATTGAACTATTGAAAGCGACTTTCTTATTTGTTCAGTTATTGAACTGTTGAAAGCGACTTTCTTATTTGTTCAGTTATTGAACTGTTGAAAGCGACTTTCTTATTTGTTCAGTTATTGAACTGTTGAAAGCGTATTTGTGTTCAGCGTGGGCGAAACAACTTCTAAGCCGAGACAGCGGTCATCCAAAATATGTCTTGATCAAAAATAATTCTCATTTCGACTAGACGTGCATTTCCGTGTGAGAATTAAAGTTGTTTCCTTTTTGTCTGAACACTAGTGATATAATGGATTATCTATTATTGCAATCCTTTATATTGGTTTGCTATTATTAAAACCTATCAAACAGTCGAGGGGGAATGGGTTGGGTGGTGACAGCGGTGACTAACAGATGCTTCTTATAATCATCCTTATTAAACCAAAGCAATATTACTCCAATATTGGTAATATATCTATAACATATATCATGTTAATCGCATATAACGTCATCATCTACTTTCAATTAGTACAAGATAATCGATTAATCTGCTATATGAAAGATCGGTTTTTCACCATCTACGTCAATACAAAGCCGATTCTAGTGCTAAACCTAAAAATGTGCGGTGTTTATAGCACATTAACTTATGTCTTAATAACGTTAAGCCCACTGAACTACCAATGCTAAAGGATAAATACTGACATGACACTTGGTAGAAGGAAGACGGCGTTGGCTCATTTTCAAGAAAACAATTTTGCTGAGTTTTTTCACTTGACACATTTAAATTTTATTATAATGCTTTTGTGCGCCGTCTTGTCACCCACTTTAACGTAATCTGTTCGTATTTCGTCTGCAAGGTGGCCAAGGGGTAATGCGTGACGCGTGATCGATAAATGCGTGATTCGCGATAATCCAGTGCGTTATTCATTAAAGTTAAACTTCGCGATTCGTGGGTTTGACTACAAATTGTACGTGATGCGTGAATATCAGAAATATCGACTCGTGAAGCGTGAAGCGCCCCTTCCCTCCCCTCCCCCAGGCCAACCTGTTTCTGTATAATGCTGATTGAACTATACCAAGTTGGTTAACTTGAGTAATAAAATAAAATTCTAACTAAATTCTAAAAATTCTAAAATTCTAAAGATATTGGAAAAGTGTTTTAGTGAATGTCTAGATGCATGCGTTAACAGTGAGCTACTATATAATCTTTTAGGCCCTGTCCACACGTAGCCGGGTAAAACGCTAGCCGTCCATACAGAGCATGCGCAACACTTTGCGCCATCTTTGTTTACTTCGCTCGCTTTACAACCAACCGCTTTTTATATAGCAAATATGTCTAAACAGGCGAGTAAATCAAAGGGAAAAGGGAAGGCTGTATTCTACATATTATTATGTTCTTTTAAAGGTCAAAATCGACGTGGTCTTGCTGGCCGTCGGTTTATGCTCTTTAACGGCGCGCTGTTTTAACTTTTTAACTCCAGATCAGCGAAATTATCCTTAAAATGTTGCGTCGCCTCCTTGTATAATTAGCTTGAATGTTTAAATAGGCAACTTGCGATTGTATGTAGGCAGGTCTGAAACAAGCCCAAGAAGGAGTGAAACGAGAACAGCCTGACGTCATCGTATTTAAAAAGCTCCGTTTTCGCCGTCCACACGTATACGATAAACCTCCGGCTAAAAAAAATCTACAGTATGGAGAGCGTATTCGAAAACCTCCGTTTTCGCTGACCGAAAACGCCGTTTACGTGTGGACGGAAGGCATAAACGGAGGAAAAAAGCTCCGTTTTTAAAAATACCCGGCTACGTGTGGACGGGGCCTTAGTTGAATGATATTCGAAGATAAGAAAAGTGGACCGTAGGGGAATGAAACGAGTCTAAAAACGGCTGCGGGTGACACCAATGTCAATAACACTGTCCACCAAATAGACGAGAAGCTAAAAGAAATGTCACGTGACGTAAAATAGGCTTGCTCTCAATGCTCGGCATTAATTGTGAACATCGATATGTTTTATCGATCTTTTGTTTCATATCAATCTGACAATTTAATCCTTAAAGTAACTGCGATGATCTTCAATTTGAATGGGAAGTTTTCAGACGTTTGAGTTTAATCTTGTGTTATATAATGGTGTGTTTGTTATATCTTTACGTGGAAATAGAAACGTGACTTAAAGGAAAATAACAACATATACACTGCTATTTCACGTACAACATGCAGAGATAAGCATGTAGTTCAATGAATAACAAGATCCCTTTGACTTTGACGCAGCTGGTTCCATGTCTTTCTCCTTATCATCTGCACAAGTAACTATAATGTAAAAGCGTGCTTCTCAATACTTCTCGAGTGTTCTGACAATCTCCAAGTGCCTTATAACAGCATACAGAAAGCAAGATCTCTATTTCTTTTATTAGTTACAAAATTGACATATTTGATTAACGCGCGTGCGCCTGCTGTGTGCCCTCATAAAGCATTCGCCTCAGCCAATCAGAATGCGTGGTTTCTAATAGTTCTAGATCTCCCTTCGACTGTTCATCCTTCGCATCATGTCAATTCCTTGTGTACCTTTAGCTCAACCAATATCGTGATATATAATGAAATACGCAGAAAGCTCACTTGAGTAATTAGTACTAACTTAAAGCATGTTTATTGTTAATGTACTTAGTAGGTTTTTTTTTTCATTTCCTATCAGTTTTATTGAATCTACCAACACTTGACATTAACTAATCACATGTGGTACACATGAAATAAATGGATGGATTGAGCAAAGAATGAGAAATTATAAATAAACAACATTTTATTATAAATGAATGAATTGAAAGAAGGAACATGGAACGGATGTGCTTTAAATTAAAGAATGATATTTGTCACTTTCTTGTAATTGAATGGAGTAATGAAAATAGGAATATTTATAATGAATCATTATGTCTGTTATTAACCGAACGAGCAGAGTAAAGAAACTATCATGGATGAAAAAACTAAAAAGGGTCGAAATTGAATAATTGAATAAACGAAGAGAACACCCAGTACAAACGAACACATTAAATAATGAGAAAGAAGGAAATATGTCATTTTGTTTGTTCAAATGAACAGAATAAACAACCAGAACGTGTTTATACAGACAGAAGGAATAACACTTTTATTTTCGTTAAATACATGGCCTTCAGTCCCTTTATTTCCATGTGCTGTTTGTTTGTTTAGTTATTTTCATTTTTACAAATGTCATCTAGTTTTCCATAGTGTTGTGTCAACGTGAACATAAACAACAAACCCATGCACAATCGTGTACTTAGATCAACTAACATCAACTAGGAAAGCTACTAATATCAGTCTATTTTTATCTGTAAACTGTAAATAGCCATTTTTTCTATTTCATGTCATCTTGCATGTTTTTGTGCTTGATGTTGTTTTTTAACCCTTTGTTTGGTACGTGTGTGTATTAGTCTATTATAAGGGACTGACATGATATAATATTTACATAGTTGATTGCTGTTCAAACCAGGGTAAAACACGAGTAATATAAATGAGTAGGCAGGAAGAGAACACTAATTCATCCATACATCTATCTCACCTTTCACATTCACTAATTGTTTTCACTCTTTTTCACATTTCAATTTGCTTATTTATTTTCTTCTTCCTACATTATGTTACGCACGTAATATTTCCGTTTATATCCAGTTATTCCCTCTTTCTTTCAATCTTTCATCTCGTTTATTCATTCACCAATGTATTCATTTATTAGCATATTATTTAAATCCAAACATTCTCTTCCATCCATTTAACCATCCACTTATTTACTCGCTCATTGTCTCATTTTCTCGATTGTTCATTTATTCATCCTTTTCATCATCCATTCTTTCATTCAAAGTGGCTTAGTGTCCCAGTTTTTTGGGTATTTAGATCAGTTATTTCTATAAATAATCACTTAAATGTTTTTACTCCTTAAAGTGCATCATGTAATTTAAATAAGATTTGAGTCGAATTAATCTTGGATTTCGTTAGGTCTGGTGGCTTTCCTAATACATACTTACAGCTTACAAACAGATTTATGCTCGATAAGAGCTAAAAGCTTCGATAAAATCACGATATTTCACTGGCAATTCTACATTTTTTTTTAATTAATTAATTAATTATTTCCTATTTACAATTTGGTATGTACTACCCATTAGAGGTAGTACATTAGATGTATTATATATATATATATATATATCAACAATTATCATTTTTATATTACCTATTATTCTACAAATAAACAAGGAAAAAAATATAAAACAAAACAAAAATAAAAAATAAATATTAATATTATTTTTATTTTTTGCCCTTTCTTAAAAATATAATTAATGAAACTGTATTGCTTTTTGCAATTTTTGCCATTTTTTTAAATGCTGAGGCATATTATTTTTTCTTTCTATAATCTCAAAGGATTTCAAAAACAAGGCAAAGATTCCTATGTTAGGGATTTTTTCATTTTCTCTTTTTTTGAATAAAATTAATTTAAACATTAAAATTACAAAGTTGATAGTTAAATCATCGACACCTAAGATAATGTTATATGTGTTTGATTCAGGAAGGAACAAATCGAATTTCTCTAACCAATCTCGTATTTCAAAATATAAGTTTTTTGTTTTGATGCAGTATACAGTATACTGGCAATTCTACATGACTAAACTAACAAAATGCATTTCGTTGGAGCTTTACGTCTCCGGTTTCCGATCATTTATTCTAACTTGTTTTAATTGAAACATTGTTCTAGTAGTGCAGACTTCATTCTATCATTTTACTTGTCGTCTGTGTTTCTTTTCGTTTCCATTTTTTCGTTAATTAATGATTCAAGTCTGTCTTTTATTGTGCCGATGATTTATTTTACCTCGTTTTAATTGAAACATTAATTGTGTTCCAAAAAGGCGGATATCGATTTCATTCCAAAGTGGTCGTTCTTTTACATTAACAGCAATTGCACGAAATATAAACCATTTCACAGTTCTCGTCGATCAACCTCAGCTTCGATAGCGTGTAATAGATTCTTGAGAATTTGAGTACAGCTCGTGGAATTTTTAGATGGTTTTAGATGATAATATAGACATTCCTTTAATTAATATAGTAGAGTTATATTCTAAAGAATGGTTATACGCTATCGAGGCTGAGGTTGATCGATGAGAAGTGTGAAAAAGACTGTTGGTGTTGTGTCAGATATATATATTAGTGAATAACACTCTTTATCAAAGAAACCGCCTTATAGTAGCCCATCCTTTATCAAAGAATCCCTTATTTAAACAGTAGCCCACTCTTTATCAAAGAAAACCTTAATTGCCCATTCTATTCTGTCGTAAATATTATAACTATTTTTAAACATTTAATTTAATTTCTGTCTACCGCAGGAAAAGAACATTCCCTTCAAATGCGGTAATTCCTGACCTAGTAATGGTGACGGTGTCTTTCTGAGTACATGACAAAGTGAACCGACATTTTAAAATATGGTACATTCATTTGTTATGTTTACTTATCCTAATACTTTTGGAAACCAAACTTTTACGTTTGTTATCTTGATGGTTGTGGCCGCAGGCCGTCGCTTACTTGATGTAAGTAACAATCCGTCAATTATACATTAATGACTCTTGACACTAAACATCACTCTAACGGAAAGTATAAATACGTAAGAATAGCGATCCCATAGCGCCACTGAACCACTTCAACGCAGTAGATAACTACATACACGATCTGAAACACTGGCTACTCTACACGGCTGACGGCACCGGAGATTGATTGAACAAAGAGACCAATTCAGTCTTTCCTATCGAGTGAGTTTTATTGATTTTCGTCGAGAACTTTGAACAACAGTGCTTGAGACTCTTCACTGGGGTTTGTTTTCTTATAAACTAGAGTGGTATAGGGAGAAAAACACAGGCTCTTTGGTTATTCAGAAACGGACGTTGGGACTCGACCGAGGAAATAACAACTGATCTATTCACATATAAAAGACACAAGTACACGATTGATTTTGTTTATGTACAAGGCGCCTGGGTTGCGCGGAACAACGCCATCTTGGTACACAGCACCACAAACTGCCGACAGTGTCTAAACAGGATTAGCTAACAAACATCCCGTACACAAAGGAAAGAGAAAAGAATCATAAAGCAGGTAAACAACAAGACTGTTGCTATAAAAACAGCGCAAACATTCTACGTATATCTAATTACCGACCAAGAATTGATGTACAAGCACAAAGAACGATAACCGAAAAAGATACTTTTGTTCAAGAATTCCAAGGTTATTTATTAACAAACAAGAATAGCCCTACAAAGAGCAACATTTAAACATTAATAATCGAACACGAACGGTTCTGGAGATACTGAGTTAATTACACAAGCCTGATTTTAATGACTACTTTCATTTGATAGCTAGACACACTGTCACCGACACAGTCATATAATTATCTTTGACGTATAAAACAGGATAACAACCAAACTGTGCAAATAATAGTAGAATGCTAATTCTATAGATCATGATGACGCACAGATAAAAGCAATGCCAAAACTGTCAAATATATCATAATATACAAGATATTAATGGACCAGCTCAAGGATAACATATAACAGCTTGTCATTCAACTACGATTAGTCATTAGTCAGCTGACCAATCTAGCGGTATTATCTCATAACCAAGCCTTCTACTCGATAAGCCTGTATTGCTACACACATATGGCTGATAACTCGTCCCGCCCGTTTGATGGCCGCAATGATTCATCACAAGTTCATCATCCTACACCTCTTATGGACGAAACTATGATTATCATTTGGTCAACAGCTTTCATTGTAGAAAGCATCCTCATTGTTGTCGGTAATTTTATTACCATTTTAACCTTTCTGAACTTCAGATTACGTCAGAATCGAACGTTTTATTTCCTAATCAATTTGGCTTTGGCGGACTTTGTCGTGGGTAGTGTGACTCTCCCATTATTTCTGTACGTTTTTATGAACTTTTTCCGTGGTGTTCAAGTCGACTTCAAGGTCTATACAGCACACAGAGTCTTAGAAATATCCACTGAATATCTAGCTATATTCTCACTAGCATTGGTGTCCTTAGAAAGAATGTATGCTGTAGTTTGGCCTTTAAAACATAGACGAACTGCATTCTATACATACATTATATGTATTATAATTACATGGGCGTTGGCTGCCGTCGTGCCGTCATTGGCATACGTGCCTGAGCCTGCGATCAAAGACATGGCTTTTTATTTGTTCTTTATATTCTTTACAGCGGCTTTACTCATTATCTGTGTATCATACATGATAGTATGGTCATGGGTTACTTGTCTGCGGCCTGCTGTTGTAAACCGCCATCATGAAGCAGATCGCAGGCTCGCACGGACACTAGTCCTGGTAACCATAGTATCATTAGTGGCCTGGTTACCTTTCCAGTTGATTAATTACGTCTCTCTCCTGTGTACCACGTGTGAAAGAATACCAAACATGATAGTGTATTTTACTAAACTGTTGCATTATGGGAACTCGTTAGTTAATCCCATCCTGTATTGTTTTCGTATTCCTGACTTTTATCGAACAACTCTAAGTATCTTGGGAGTGTCACGTGATCGTCATGGCGCGAATGGCTCAATGGAGTTACAAAGACAGGGGAATGGTGACGAGAGCGAACATATTCTGGGGAACTCAGTGTGTAAAATACCAGTCAATAAATCTATGGAAAGCTGTCTAGGTTAATCAATCCATTTAACTATATCAAGCCGCTTCTTTTAAGGGAACTAAGACAAGGTTTCTCAGTAAACTTTAAAAAGACGTCCATCCTAAGTCAACACACCTTCGATGAGATTGCGCACAGTTTGTTCGTTATCTGTGCGCACGTAGTACTTTTAGTGCGCACGCGTCAGTTGTATATATCAATCGTATTTCGTCCAAAGCTGTGTAAAACATAAACTAAACTATTTAATGTTCATGAATTTTCGTTTATTACGTGTACTTCAAACAGGCACTATCATTACATTGTATTTAGTGTACATGTATGCATCAATGTACAGTTAAAGCATAACACTAAAACCTGCTCTGATATAAATAGGCACTTGTAGCTTTGGTTCACAAGTTCCTGCGAACAAAAAATTGAATATACTATCAATGAATAATTAAATACTCGGATTTATTAACACTGTATGGCAGGTTCTAATGGTATTTATAAGTGAGATATAATAGAGATTTCCCCAACGACCACACCACATAGCAACAGTAGCTAGGGAGGCAGTGATTGCGGGATCGGTGCATTCCCAAGTTGAGCGTCATTTTTATTTTAAGTTCGATTTTACAGTTTATGATGAATTATTATCTTGACTACAAGCATATATGTTATATATCTATCTTATATAAGATTGTGTAGTTTTATTTACATGTATTATTATTCTTCACTGCCTAGAATGTTGTCATTCAGACACTTTTCCTCTAATATATGGCTTATTTACATTTATTGTTATGCTTCAGTGCCTAGAATGTCTCATGTCTCCTCCATGTTCATCATGTTGTACGTTGTTCATGTTTATCGTTGCTCCATGTTCATCATGTTGTACGTTGCTCGTCTTTATCGTTGTTCCATGTTCATCATGTTGTATGTTGTTCGTCTTTATCGTTGTTCCATGTTCATCATGTTGTACGTTGCTCGTCTTTATCGTTGTTCCATGTTCATCATGTTGTACGTTGTTCGTCTTTATCGTTGTTTCACGTTCATGTTGTACGTTGCTCGTCTTTATCGTTGTTCCATGTTCATCATGTTGTATGTTGTTCGTCTTTATCGTTGTTCCATGTTCATCATGTTGTACGTTGCTCGTCTTTATCGTTGTTCCATGTTCATCATGTTGTACGTTGTTCGTCTTTATCGTTGTTCCATGTTCATGTTGTACGTTGCTCGTCTTTATCGTTGTTCCATGTTCATCATGTTGTACGTTGTTCATCTTTATCGTTGTTTCAAGTTCATCATGTTGTACGTTGTTCGTCTTTATGTAAGTCTCCTCCATGTTCATCGTGTTGTTCGTCTTGTTTCAAGTTCTCACAGTTTTGTGTCTTCGATCATGATTGTTTGAGTAACCGCTGACTGCACGTACCTGGAATCTCCATTCTCATCACCAGGCTCCTCATCCTGCGTGTTGTCACGTGGGTGTTGGCAAGCTCTTAAACAGACAAGTGCGCATTGACATTTTTGTGTGAGAATACTCTCGAGATCGCTACGAAAACCTGGAATTCTGAAATAATACACAATAGTATTGACAAACGAGTTTCCGTACTGGAGGAACTTGGTCGTTATGACAACGTGAGCATTATCGATTCCATATCGATTATTGGACATGTATTTGACCAGGATGATGACTTGGAATGGCAGCCATGAGATCAGAGACAGGAATGTGACGAGGAAGAGAGTTTTGATGAAATTCACTTGACGTTGGTTGCGATTATTCTTGTGGAAATCTTTCTGTTTTGTTAGTTTGATTCCAATGGATGTATATGAAAAGATGATCAAGGCAACAGACAGCGACAATAACGACGCAATGATATAGGTTGGTGATATGGGCAGTATGTCAGGAGGAACTAGAAACGCTACACCAGCTACACTACTTGACAACAACCAGATAACCGCTATTACAATGCCATATTTGGAAGCACGAAGAAACTTGTAGTGGACTGGGAACAAGGTAGCATGCATTCGTTCCAAGGCTATCGCGGTCAAAGAGAACAAAGAAGCCAAACCAGTGAACATATCAAACATAACATTGATGTAGAAATCAAAATGGTATTGCCACAACGGTTCTCCTATGACGTAGATCTGAAAGACCGTTGCTAAGCAACCGACAAGGAGATCAGCTACTGCGAGGTTCACCATCAAGATATTGCTTTTCTTTGAACGATACTTTTTTGATGTGAACACCATTATTGCTAGGGTATTGACTACAATGATGACTAGAGCTTCTATTATGAAAACACAAACCCATATCACAGCATGGTTGTATTGTAAAGTCCCAACCTCGATCGCTGAATCATCGTCTGATGGAGGGACTGGGGACGACGATGGACTTTCGGTCTTGATTGACATATCTATGGATAAAATAGTTCTGTTATATATATACATAGATATATTATCATACAATAGTATAAAAGGCAACTTGAAATATGAAATAGTTGTGTCTATTTTACCGACCTTTTGACTAGCTCATTGGCAAAAAACTATACTTTTAAATACAACATTTACCTATATCATGTTCCAAGTTACTCTTACTGACTTTGTTTTAAGATGTTTCACACAAGCTTTTGACCAGCTTGATATCCCTCCAACATTACTGACAGGATCTGTCCTGATCAACTATGTTTGTTCAGCTGTTTCATCGATGTTAATTGATTTCATCGAGTCGTTTTAATTGTACCTTTTCATTTATATTTTCCTCACTTCACATAGTTTAATGAAAAACTTAATTAACACGTCCGAATATTACTCTAATTGATCCAATCAGGCTTTCTATTTAAAACTAAGTAACGTTGATTAAAATAGAATTTCAATAAAACCACAAAAAGCCAGCTATGAATTAATTAATAGTTTTGTTTGTACGTTGGAGAAAACCCAATCCGATTTATTAACTGTTCCAAACATCTTAATAGTACAATGGCAGAAATCGTTTAGTGTTCAGGTTTTTATATATATATATATGTGATATCTACATAGCGAGAAGAAAATCCCTTTAGTTTTAATTTAAGAAATGAGCGTTGCTGATAAAATGATATTATCTTGACAAGCATTAAGTTTTTGCTTCCATAGTTAAAAGCCGAACTGCAATTAGAGTTGAGATACTAACAAAGATATCATCACACTTTCTTCTCCAAACTTTTATAGTAGGTTTTCTCATGTTAAAAGACGGTGTTTTATCTATTATATTGCATGAGCTTCCCAAGATATTAAATTAATCAAAGTGTTACTTCATTAATAGATGACGACCTACCTTCTTCAATGAACAACAGTTTCAATTAGGATAGACTGAATTGTCTTCGAACATTAATAGTTGGGCAATCATTCATAAAGTTTGATGTCCTGAGAAAGCTATGGTTGTTCAATAAACCCGGTTCTTTTCTTATCGATGTATTAAATACCTCCAACAAAGATTTGACTGTCCACTTATATTAGATGGTCTTTCAAACAAAGTTTGGACTATGCATTAAGGTACGTTCCTCAGCCAGTACTGTCCAACTGAAATAGCTTTCAAATGCTTTAATATACATTGAGTTGGGACCAGCTGATCAAATAACTTGTCTTTCAAGTTTACTCCATTAGTCATGTTTTCGTTTATGTGTGTAAATACTACACGTAGATAACAAAGGCCCTAGTTATATTATTATCCACCCGTACCAATTAATAGTTGGTTTAATATAATCTACCCGTACCAATTAATAGTTGGTTTAATATAATATACCCGTACCAATTAATAGTTGGTTTAATATAATCCACCCGTACCAATTAATAGTTGGTTTAATATAATCCACCCGTACCAATTAATAGTCGGTTTATTAAATATAATATACCCGTACCAATTAATAGTTGGTTTAATATAATCCACCCGTACCAATTAATAGTCGGTTTATTAAATATAATATACCCGTACCAATTAATAGTTGGTTTAATATAATCTACCCGTACCAATTAATAGTAAATAAAAAGTTAGATTGGTCTTTGCCAATCACCTTTTCTAAGCTTGACAAAAATAATATAGCAAAACCATTATTCATTCTATTCAATATCACATTTCCCATTTATTTCAATTTTCCAATTTGTTTTCTTTCTGTTTCTTTATACGTGTTGACTTAATTAAGCCTGGCCTTTCTCTGTTCGTTTAGTTCTTTTCTTCTCATTGAACCTTTAATAAGTTTAATATTTTAATTCCCAGTCAGTAAAACTGAAATAGTCTATGAGTATTATAACTATTGTGCTGTGTTAAAGTGGTAATGACAGATATCAATTGTTTCTTGACTCGGTGTTCTCAAAAACCATTTTTAAAGATGGCTTGAAATTCCTGTCACTATTCAGCGACATCACTTTGACAAGATGTGTTTGTTTATCCTGATAATTCTTGTTTCTCGACACAAGGTAGAACGTAAATAGCAAACAGGTTAAACTGGTTTAGTTTTTCTGACAATTTGCAATCATAGAAATTCTTAGAAATATTGAAATAGGTACACATGGCTGATTCATTGATTCTGTTTATCCTGATATCATCATTCTTGTTTGTGGACAAATTGTGACTAGCAATTAGGTTAAACTGGTTTAGTTCTTTTGACAGTTGATAATTGTTTATTAAAAATACTAAAACAGTTTTTGCACATGGTTGATTTACTGATGTATTCATAAATGCTATTTCAGTGTAACTTGTGTTGACGGGGAAATAGAAATCGAATAAATAAAGCCTTGTTATTACAATTAATTGAGTCAATAATTTTATTTGTGTTTTATTCAATTCAGGTTTTCACAATATTTTTGTTTGATTTACATGTGTCTTAAAGTGATTATGAAATTGCTTGCACCTTGTATTGTGTGTATAAAGGATATTTTAATTACCATAGGAAACTTATTGTTCACAACTGAAATCTTTAAATTTCTTTTACACTTTTTTATACTAAATCTACGCCTGGTCTCAGTGTTTTACTTAATAATTTCAGTTGTCGTCGTCATGGCAATCGTCTATCTTATCCAATGGGATTTCTTCCACTCTGCGAGACTCGTCTCTGATTGGTTGAAACTTACAGAGCATTTTGAAGAGAGTTATTTTAAACTCTGGCATTTGGAACGAGTAAATGATCGGGTTGACAAATGAATTCATGTATTGCAACAGCTTACAGAAAAACAACACATTCAAAGGTAAACGATGTTTCAAACAAAAATCACAGAAAAAGTTGATGATATTGAGAAGATGAAAAGGAAGCCATGTGAACACGAACATTGTCGTAATCATGAAGATCATGCGGGCAAACTTCTTCTCGGGATTCCTGTGGTTTTGTCGATAGTGATAATGTACTTTAAACCAGATACCAATGTACGATGCACACATGATAACGAGGCAGACTGTAAGACAACTGAACATGATATAGAAGAAATGGTTGAAACTAATCACTTCATATCGATAGAGCACGTGTAGTGTGGTGATAACCGCTGACATAGCCCATAATATGATTACCATGGTTAGATATGGCTGCATCTTCTGTGTGACACGATACTTGAGGGGAAAGACGAATGCATAGAGTCGTTCCAAGGCAATGGCTGTTAGTGTAAATACTGAAGCAAATCCTGATGCTATATCTACCGCAGTATACACAGTCTGATAGTCTCTGTTAGTCAAATGATAGTTAAGTAATATAATATACATGGGCACAGTGATCACTCCAATCATCATATCAGCAACAGATAGGCTAACAAGGAAATAACATGCACGCATGCGTATTAGCTTCTTGCTGGTGATGAACGCAGCAATGGTGAAACAGTTTCCTATGATAATGGCAAGTGACGTCACTCCATAGGCAAAACTCCAGAATAATATTGATGAAGGCGTCATGGTTACCTAGAACCGTAACAATTGCATTAGACATAACGTCATAGTGTAATTGTTGATTCACATTTTATATTGAGTAAAACAAAAGAAAAATAAATATATTTTACTAATGTTAATCAACTATTGAAAAAAAAACCTTGTAGCAGCATTCAAATAAACACATCGTTTCATTAGTAAATAGTGAACATATTTCTAGTAAATTGAATAAATCGATAATGATGTTGTTTTCATTAATCTACTGAAAATACAAATATTGATATCAAAATTGATTGATTTATAGACATTTTAAATAAACAAAAGTGAACTAATAACTTTTGCTAGATACAGTAGTAATCTGCCTTTGGTATTTATTGCAATCCACAGGGCTGTTTACTGATCTATTATTCAATTGTAACTTTGACGATATCATAAATATTTATTATGCTTCTTAAACCATCTAATTATTCAGTTACAGGGTACCACAATTGCTTAACAAACTACCATAATCTTTAATACGGTTGCACCTTCAATTATTGCCCGTAAAAAAACCTTTGAACATTTCTCGTATAGTTTTTCCGTGCCACTAGTTTGATTGCTTGGAGGAAATAAGCTTGAAATCGGAAACACTGTCAGTGTGATCTTCAAATGCTCTTGATAATATTGATCACTGGCAGCTGGGAAATGCATAATTACATCAACCACAAACAAAGATCGTTTTTTGTACATTACTTTACTGATTATTTAGTTCTAGTGTTTATTACTAAAAGTTGGTTTAACACCCATAGTGTCACCAACATCGCCATAAAACTTGAACAAATACAGAGTTTTAATTTCCAAAAGTATATATTTTTTGGTTTTTATTTTAACTAACTTATATTTGAAACATTTGTCGTCCTTTTAGGAATGGTTGCATTATTTTTGCCTATATTTATTGATGTTTTTTTATACTAGATGACAAAGAATTATTGATTTTATTTGATGTCAAATCAATATGTACCTAGGTATCATACTATTATAAACATTTTAACATCTAGTTTGTCATTTCACTTACCTGAGTGATTCTAGTCAGTATATATTGTGTCGTTGACCTTCTCCTCCTCTATGGTTAATAGGGTACATTTATGCATAAACTATTACGTGTGATAAAGTAGAAACCCCACTAGTTTGTTGTTACAACTATTTATATTGCACCTTGGTCGTAACCAACACGTTGTAATTTCTATTCAAAATAGTGATTTAGAGAATATCTCAAACTATAACTAACCAATGTTCGTGTCAAGTCATCTCTCGCTAATCCAGCAGTCTGGTTTGCAAAACAATGAGGCCATAGCGCATGCGCAAACAATACCCAAATACTTACTAACGAGTATGAGGTCATAGCAACTTTAATCATTTTGTGTAGAGCTGTCTTCTTCATAACATCTTCTTTTACAATATTAAACAGTATTTTCTCTTTAGAACCTTAGTATTGGAGGCATGCTGATATCCTTCATTACTCATTCTAGCATGTAAGTGTAAATCCCCTTCAAAGGAAGCCTTTCCGCTCATTTAATTAATTAAATGTGTTCCTAATCCTACCTACATCTACTATTCTACTATTTAACATCCCTCTAGACGTTTCTAACATATTTTTTTAAATTGAAAGAGCGAGTTAAGAGAATTAATTTTTAATATTGTAAAGAAAACATGAGTAATGGTCATGCGCAGTAAGAGTATCACCTGCACGGTCACTTTAACGTTATACAAACTAGATTGAATTTTCTTTTATAACCTTATTATCTTATTCATTTGTTTATAGTAGACATTCTGTGCAATCTGTATAATGGAAAACAAAAATAAACTATATTCTTCAATTAGAGAAATACTGATACAATTATTCGATTATCGACGCCTGATATCCATTCAATAAATCACCAATTCTCTACAAATATTAACCGATTGAATAAACTAAAAATACACTCAGCCCAGTAATGTACTGTCAATGTGGCTGACGGTCGAAGCCCTGGGGCGAACGATGTCGATTCCCATCCACCACCATTAGTGTTAGACAACTAGTAGTAAATTGCTTTAAGTAGTAATTGACATTTTCCAGTTATCATCAACTTTGATATATTGGTCAGATCCAATGTTGATGTAAACATTTACATCATCAATCAATACAACATCATCAATCAATCAGCCAATCAATCAATCAATCAATCAATCAAATAATCAGCCAATCAATCAATCAATCAATCAATCAATCAAATAATCAGCCAATCAATCAATCAATCAATCAATCAATCAATCAATCAATCAATCAATCAATCAATCAATCAATCAATCAATCAATCAATCAATCAATCAATCAATCAATCAATCAATCAATCAATCAATCAATCAATCAATCAATCAATCAATCAATCAGCCAATCAGCCAATCAATCAATCAATCAATCAATCAATCAATCAATCAATCAATCAATCAATCAATCAATCAATCAATCAATCAATCAATCAATCAATCAATCAATCAATCAATCAATCAATCAATCAATCAATCAATCAATCAATCAATCAATCAATCAATCAATCAATCAATCAATCAATCAATCAATCAATCAATCAATCAATCAATCAATCAATCAATCAATCAATCAATCAATCAATCAATCAGTCAATCGGCCAATCAATCAGTCAATCGGCCAATCAATCAGCCAATCAATCAATTAATCTATCAATCAATCATCCAATCAATCAATTAATCAATCAATCAATCAATCAATCAGCCAATAAATCAATCAATCAGTCAATAAATCAATCAATCAGTCAATCAATCAATCAGTCAATCAATCAGTCAATCAATCAGTCAATCAATCAATTAATCAATCAATCTAACAGCCAATCAATCAATCAATCAATCAATCAAATAATCAGCCAATCAATCAATCAATCAATCAATCATCAATCAATCAGTCAATCAATCAATCAGTCAATAAATCAATCAATCGGCCAATCAATCAGTCAATCGATCAATAAATTAATCAATCAATCAATCAATCAATCAATCAATCAATCAATCAATCAATCAATCAATCAATCAATCAATCAATCAATCAATCAATCAATCAATTATCCAATCAATCAATTAATCAATCAATCAATCAGCCAATAAATCAATAAGTTAGTCAATCAATCAGTCAATAAATCAGCCAATCAGCCAATCAATCAATTAATCAATCAATCAATCAATCAGCCAATCAATCAATTAATCAATCAATCAATCAGCCAATCAATCAATCTGTCAATAAATCAATCAATCGACCAATCAATCAATCATCCAATCAATCATCCAATCAATCAATCAATCAATCAATCAGCAAATGAATCAATCATCCAATCAATCAATCAATCAACCAATCGTTCATCAAATAATCACCTTTTTCCATCCATTCATTCATGCATCCATTCCCTCATCCATCTCTCTATCATTCATTTGATATATTCTCGTATTTATTAGTGTAGCATACTAAGTGGTCGCTAAAGGAAATACTGTCATCTTATTTTAGAACCAGACTGTAAACCTGATATTTGTACAAGAAGACTAAACCACTTAACAAACAGATTCTTGTCTCTGAAGCGGCTTCTATTAAAAACACTTTATTTTTTTATACTGAAATACCGAGAAAAACAATATAATAATGATATATATAGCAGTGATATTTTACCAGCAAACTCGACATTCTTCCGAGAAGACTTGAGATATCAACGAATTATTGAACCTTAATCTTAATCTATTAAGATATTTCTATTCGAGATTATACACGGATTACCTACACAACGACAAAATAGGAAATTGTTAAAAGGTCAATGTTGAAAGTGGGAGGTATTTATCATTATCGTTATCAGTATTCTCCTCATTACTATCATCATTATCAATATCATTATCATTGTTATTATCATTATCATTATCAATATCATTATCATTGTTATTATCATTATCATTATCATTGTTATTATCATTATCATTATCAATATTCTCCTCATTACTATCATCATTATCAATCATTAATTTATTCATCATCATCATGATCATCACCATCGCTCATTATCACTATCATCATCATCGTCATCATCATTATCGATCATCGTCATCATCATCATCGTCATCATCATTATCGATCATCGTCATCATCATTATCGATCATCGTCATCATCATCATCGTCATCATCATTATCGATCATCGTCATCATCGATCATCGTCATCATCATTATCGATCATCGTCATCATCATTATCGATCATCGTCATCATCATCATCGTCATCATCATTATCGATCATCGTCATTATCGATCATCGTCATCATCATCATCGATCATCGTCATCATCATCATCGTCATCATCATTATCGATCATCGTCATCATCATTATCGATCATCGTCATCATCATTATCGATCATCGTCATCATCATTATCGATCATCGTCATCATCATTATCGATCATCGTCATCATCATTATCGATCATCATCATCATCATTATCGATCATCATCATCAATCATTATCTTCGTTATTATCATCGATCATTATCCGATCATGATCATCGTCATCATCATTATCATTATCGATCATTCTCATCACCATGAGATGGTTTACAGTCTATTCTAAGAAAGGGGTTGTTTCAAAGGTAAGTCCTTGCTTCCACCTGGTTTGGTCAACTTGGTGCCAAAATAATCCCTAAAAAACGTATATTCCTAAAAAAAACATCGTATCCACTCAACGTTTGATCATATAACGAAAGGACAATTAGAAAATTAATGATTTTTCAATTCCATGCACTTACACGTTTAAAGTGTGTAATTGTTTTAAGTGTAATTGTAATGTGCTGCTGATGTTCCACTGATGTGTAAAATGAATACAAAACATACTTGAAATAAAGGGAAATAACAGTGAAAATAGTAATAAGGTTTCCTGTAGTGCGGAGGGTTGTTATTATAGGTATTGTTTATATGATAAACCATTTCCCATTACATTTGTACATTCAGCTGAACACAACGTTTTTTCAC
Organism: Metridium senile; assembly: GCA_949775045.1. Classification (NCBI taxonomy): domain Eukaryota; kingdom Metazoa; phylum Cnidaria; class Anthozoa; order Actiniaria; family Metridiidae; genus Metridium; species Metridium senile. The sequence continues at coordinate 16,455,671 of OX459106.1, forward strand.
TGTTTTATTTGCGATTTAATCCATGTTAATAACGCAACATATCTAAAAGTTTATTATTTTATACTACACACACGTAAATGATTTTTACTCAGTGATCTTGTTTGGCGATCTTCTCATACTGTGTTTTGTTATACGTAATGTTTTACGCAATGTTCTGGTACGTAACCATGCTACTGATGGATTGTCCATCTTCTCATACTACGTACTGTTTACTGTTTACGTAATAGTTTATGCAGTGATCTAGTACGTAACCATGCTACTGATGGATTGCCGATATTTATACTACGTACTGTTTTACGTAATGGTTTACGTAGTGATCTAGTACGTAACCATGCTACTGATGGATTGCCGATATTTATACTACGTACTATCTTACGTAATGGTTTATGCAGTGATCTAGCCATGCTACTGATGGATCGTCGATCTTCTTATACTACGTACTGTCTTACGTAATGGTACGTTTATGCAGTGATCTAGCCATGCTACTGATGGATCGTCGATCTTCTTATACTACGTACTGTCTTACGTAATGGTTTACGCAGTGATCTAGCCATGCTACTGATGGATTGTCGATCTTCTTATACTACGTACTGTCTTACGTAATGGTTTACGGAGTGATCTAGCCATGCTACTGATGGATTGTCGATCTTCTTATACTACGTACTGTCTTACGTAATGGTTTACGCAGTGATCTAGCCATGCTACTGATGGATTGTCGATTTTCTTATACTACGTACTGTCTTACGTAATGGTTTACGCAGTGATCTAGCCATGCTACTGATGGATTGTCGATCTTCTTATACTACGTACTGTCTTACGTAATGGTTTACGCAGTGATCTAGCCATGCTACTGATGGATTGTCGATTTTCTTATACTACGTACTGTCTTACGTAATGGTTTACGCAGTGATCTAGCCATGCTACTGATGGATTGTCGATCTTCTTATACTACGTACTGTCTTACGTAATGGTTTACGCAGTGATCTAGCCATGCTACTGATGGATCGTCGATCTTCTTATACTACGTACTGTCTTACGTAATGGTTTACGCAGTGATCTAGCCATGCTACTGATGGATCGTCGATCTTCTTATACTACGTACTGTCTTACGTAATGGTTTACGCAGTGATCTAGCCATGCTACTGATGGATTGTCGATCTTCTTATACTACGTACTGTCTTACGTAATGGTTTACGGAGTGATCTAGCCATGCTACTGATGGATCGTCGATCTTCTTATACTACGTACTGTCTTACGTAATGGTTTACGCAGTGATCTAGCCATGCTACTGATGGATTGTCGATCTTCTTATATTACGTACTGTCTTACGTAATGGTTTACGCAGTGATCTAGCCATGCTACTGATGGATTGTCGATCTTCTTATACTACGTACTGTCTTACGTAATGGTTTACGGAGTGATCTAGCCATGCTACTGATGGATCGTCGATCTTCTTATACTACGTACTGTCTTACGTAATGGTTTACGCAGTGATCTAGCCATGCTACTGATGGATTGTCGATCTTCTTATACTACGTACTGTCTTACGTAATGGTTTACGCAGTGATCTAGCCATGCTACTGATGGATTGTCGATCTTCTTATACTACGTACTGTCTTACGTAAACATTTTCTAAATTCCGTGATACCCAGGGAGTACACCAAGGGGTTCAGTATTGAGTTTGAATACTGTAGTAGTTTGATGATGAAAATAGGAGATCTCGATATTCTTGGCTCACAAGCACATATGTAATATATCATATTGAGTGTTTGGAATGGCAACCACGTGATCACAAACGTACTAGTTACTATGACAACGACATAGGTCATTTTTCTTTCTCTCTTGACTTGATAGTTTGACTTGCCACTTCGTAAGCTTGTTCTTGAGAGTCGTTTTGATTGTGCTTCGTTTTTGATCGACATCCACATATATGTGTAGGAAGAAATAATGACAATGAATGATAACGATACTGATATTAGAATCAAATAAAAATACACCCGAAACGGTGGAAATCCCACGTAGTAAGATGGTATATAGAACACACTAAGAAGACAAGAGATCCCCCAGGGTACCCGTACTAGGTACCAGTATAGCTTTCTAGAAGTCTTACGATGTGCTTGTGGTTTGATGACAGAGAATAATCTTTCTATTGCGATGGCTGTTAATGTGAAGATAGATGCTAACCCAGAAAACACATCAATGAACAAGAATAGAGCCTTTAGATAGGCATAGTAAACATCGAAGTTGTTTTTTGATGACATTATTAGTAATATTGTATTCAGAGGTACTCCTAACATGCCTACAAGGCTATCAGCTATAGCCAAGCTAAGTAAAAACGAGTTTTCCTTTTTCTTTTTTAGCTGTGGACTTGTACGGAATATCTTGATAGTTATCACGTTGGTAATCACGATGAATACTGACGTTAACGAGAAGGCAGCACACCATACTCCTAGCTCCGCTAAACTTTCTTCAAACACACTGTCGTTTTGTGTATCGATTGAATGATTTCGTTGGCAAGAACCATTCACACGATATCGTCCTTGGCAATGGTCTTGGAAGGAAGAATTGACTGGCATCATGACTTGATGGTTTGTACCTACAAGTCGATTGTAAGGAAAGCCAGCCTTTATTCTATCTACAGACCAATAAACACCTTGTTCCAACAGACTAGTGTGGTAACGGTCTCTATAGCCTGTTGTAGAATAGACTAGCGAGGGATTACATCAGTAACTAGTCTCTTTAGCCTGTTGTAGAATAGACTAGCGAGGGATTACATCAGTAACTAGTCTCTATAGCCTGTTGTAGAATAGACTAGCGAGGGATTACATCAGTAACTAGTCTCTATAGCCTGTTGTAGAATAGACTAGCGAGGGATTACATCAGTAACTAGTCTCTTTAGCCTGTTGTAGAATAGACTAGTGAGGGATTACATCAGTAACTAGTCTCTTTAGCCTGTTGTAGAATGGACTAGCGAGGGAATACTAACTAGTCAAGGCTGCTAACGGCTAGCAGTGCAACCGCGCTATTTGCCAGATGTCCTCTATTTTAAGCACTATTAACAAGAACAGACATTTCTTAAGGACATTTTCTACAGTGAAAAGCTGCCCTTCTAAGTAGTATGTTGCTAGCAAATTTTACCATTTAAAAGATAAGTCTAGTTATGATGCGCAAATTCCCATCAAATACTGAAGGTAATTCACGCTTCAACACATAGTCCACACAAATCCATGATAAGAACAAATGTGCAGTTAGTACTTTGTGGATTACTATTCCTTAATGGGCAATACGATTAACCTTGATAAGCGTGTTGTTTCACAATAATCCTGTTTTACTAAATCCTAAAAAAGACCAATAGACAGTGCCTGAATCAACAACTCCATCCACCTTTTCTATAACGGTTTTATTGCGCATACTCCGTGATGAAGGCCCTTAACAGCTTAGATAAAGCCAATCACGTCCCATCAATACAAGAAACATTCTTGCTTTTGGCGGCTTCTTATTTATGGCCGAACTTTGCTAATAATAAAACAACAGACACAAGAACCGCGGATGCGTATTTCGAAAACCATGTATTGCAGGATTTCCTTATTCCTTAAGACTTCCCCACTAGGTTCTTCGAGAAGCCTTAAGCTGTAGTGTGGGTTTCCCTTGAGGCATTTCACTTGTGTATTTCTTGATGTTGCCCTAAATATTGTTGCTATTGAACATAAAAGCGATTAGTCAATTTAATTGATGTTACTAGCAAAATTGCGTGGTTCAAAATCCAATCTCCTAATTCATTTTATCGTGCTGTGCCTTTTATAGAACGTCCCTACTGTTTACTTCAATGGCTAATCGTGTTACCTCGACTTACTGACTCTCAAAATAATAATACCGACATCATTAGAAAACTAAAAAAAAATATGAATAAATAAACAGCAACAACAGTAGGTGATGAGTGATAGCTGATCGTATCAATTATAGTGCACATTATCATATCAAGGTTGCACTAATCGTTAAATTACGTCATCAATCTGATTTAATATCTTATCGTCACCATTATCGATCACCCGGTCACTACACTTAGCTTGTGGTCAAACTGCTGGCTTTAACCCTCAAATAACCTCGATTTCCGCCGGTAACACTGTAGTATTTGTTTCTAATTAGAAATATTATTATTAATGATTTATAAGAGTTTCCACTCATAAAATAGTACACGAGACGTGAAGTCGCGGTGACCCAGCATGATAACTCTTAATGAGGCTTATTACACTCCTACTCCACAATGCATTGTGGGTGTAAATAACATTGTAATATATTATTGTATTTATGTTATATATGCCCTTCTTATGTACAATATTATATATACCCACAATGCATTATGGGCTAGGACAAGTGGGATAATTTATATAATGTTATATTTACCCACAATGCATTATGGGCTAGGACAAGTGGGATAATATATACAATGTTATATCTACCCACAATGCATTGTGGGCTAGGACAAGTGGGATAATATATACAATGTTATATTTACCCAGAATGCATTGTGGACTAGGACAAGTGGGATAATATATACAATGTTATATATACCCACAATGCATTGTGGACTAGGACAAGTGGGATAATATATACAATGTTATATATACCCACAATGCATTGTGGACTAGGACAAGTGGGATAATTTATACAATGTTATATTTACCCACAATGCATTGTGGGCTAGGACAAGTGGGATAATTTATACAATGTTATATATACCCACAATGCATTGTGGACTAGGACAAGTGGGATAATTTATACAATGTTATATTTACAAAGTTTCAATTTATAATAATGAAAATAATTATTAATTGTAAAAAGTAGCATATGATATTATCAATCTCTATATTACATCCTACTACGCATTGTGACTTCGTAAGAACTTACTATTATTATTATTATTATTATTATTATTATTATTATTATTATTATTATTATTATTATTATTATTATTATTATTATTATTATTATTATTATTATTATTACGATCTTTAATATATTACACTTTGCGCTGTTTTTTAATAAGAAACCATTCACTTTGATTATTGTATGTGCGATCGTGTGTTGTTATAATATTACCAGCGACACGAGCTGCTTATGTTAATCCATTGTTGTGTTTGTAAGAGCGTAGTTTTGACGATTTAAAGCCGTTACTAACCCATATGAATACCGATTCAGTTAAATAAGAAAATATGATGAATCATTGCCTTTCCTACCTCTATACAGGACTGTTCTTAGAGTCCTACTAACCTAAACGATTTTATACAATTTATGGATTGATTATTTCATAAAAAAAAGACAAAGGGATTTTTTTTTAATTAATAATTGTTGTCTGTTTTTCATATGATTTGTACTGTAGATCGGATGCCTTCTCAGCATGTATGTCTGAATATATGTAGCATTGTTTTCATCATGTGTTCTAGAATAAGAATACTTTTCTATCGTTTTGCATATGTCTAAATCAGTAATATGATCAGTTATCTTATGAATAAAGATTGTAGAATCTTTATTTCAAATCCAGTGATTTGTGCTACTAAAAGAACTGGTATTTTCAATGTGTGTAGTATGTTTAATAAGATTTAATGCGTTTTGATTATTCTAGAAAATAACAGCTACAACAGATTATTATGGCTTTAAAAAGACTGTATCAAGCAGCTTATTATGCAGCCGAGTGGGATTTATTACCATAAATGAGGATAACATACAAACAGTGTCTCCCTATAGTTGGAGTTAATCTGGTGGCGACCTGTACATCGATATATAAAAACCAAGGTAAGGTTATACTTAACTAATAGAATAGTTCTATGTGATATATATCAATGTGAGAGAGAGAAATTAACGTTGTCGATGTGCAATTGTTCATATTATATATAGCTTGCTATATCCCACTTAAACAAACAACTCGATTTATTGGCTACACCTTTCGCTAGGTATAATACAATATATATCTACAAGCCATTAACAAAGTTATTCATCGAATATAAAACTACCGGCTTTAAAATAAAGAATAATAGAACTTACTCGGCCACAGTGAATTAACGGTGTCACCAATAGAACACTGAGTAAAAATATCGTGATTCACTAGACAGCAATAATCAGTAGAAGGTAGATAGGTTCGATGTAGAAAGGCGATATATATCCTGTATAAACTGATTTAAAATGAATTTCGATCAGTAGAGAAGTTTAAAGCCCAGCTGCCTACAGCACTTGTTTACGGGAAAAATCTTTGGTGTTTACCCAACATTGCTAATAATAACAACGATATATGTTTCATTTTACATGTGTTATTCTCGAAACAAATCAAGAATTAAAAAACTCGTTGAATAGGTTGGTTATCACAGCACATAATGCTGTTACTATGAATTATCAGTAAATCGGCCATTACGCAGTCCTAGGGCTATCATACAGGGAAGATAGCTAGCCATGCAAACAAACTATAGCTATTCATGTTGTTGTTGTTTTAACGAATGATCGTGGTAGAAAGGATGGAATATTGTTTTAAAAACGAACGAAGCCCACAATTACTAATACTTGATAAAGTAACATAAATTATATTTGGGATTCAATCACCAGTAGATAAAACTTCAGTGTTGTTTAAAGCTAATTTGAGTAATTACAAGTGATTTCATATCAACCACAGTAATCCAACTAGCATTTACACGGCCTTTGACATATATACATATATATATATAGATAAATATTATTCTATCAGATATTCTGTACAGTTGAACACCGATGAGGTGTAATTCTGTAAATGATTGATAATCATCCATTAATGGAGAAGTGGTACTAACAGAAAACGGGGCTTTACTTTAGTGTCCTCTTAGCATCTCTATAGTTAGTGGTATTGTCAGATGTCGCTGGTGTTCTTGTGTTGTACGTTTGAAGGGGATTTCCATCAAAACATACAGCTAACAGCCCTTTGAGATGATTGCGTTTGTTCTTTAATGTCAGATTACTTGAGTCAAGAAGATGTTTAAAAAGCTCATTTACATAAATACATATAGTAGATAAAACGGCTGTTTACAATGGCTTTCTATTTATACTAACGCGTTTTAGCGTTACCGATATAAGGAAACGATTGCTTATCAACATATTATAATTATTAAAATTATTCGATATGTGATGGTTGCCATATATCCATATGGTTTCAGTTTGTATTCATTGTATCTAACAGGACCATGGTTTCAGTTTGTATTCATTGTATCTAACAGGACCATGGTTTCAGTTTGTATTCATTGTATCTAACAGGACCATGGTTTCAGTTTGTATTCATTGTATCTAACAGGACCATGGTTTCAGTTTGTATCCATTGTATCTAACAGGACCATGGTTTCAGTTTGTATTCATTGTATCTAACAGGACCATGGTTTCAGTTTGTATTCATTGTATCTAACAGGACCATGGTTTCAGTTTGTATCCATTGTATCTAACAGGACCATGGTTTCAGTTTGTATCCATTGTATCTAACAGGAGTTATGTTCAATTAAAGTAACGGTTTCCGTTCAGAGAGTGTTCTGGTCGACCCGCCTACGTTCTGGTGTCAGCGGTGGGATGGAACAAAACAAAACAAAAGAGATTGATAGCTGGCTAAATTCATTGAATTATCATACAGCTGCCATTTCATTCGATCATGGCATTAAATTGTTCCATATTATATATGTTTTTCAAGCAGATACAACAGCAGCAGACAGCGGTGGTTATTATCTTTGTGAAAGGAAAATCAAAAGATTATATGAAATGAAAATTGTTTTTTATCTCAAACTACTGGACACCTAGAACAATTTACAGTTTGTGTAGATATATCGTTTATTCGAAAGATGCATGTATATATACTACGACACCATGTAGAGAATATAGAATAATGTCTATGCAGATATATCGTTTATGTGATATACCACGACAGAATGTACAGATTATCGTAGTTATAAAACAGTTCTAGTACTTACTGGAGTGTGCTTATAGTATCCTAGTGTAAGGACCCTACACCAAATAGTGAAAGGAACAATATCAAAATAAAACAACGAATAAATGGAACTAGATATATATATCATAAAATATTAGATGAACTGCGGTTGTGTTGCCAAGGAAACGAAAGGACCAACAAAGGTCACTGTATAAAAAGTTTGTAAGTACTTACTGACGCTTAGGAAGTTTAAGTAAAATAGTTTTATCTATGTATATATAATCACTGAGATCGTTAGCATAGGTATATTATTTTTTATCATTGGGGCCAGTTTTATCTATCTATATATAATCACTGAGATCGTTAGCATAGGTATATTATTTTTTATCATTGGGGCCAGTTTTATCTATCTATATATAATCACTGAGATCGCTAGCATAGATATATGTTGTTTTATCATTGGGGCCAGTTTTATCTATCTATATACAATCACTGAGATCGTTAGCATAGATATATGTTGTTTTATCATTGGGCCGGGCCAGCTTTATCTATGTATATATAATCACCACCCTCACAAGGGTGTAATCACTGAGATCGTTAGCATCTTTGCACGCAAACAACCTTAGGCCTGAGGCTAGACCGATTCGTTACATATTAAATTATGTTATCTTGAAAACTTGTATTTATAAATCCTGAAGACTTTGGCTAAAGTAAGGTTAAATGTACTATATTTAAATTAAAAGGAAAAGATTATAGTTGATGTAATAAAGGTCTTATCAATATAGCATCTAACAGCAATAGCAGTCGACATATATTGGAACTGCAGTATATTCAATAACTGAATAGAAAAAACATGATTTTTTTCCTATGGTACAAACATTTTTGAGGATAAAGAAATGAGATGAATGCAAACATGTCTAGTGTAAAAGCACAAGGCAAAGAAAGCAACACGATATTTAGTGTGCTGTTGTATTAATTAACAGCATGAAGGTATAGAAATCACTTCAAGTCGGCGTGGTGTCTGTAAAGCAAAGTGATTTGAAAAGTACCGGAAAATCCTTGACTTTATCACTTCCATTGTCAATAGTTTCTATACAATAATGAATTTGAATTTGTTTACAAAAATCTGATCAAACATCAAATGAATTGTTGGAGGATACACTTCTGTTATAACAAAATTAGATGAACCTCTAGTTTGGTGACCAAGGCGTTAGCTGTATTACGAGTAAGGACACTTACTTTAACTGTATCTTTTTTCTATTTACCTTAGCTGTATCTTATTTTTTGCAAGCTCATTTAAGTTGTGTTGGATATAGAATTCTTAATATAAATATTTAAGAGTCGCGCTGTGGGAGACATGCAATGATATTAATGTAAGATGTTTTTCGCCTTTAAAATATTAATCAGAGATTAGTTTGTAATTCGTTGATGTGTAAAACCTTTTAGAGGGATATATCTATCTTGCTACTAGCAAAACAAATATCAAAGATTGCCGTAGACCTTTTTTTTACCTACATTGTGGTCAACCATTAATGATTTGATAACAAACCAATTATAGCTTGGTTGTATAACATAGATAGTACTAGTAAGAATTGCTAGTAAGAGGCAATTTATCGATTAGTGGTTTATATTATTGAGCTAATTTTACATAACTAGTTTCTATATATCACATATTTACTTGCTAGTCGACCTTGCATGGGTTGAAATGAACGAGTTGCTGGTCTGTTTATATTGCTAACGAACTAGCATTGTGTTAGGTACTCATCATCGATGACTTGCCTATTTGATAACTGTCACTAATGTGTTTGAATACAATGGCATAATTACTTTTTTAAGATAGTTAGGTAGCCATGGTCAACGAGTTGTTTGGATGTCAACAATTTGTTTGTTTTTCTATCATTGCGTGAGATTGAGATAGCAATTTCCCATTAACTGCTGCCATACAAAGCTGGCAGTCCTTATCTCAACCATCAAGTGATTTCAATGATAGTGTACCATCAGCTTGCTTTGAACTGACTGCTTCGGTCAAACATACAATACGTACAGTGTAGTACAGGACTGCAGGTTGATATAACATGGTATATTATAGCTGGTAAGTGGATTAGTTACCCGTATTGCATGGCTAATCGTACACTATATGTATGCCTGCTTCATTCTAATATACAGTACGTATAGGACTGTAGGTGGATAACTAATAGGCTGTAAGTGAATAATGAATTGAAATGCGTTCGATGTGTAAGTGGATTAGTTACCCGTATTGCATGGCTAATCGTGTACACTATGTAGGGTTAATACATAGGCCTGTGACGTATCGTGCGCGATGCCACTCAGTACTATTCTTTATTAGTTCGTTACTGTCTTCAATATCAAGTAAGTAAAATTAAGCAATACGATTGGGTAAGATTCTGGCACTGTTTTGGACAGCAAAATAATATACTAAAAAAGATATCAGTATACGATTAGTGTGATTTGAACTTTAAAATTAATCCATATAAAGTAGTTTTCTATTCGAGTATATCAGATCAGTTTTTTTATTAGTTTTTTTAAAGTATCTCTACATTCTTCTCTGTGTGTCATTATTGATGAAAGGTTCGATTTCTTTTCTACGATTTCACGTCGACGCAAATTCGGTGAACGAGCGGCAATCACTTCGCCGTGAAAGCAGCGTAAACATAGCTGCCCAAGCGAATGGGCCTTCAGGCAGAGCATTTAGAATCACCACATGGGCTTGAATATCTATACAATCTTGACACACATCGCATGCTTTTAGCCTAAAATGGGCGTAGAATCACACGTTTCCCCCCATAATTCTATGCATTACTTATACAGCAATCTATTGATGAAATTGATAGTTCTGATAATACTAGTCGACAGCTTTGCACCACATTGTATATGGAAAGCTTATTCTAATTATATGGATCAGGTTTTTCCCTAGGCATAGGCTGTCTTACCCATAATCCTTTGTACTGATTTTTGTAAAGCGAAATATTAGGGCCATAATGTTGTCATAGCTTGTGCTTTTACCCATAATCCTTTGTTCTGATTTTTGTAAAGCCAAATGATGTTTATCGGGATCATAGTGTTGTCATAGCATGTGCTTTTACCCATAATGCCTTGTATTAGTTTGTATAAAGCGAAAGCCATGTTTATCAGGATCATAGTGTTGTCATAGCATGTGCTTTTACCCATAATGCCTTGTATTAGTTTGTATAAAGCGAAAGCCATGTGTATCAGGATCATAGTGTTGTCATAGCATGCTTTTACCCATAATGCCTTGTATTAGTTTATATAAAGCGCAAACCATGTGTATCAGGATCATAGTGTTATCATATAGCATGTGCTTTTACACATAATGCTTTGTATTAGTTTGTATAAAGCGAAAGCCATGTTTATCAGGATCATAGTGTTGTCATAGCATGTGTTTTTGCCCTAATAACCCTACACAATTTGACTGGTCAATATAGTAAAGATCTGAGTTTTATTTGTAAAGGAAATTACTTTTGCAAATCATGAATGTGCGAAGTTTAAACAAAAATCAAATCGACTTTAATATCCAGAAAAATAATATGATCTTTATGCATTACGCATGCGTGATTTCAGGTCAGCGGTAGAAACTAGCATCGAAAGATTAGTGTACCATAAGTAGCATGAAATATATACATTTTGATCTTGGTTTCTTGTGGTGTTCGGGCTATCTTGTCGGCGGTGTGGTTCTTTGATCGATTGTCCTTTCTCTAGTCTTTTGTTCTTCAATGGGCGATAAAAATAAAGTTTTTAATTAAGCAAATTATGACGTATCAGCTGACTATAATTCACTTTTGTACGACTATAAGTCCATCCTAATGATTGAAATTATCGATCTATATAATATATCATCTACTGGCACAAATTAATGTCATATTAAACACGGCTTTTTGTCCATCAGCATATTAACATGAAGTGCACGACTGAATGTTTTACGTTATTGAAAGTACTCTTTTACCTCAAAAGTAAGGGATTTGCAATAGATTTTTTCATTAAGACAAATGTATGGCTAAAAGTATGATCTTATAACATGTCGGTATATAATTAAGAAAGTCTAATAAATACAATTGGCTGCATGAATTATTGATTTGTGACTTGTCCTTGTGTTTGACATATGTATTGAATTCGTGCATAAAACAAACACCTCTAAAACGAATCATTCATCTGGTCCACATAAACACATGCAAACGACGAACACAAGCCTCTCTTGGGCCTAAGTAAGTACGATGTACAGTATTTGTATATATATACTTGTTGGTATATAACAAGGCCTCGTACTAGTTGGTTTATTAGCTGATTTCAAGTATTTCTGTATATAGTTGCAGTTATTTCAACTACTTTGTCATCCATGGTTGTGACTTCTACATACATATACATACATATCTTTATTAGGTGTTCCCTTACGGGATTTTCGTTTTTGTTGTTAATAGTTGGAAGCAGTTATTATGGTATTTTTTTATTATTGTATTCCGCAATAATTATGATTAAATATTCGTATTAGATCTTGATTTAAAAGAGAATTATATCGTGCAGTAGTGTATTGTATTATTTATCGTGTGGGGTCAATCTGTATGTGGACAGTATTCATTATTTAAAATGGAAACATTGCACTGTCTAATACAGTCAAACCCATTGAAAATATTCATAACATTGAATTCAAACCTTACAGAGCCATATATGGTTTTCCTGGTTTGCCTTGATATGTCTAAACACTATAAATTGATTCCAGTTTAAACTAAAGTAATAATGAATGCAGATAACAATGAATCAATAATATGTCTGGGGATCGTGATATTCTGATAAGCAAGTCATATATATCATGCAGTACAACTGATTAAACATCTTTTTATATTCAAATCAAAGTTCAAACTTTATAGTCAGTTAATCTATGCTGTAGTCCATTGCGAATTAAGATCAAAAATTATATAAGCAATTACTGTCATACACCTCATAACAAGTAATACCCAATGAAATGGTATTCCTGATAAGGGCTTTGGTGTACCACAAGATCGACATCTATTTAAAGTTCTTACTTCAGGACGATAAAAGATTTCTAAAGTCATAGCCGACTAAAAGGATGAATAAAACACTTGTCTTATTCAACATGCTAACTTTCGTGATTAATATAACTTAAAAGCATGTTTTTGATCTTAATTTTGACCGGGAAAACTTAAGCGTTTCAAGACTCTCTTCCTAGATAACTTGAAGATCACTTAAATCTTGATTTAGTTAAGGACACAAATTGATCAATTTCAGTCCATGGAGGGATTTATAGCAAACGCGATATCGAGCTATACTAGTTTACTCGCTATAGTTCCCATTCAACCTGTTTACCGGTAATAGACGTTATAACATGGCCCGGCTGTAATTTATTAAACTAGTTCTATTTTATATAGACTATTATGTTTATCGGTATATCTACTGACAAGCCGCTTCATAAGGTTATTACAAATAGCCTGGTTGTGAATTGTTATAAGAATATTACAGATCGAGCTTCGATCATCGTCCCACGTCTGACACCAAACAGATCACCAATGCTGATCAATGATGATATTAATGATAGTAAATATACTATTAGTCATGATATAGATGAAGATAAGAATAGTGTTAATAATGTCGACCATTAAGTGATATTATTAATGTTAATAATAACCATAATAATATATTTCTATATATCACCATGGATACATCATATCTGCATTGCATATCTAAACTATGATAACACTATCAGTCAATGGATCTGCTTCATTTACATACACCTGCCCCAACTACATCTAGCTCTATTGGTTAATATTAGCCACGTGATTTCTAACGGGTTATCGTATATATCAGTGCATAAGATAGAGACAAGATACTAGTAGACGGCTGTACTGGATCTTATCGACCTTCTTTATGTTTATTATACAACAACAAATACACTATACTTTTAATTATTGTTCTGTACGTTTTATTTTCAGTTTGTTAAGTTCATTTTTTCAGTTCATTTTTTCAGTTCATTTTTTCAGTTCATTTTTAATCCTTTTTTTATTTGTTTTGTTTGTTAACCAAGTATCGGTCTCAGATGTGCAAAGGTTTATGTCGTTATTTTAATATGTAAATGTGGAATATGTATTCACTGTGTTTGTCGGAGCAGACCTCCTAGTAGAAATAATAATACGTCAACATTAGTACTACCGATATTAATATCGTGCCATGCTTCCGACAGACCTAGATATATGTCATCATTGTTTGTTTTGTATGTCCACATACCGAGTACTTACAGCCGTATGTACCAACTGTTTTGGGCCAATGTGATGTATTATTCTGTGGTTATCGTCGAAACACGATAGCGAAATCCTTTGCCTTAACGTAATCAACCACCATATCACGTTTGTTAGTATACAATACATTCTACAGGCCAGAAAGGAAGTTAGAACTGTCATCGTAATGAGATGGTTCGTAACCACAATAGTACACGGAGAAAAATAATGTATTAATTACACTGTGAACTAATAACGGCATTGTTTCTAACACATCTAGCAAACAAGTAATCATTTGTTTTTCTATCTGTAGTTATTGTTAACTCCCATGAATGGCAAGAAAGATCCAGTTTTAGAGCTGCCGTTGTCAGGTATATATACCGCAGGGTATTTATGATTTATTACATCCTTATTGATGTCTCTAAAGTAGATATACCTGATATCCAATAGAATGATCGACGGTGAAAACAGGAATAACTGTAATAGACGATGTTTCCTTTTTCCGTGTGGTAACCTATCGGTTGAATACACAAAACACGACCCCATAAGCGTAAGCTTTAATACATATCGTGTTTAAATAAAGTCAATGTATGTATGTATGTATGCTACAATATTAAACCAGTTTGTCTGGACATTTTAACTTACTTATTTATGTAGAAATGAAAAACAATGTCAGTTCATTTTACCACCCAATGCAGCTGGCCGAGATAATGAACCAATAGAATATAATAATGAATCAATAGTATATAATAATGAACCAATAGTATATAATAATGAACCAATAGTATATAATAATGAACCAATAGTATATAATAATGA
The DNA here is from genome assembly GCA_949775045.1 of Metridium senile. Lineage (NCBI taxonomy): Eukaryota > Metazoa > Cnidaria > Anthozoa > Actiniaria > Metridiidae > Metridium > Metridium senile. The sequence goes on from OX459106.1 coordinate 16,470,680, forward strand.
ACCAATAGTATATAATAATGAACCAATAGTATATAATAATGAACCAATAGTATATAATAATGAACCAATAGTATATAATAATGAATCAATAGTATATAATAATGAACCAATAGTATATAATAATGAACCAATAGTATATAATAATGAACCAATAGTATATAATAATGAACCAATAGTATATAATAATGAACCAATAGTATATAATAATGAACCAATAGTATATAATAATGAACCAATAGTATATAATAATGAACCAATAGTATATAATAATGAACCAATAGTATATAATAATGAACCAATAGTATATAATAATGAATCAATAGAATATAATAATGAATCAATAGTATATAATAATGAACCAATAGTATATAATAATGAACCAATAGTATATAATAATGAACCAATAGTATATAATAATGAATCAATAGTATATAATAATGAATCAATAGAATATAATAATGAACCAATAGTATATAATAATGAACCAATAGTATATAATAATGAACCAATAGTATATAATAATGAATCAATAGTATATAATAATGAACCAATAGTATATAATAATGAACCAATAGTATATAATAATGAACCAATAGTATATAATAATGAACCAATAGTATATAATAATGAATCAATAGTATATAATAATGAACCAATAGTATATAATAATGAACCAATAGTATATAATAATGAACCAATAGTATATAATGATGAACCAATAGTATATAATAATGAACCAATAGTATATAATAATGAACCAATAGTATATAATAATGAACCAATAGTATATAATAATGAATCAATAGTATATAATAATGAACCAATAGTATATAATAATGAACCAATAGTATATAATAATGAATCAATAGTATATAATAATGAACCAATAGTATATAATAATGAACCAATAGTATATAATAATGAAGCAATACTATATAATAATGAATCAATAATTTCTAATGGATATCAGTGTAATGATAATATATTATGTTTTAATATGGTAAAGTTAATTTAGGTCTTAGTCCACCACGGTTCGGATTAACACAGGCAGCCCAAGATATAATATTTATGTAGCTTTGTTTGCTTAGTCTAAATACATAGATGGTCTCGATAAACAAACGGCTAGGGTTACAATAGCACTAGATACTGATTCAAGTTAAAACAATGACAATACATATGAATATTTTTTTAGTTTGTTATTCACAATAAAAGTTGAAGTTACATTTATCGATCCTTTTTTGTTTTGTAAATATTTAGTTTTTTCATTTTTTCAAGTGAATTAATAGGCAAATTACAGGTCAGTTTGATAATCATTGAATTGATATAATTGAATGTTGTACCCATAACCCACCGCGCGGCTGTCTTGATTGACAAGCTGAAATTAGAAGTACTTGTATGTCAACAATTCATCTTTGCATGTCATTTTGACACTTGACTATGTCGCTGTATAACGACCAGTTTGAATATTCTAACTTTCTACGTGTTAAAAACAAGTGAACTGATTGTATTGGCAGTTTATTATTAGTCGAATGACGTGATATACAACAGTAAACAATATTAGTTTTGGATATAAACACAATAGATTTACACTTGGTTAGTTTAACACAGCGTCTTGTTTTCTAGATGTACAAAACCCTGTTTGATTCAAGGTAAGATTCTATCCATAGATTTCTGGTTGTATTAAATGTACTTAGTTACGGTTTGCTTACTAGTTAAGTACCTCACTTAAAATGACATTAACTGAACTGCCGAAGTGTTCAGTTACCAGTTTGAAATAACTTCATTCTTCTTTACAATGGATCGAATCTTTGATGAGTCCGTTCGAATGCCATAGATATTAGTCTAGTAGCTCATTCTAGGATAACCTTTCACGATGGATTATAAATATATCTTTTAATCGGTGATAATTCTAACAAACTATTCAGGTTTTTAACCCTTTGTACTGTGTAGATTTACCTTTAACGATACGCTTAATGATTTCAATGATTCCATCTGCGTTAAAGCTATGTTCTGTTTTAGCATATTTTGGATATTCGAGTTGAATAGATATTTGTACAAGGTTTATCAAATTGCAACCTTTGATGTACAATTATTATAGTCCACGACTTTGCTCAATTTACTTCAAACATTAATGAATAAAATGTTTTTTTGTCAATATTGAAATTTACTAAGACAAATAGTGGTTAAAATGGAAGATGCAAGCAGGATGCTATTATAGTTTGAAATTTTTGCCAAGTCACACAACAACAAGGAACCACGTCGGTGTTGACATGGACCCCCTGGGGAGATATACTCACTAGGGAGATGACGGGAATGCATTGTGATAATATAATGATTAAGCTGGAATAACACAAATGTTGATCATTTCAGAGTTTTTATTTTCTTCTTTCTTTTTTCTTTCAAACATTTTTCATTCGCTCAGCGACATTTGTTAAGTAAGCGATCTTCAAACGTTTGATAATCATTCTAACCATTATTATCATTTATATAACCATTATATTATCATTATAACCATTATTATCATTATAACCATTATTATCATTTATATAACCATTACTATCATTTATATAACCATTATTATCATTATAACCATTATTATCATTTATATAACCATTATATTATCATTATAACCATTATTATCATTATAACCATTATTATCATTATAACCATTATTATCATTATAACCATTATTATCATTTATATAACCATTATTATCATTATAACCATTATATTATCATTATAACCATTATTATCATTATAACCATTATTATCATTATAACCATTATTATCATTTCAAGAATCATTATGATATGTTTTTATTGTTGTTAGTTTTCAGCTTTCAAGCAGCGTTTTTTTCACCTGTATAAACACTTCGCCATTTGTATATGTCGCGTTCAGTTATACTTCCAATGTCAGATAGACGTTTCAATTCTATTACAGAATACTAAAATATAAAATAGACAATTTATTGATTGATAGACAATTTATTGATCTATCTATCGTTATCGTCAACCTATTGATCTATTTATTTCAGGTTTAAATGATGAATAATTCAAGTCAACAGATGTTAATGCCTCTACCGGAAGTAGTAGCCTGGTGTATTGCCTACGCCATCGTGGATACCTTTATTCTGATTGGTAATGCATTAACCCTGGCTGTCTTCTATACCAACAAACGATTACTACGCATGCGTGCTAACTATTTCCTGGTCAACCTGGCTATTGCTGATTTGCTTGTTGGAATTATTGCAGTACCAATGTTTACCTACTACCTAGGCTTGTCCAGTCAATATGGCGGGGAAGTCTGGGACCGATACCCTTACCAGATAGCTAAAGTACTAGATATCTTTATAGGGAGTGCGTCGATATTCACATTGACTATCATTGCTATTGAAAGGGCTTTCTCTGTGTGTTATCCTCACATTCATCGCGGTATAGGTATCAAAGCCTATTATTACATGATGGCTTCTGTGTGGCTAGTGTCATTGCTGATGGCTGTTCTACGATTCCTGTATCTCAATCAATTACTGGATTTTAAAGTGTTTTTCTACTTCTTGATCGTGGCGTTTGTAGCTTCGATGATACTCATCTGTATCAGCTATCCCGTCATTGGCATAAGAATGAAGTTTCGCTTTGCTAACGTAGACCGACACAGGAAGACCAACGACCACGATCGACGCCTCGCTCTCATGCTCTTCATAGTTACAACTGTGTTTGTATTTACATGGTTACCGTTTCACATCCTGAACTTTTTGCTGTTCTTCTGTGTGTCATGTCGTGTGTTATCCAATCAAGTAGTGTATGTTATCAAAATACTGCATTACTGCAACTCGTGCATCAATCCAGTCATTTACTCGTATCTTGTCCCTGAGTTTAAACGGACTGCTTTCAAGATATTCTCACGTAAAAATAGCCCAAGAAGACAATATGCCACTACCCTGACATAGAACAGTCACGTGATCTAGCACTAATGACTAGTAATACCCCTTGGTGGCCGTGTTGATATATGGGTACATACTTGATGTGTATAAAAACAACAGATATATCGTAGACAATGCTACACTAGTTTTTGCCATATACTGCTTATAGTTGATGCAACGAACTCATTGGTCTACAAGGCGTATATATAGCAATAGACGATAGGTAATAGAATGACATTTGTAACACCGTAAAAATGTTAACTTAACTTTACTGATGTTTCGAGCTTTAGCCCTTCTACTCAGTAAAGTTAAGTCAACCTTTTTTTACGGTGTTACAAATTTCATTCTATTACCTATCGTTTATATCAAACACCGACGCAGCCTATACTAGTTTACTCGCTAGTTTCTATTTCTATTTTTTACGGTGTTACAAATTTCATTCTATTACCTATCGTTTATATCAAACACTGACCCAGCCTATACTAGTTTACTCGCTAGTTTCCATTTATAGCAATAGACTATTATAGTGTCTTATATCATCATTGAGTCAGTTTGTTTTGTTGACTTGCGGTCTTTTCCTTTATATTCCCACACCCGGCAATTGAACTAAGAACTGATCAGGAAGGATATCTAGTTATCAACGATGATAGAACGTGGGTGATGACTTAACTGCATTGCTAATATTATTATTATGATGATATACTTCGTTGGATATGACATATATCAACTCACGCTGTGCGTATGTCATATCAACCTCGGTAACAGCATACAACCTTTACTTATACTCAGAAGGTTTATCTTTTTTGTAAATTAAATGTTGCCAAAAGTAAACCCATTCTGGAAGGGAAGGTCATTGAATGTCGAAATTAAGTGACTGGAAAGACGCGTATTCAACACCTACCTACAATAGAGATATTAGAGGGAATATATCATTATACTTAATTGCAATCAGCAAAAGATATATCATTGAAATAATAAACAATAAAGTATATTATAGTAAATCGTCGTTACCTACCTACCTTACAATCCTTTATTCCCTTAACCTTTCTACCTAATTTATATTATTATTATTTTTACATTATTTATTTTTTCCTTTTTTTATTGGCGTGTCCGAGTCTCGAACCTGCAACCCTTGGAGTTGAATTCCCTCTTCATACCAGCTGAGCTATTGGTGATTTGGTTGGCAAAGTAGAGTCTTATTTCCCACGCCATCAAATACTCTGTATGTATATATTATATCAGAAATTACACTGACGTCAAGTACTCACATAAATGAACTTTATTCGCATCTTTAATGATCCCTACTGAAGTTACAACTTATATTTAAATGACAATTTGGATTATTCTCTAAAGAAAATATAAAAAAATTACTTATGTAGGTAGTTACAAGTTATATTTAGAGTACAATTTGAAATATTGCTCAACTGAACTTAAAGGAACATTTTCTAAGCCTTTTTGAACAACTTCAAGTAAGAACCTCGTAACACTCCTTATAAACCCTACAGTAGTTCGAAATCCAATAAATTCCGCACGAGAGGAATTCAAAATAACTCTCATAATCCCAGGCAACTTAATGAGTGACCTATTATATTATAAAGAACTAGCCACATTCCTGCATAATGAATTATTTATTCGACTGAGAAGTAATTCCAAAAGCTCGTGCTTCGTGTTTCATTAGGGTTTCCAAACACTCAAAAACAATAAAAGCGTTCAAATGTTTTATCGTGTTTAGAAACCCTAATGAAACACTCGTACTCGTTTTTGAAATATTACATATAGCCCATGCAAACTGCTCAAAATGAAGAAAAATGACGTTTTTTGATGGACTATAGCCCATGCAAAATGCTCAAAAATAAGGAAAAATGACAATTTATGATGGACTATAGCCCATGCAAACTGCTCAAGAAAAAGGAAAAATGACGATTTTTGATGGACTATAGCCCATTGCAAATTGCTCAAAAATGAGGAAAAATGACGTTTTTGGATGGACTATAGCCCATGCAAAATGCACAAAAATGAAAAAATATCACGATTTTTGATCAATGTACTATAGCCCATGAAAAATGCACAAAAATGAAGAAATATCACGATTTTTGATCAATGTACTATGGCCCATGCAAACTGCTCAAAATATGGAAAAATGACGATTTATGATGGACTATAGACCATGAAAAATGCTCAAAAATATGGAAAAATGACGATTTATGATGGACTATAGACCATGAAAAATGCTCAAAAATGAGGAAAAATGACGATTTTGGATGGACTATAGACCATGAAAAATGCTCAAAAATGAGGAAAAATGACACTTTATGATGGACTATAGACCATGAAAAATGCTCAAAAATGAGGAAAAATGACGATTTTTGATCAATGTACTATGGCCCATGCAAACTGCTCAAAATATGGAAAACTGACGATTTATGATGGACTATAGACCATGAAAAATGCTCAAAAATATGGAAAAATGACGATTTATGATGGACTATAGCTCATGCAAAATGCTCAAAAATATGAAAAAATGACGATTTATGATGGACTATAGACCATGAAAAATGCTCAAAAATATGGAAAAATGACGATTTATGATGGACTATAGACCATGAAAAATGCTCAAAAATGAGGAAAAATGACGATTTATGATGGACTATAGACCATGAAAAATGCTCAAAAATGAGGAAAAATGACACTTTATGATGGACTATAGCCCATTGCAAAATGCTCAAAAATGAGGAAAAATGACGATTTTGGATGGACTATAGACCATGAAAAATGCTCAAAAATGAGGAAAAATGACACTTTATGATGGACTATAGACCATGAAAAATGCTCAAAAATGAGGAAAAATGACGATTTTAGATGGACTATAGCCCATGAAAAATGCTCAAAAATGAGGAAAAATGACGATTTTTGATCAATGTACTATGGCCCATGCAAACTGCTCAAAATATGGAAAACTGACGATTTATGATGGACTATAGACCATGAAAAATGCTCAAAAATATGGAAAAATGACGATTTATGATGGACTATAGCTCATGCAAAATGCTCAAAAATATGAAAAAATGACGATTTATGATGGACTATAGACCATGAAAAATGCTCAAAAATATGGAAAAATGACGATTTATGATGGACTATAGACCATGAAAAATGCTCAAAAATATGGAAAAATGACGATTTATGATGGACTATAGACCATGAAAAATGCTCAAAAATGAGGAAAAATGACGATTTTGGATGGACTACAGCCCATTCAAAATGCTCAAAAATGAGGAAAAATGAGGATTTATGATGGACTATAGCCCATGAAAAATGTACAAAAATGAGGAAAAATGACGATTTATGATGGACTATAGCCCTTGCAAAATGCTCAAAAATGAGGAAAAATGACGATTTTTGATTTACTATAGCCCATGAAAAATGCTCAAAAATGAGGAAAAATGACGATTTTGTATGGACTATAGACCATGAAAAATGCTCAAAAATGAGGAAAAATAACACTTTATGATGGACTATAGACCATGAAAAATGCTCAAAAATGAGGAAAAATGACGATTTTAGATGGACTATAGCCCATTCAAAATGCTCAAAAATGAGGAAAAATGACGATTTATGATGGACTATAGCCCTTGCAAAATGCTCAAAAATGAGGAAAAATGACGATTTTTGATTTACTATAGGCTTGCAAAATGCACAAAAATGAAGAAATATCACGATTTTTGATCAATGTACTATAGCCCATGCAAGCTGCTCAAAAATATGGAAAAATAACGATTTATGATGGACTATAGACCATGAAAAATGCTCAAAAATATGGAAAAATGACGTTTTATGATGGACTATAGACCATGAAAAATGCTCAAAAATGAGGAAAAATGACGATTTTGGATGGACTATAGCCCATGCAAACTGCTCAAGAAAAAGGAAAAATGACGATTTATGATGGACTATAGCCCATGCAAACTGCTCAAGATAAAGGAAAAATGACGATTTTTGATGGTCTATAGCCCATGCAAAATGCTCAAAAATGTATTTCATGGCCTTGTATGCTGAGCTGTTTGCATGGGATATAGTCCATCAGTATGTATGCCATGGTCTTGTATGGTGACAGGGAGTGGGTGCTACGTACAAGTTGCCTACGCAGGGAAGTACCTATGTCATAGTGTTGTATGGACAGGTAGTGGGTGCTACGGTACGTACAAGTTGCCTACGTAGGGTAGTACGTATGTCATGGTCTTGTATGTTGACAGGGAGTGGGTGCTACGTACAAGTTGCCTATGTTGGGTAGTACGTTTCACAAGGTCTGAGTTTGGGCAGTGATACTCTTTCTACACATGGAAACGCTGTTGCCGTACGCTAACAATTACTGCTGCAATGTAATTCTATTAATAAATCTATCTATCTACCTATCTAACAACGTAATCTGTTCTACAGGGTGGTGTGAATAACCGTTATGGCTGGCGCGAAGTGTCGTTTCTCTTTTGCGTTAGTGATCGATGGGCTTTGTGACAATACGATTGCCTTATATGGATGTGACTTTGAATGATTAGAGTCGAGAAGTTTGTTATTATGTGTAGGCTAAGGGTAGACGCATGGTTTTCCACCGAGGTATCGAGTAAGGTGATCTTGTTTTCCCGCTCTTCGCTTAAAGCCAGATGTCTAAAGTACATAACTTGGATATCTGAACAGGGATTCCATCAGTTGTTGATGCAAATACAGCTTAATAATCTAAGATCAATTCTTATTTGTGTGGCATACAGACTATTGACCTACAACAAGGCCCTTGGCAAGAAACCGCCCTAATTGACGACGCAAGTGAGATGTTAGACCACTTTAGTAAAACTTTTCTCGAGGTTCGTTCTGGAAATGCATGCTCCATTAAAAACCGTGAGGATTAAAAACCGCAGCTTCCCATTTGTTAGCACCGAAATCAAAGAACTTATGCGCAACAGAGACGACCTATTGAAACGGGCACGACGCACTGGGATATCTGAGGATTGGAAGCTATATCGTGATTTGCGTGATGAAGTAAAGATTGTTTTGAAAAATGCTGAGAAAGAATACATCCCGAAAGAACTACAGCACAGCCACAACACCAGCTTCAAGTGGAAAGTTATCAGGAATCTCATTCTGCGTAAATACATCCCGAAAGAACTACAGCACAGCTATACAACACCAGCTTCAAGTGGAAAGTTACCAGGAATCTCATTCTGCGTAAATACATCCCTAAAGAACTACAGCACAGCTACAACACCAGCTTCAAGTGGAAAGTTACCAGGAATCTCATTCTGCGTAAATACATCCCGAAAGAACTACAGCACAGCTACAACACCAGCTTCAAGTGGAAAGTTATCAGGAATCTCATTCTGCGTAAATACATCCCGAAAGAACTACAGCACAGCTACAACACCAGCTTCAAGTGGAAAGTTATCAGGAATCTCATTCTGCGTAAATAATGCACTCAACAAGTATTCACTAGAGACTTTAAAGAAGTTGCTGATGATTTTAAACAAGTTTTCACCTCCGTTGGTCTTAATTAGAGCTTCTGAAGAATCAAAGTCTCTGATAGACTCACACAGCCAATCTTTACCTTCACCTAGCGTCCTACATTATGTCGTTCCAGAGTCAGAGAAGTTCTGTTACAAGTAGAGAGGTACAAAAAAATAATAATGTCATTTCCATCTAACAAAGCTCCTCAGTGGTCACGATACAGTATCCATGTCTGTTATAAAGCACGTTTTACCTTAGGGTTTACCTTAGTTCTAACCGATATTGTCAACCGTTCATTGCTTATCAGTCTTTACATCATTCTGGAAAATATCAGAGGTGGTATCAATTCTTAGAGACGGAGACCACGTGGTTCCCAATAACAACCGACCTATATCGTTATTACCTGCAACATCTAAAATTTGCGAGGGCATAGCACTAAATCAACTTACTTATACTTACAACCTACTTATACGATCAAGAAAACTGAAATGTCTCACAGAACACCAGAGTGGCAACAAACAACTACACTCATGTGAAACTATCAACGTTTGTAGTATTGCTAGATTTATCAAAGGCCTTCGAGCCACTTGGGCTCAGTGTCAGCTCCCTGGAGTGGTTTAGCAGTTATTAGACTGGACGAATTCAGTACGTAAGACCCATCGCGCACGGAGTTCGATATTAGGATCGGACCCTTTCAACATATATTTGAATGAATTACCAACTGTCCCGAACTTTGGGTCTGTAGAATCATATGTGCGAAGGGAGAGAGCCCTGGGAACGAGGTTGCTATTATCACTCTTTGTTTTGATGATAAATCTGATAATTGTTAAGATATTGGTGCCACCGTGCGAAGAACTGTCAAATTTTGATGGTTTTGTGGATAATAGGTTTTAACCGAAACAACCCCCAACATTAGTTTGAAAACCACCTCAATTAAAACTGGACTGTAATGTCATAATAAAGTAACAATGAGGTGTCAACATCGCTCTAAATGGGTGACAAACCATATCATATCCATTTATTATATACTACCTAAATGGGTGACAAATATCATTTACAATATTATATCTATTTACCATATACGAGCCGCCTTTTAAAACTATCTATCGTAAGAGATGTGCAGACTTCTTATGATAATTGATGTAACTGCATAAACATATATATATACATATGTGTATAGTTAGATGTGCTGTTACGTGTAGAGTTGACAGCCAGTGGTATATCTTATCTAGTCCTATCTGATTGGTTCATCATGTTATATTGATTGTTATTCTTGTTTAATCCCATACCGCTCTATGACGTCATTAAGTAGTTATTATGTTTAGTACTGGTATGTATAGCATCTAACCCTTACTAGCAGCACAGCAGTCAGTACTTGACGTACAAATAAGCACAAGGTTCTACACGGTATTGACCCGATAGCTGATCACAAGGTAGGTTATATACATCACGATCGTTGATATATGAACTAAAACCGTTATAGAAAATCAATGTACGTTAGCTAGTGAGTTTAAAGTAATTACAATTACAGTAATTGTATTAAAAGCAATTATTATTGATTGTAGAAACAGTACACACTACACTACTTGCAAATGGTTTCCGCAAATGATTTGAGAAAAACAAAGTGCTTCCATTTAGATAACATCTTAACGTTTACGTGCACAAGACCTTGTAGTTTATGGCCTAGTGAACCCGTAAAACAAACAGACCTATATCGAAGATTATACAGACACAAAGTCTTACTTAAAACGGAATTATTTCAATGTCAAAAACAAAAACAATTCTTGCGACAATGATTATTACAAATGTGTATAGATCTGCATGTGTCGTAGAAGCACTCACCAGAAGTAGGAAGACATTTTATATAAAATATTGAATGGAATGAACGATTGAACGGAACATCAAGCTGTATTTTAAATATAAGTTTGTAATAGGAAGGTTGAATGCATCTGCCATCGGTAACTTTTCTCTTGATTGACCTCCTTCTGAGAATTAACGACTTCTAAACTGTTTCTAAAGTGGGCATTAAACGGAAATAAAACACAGCAAATCAAAGGCAGAATCACTAGTTGTACCGTGATTTATAGAGTTTGGCAAAACTGAAGCCAAGATTGTTTTAGCTTTGCATGACTATTATTATTAATTAGATATATTGCTTGTCCGATAGATGTAGCTCCTGAGGCATGCACATGCCACTAATGTTTTATAGTAATTTTAGTACAAATCACACCGCCATACTTCTCTTCCATACCTTATTGCACAGTTGCCTGATTGGTGTTTTTGCTTTATTCAAAGCATATCTCAACCCCGAGGTTACAACATAGTGCTGCATTGATTTGGCGGAAGTCCTAAGATTACCTGAATAGGCTAATTCAATATAGTGCAAGCATATGACATATATTCATCTTGTATATCAATTAATAAGTGACACCAACTGATCCACATAGAAGAAAGATTGCCTGAATACCGAAAAAAACATGTCAAAAATATAATAAAGCCCATAAATCAGTGAAATATTTTTAAAATTTATTGGTATACTTATATATGGTCTGTAATCGTTTTTTCCGATTGAGAAAAGATGCAGCATTTTCTACTGTATTTGACGACCATTATTAACAAAAAAAAAAACATGTCTCTTGTAAATGATGCTCATTTCTGAGTAACAACTGGAGCGGTATCAAAATGTTTGATCAGAATTTTCAAAACAAATCATTGAAAATGACCTGAACAGTTTTTCGAGATATATGTCTTGTCTTTTTTCATGATAAATGTTTTATCGCTGTGTCATGATAACGAATTCTGAATATTCCAGACTGACAAATTCAATTTGTGTGATTGTTGTATTTAAATTAGTTCTGTGTTGTCCAGTGTATACAAAATGTCGATCTGTTTTTCGATATACTTACAGTAAGGCCATGCAGTTCGAGAGATATTGTTTGCTTCAGTTCGCAATGCCTAAGGCGAGATGTATTCAATTACGAACTCCCTGAAAAACACATTGTATAATTTGTGAATAATAGTAAAACCAACAATAATTGTCTATCGATATATATACATGATAGTTGTATAATTAGAGAATAATAGTCAAATACAATTGTCTATATATAGACATGATATAGTTGTATAATTAGTGAATAATATTAAAATACAATTGTCTATATATATACTTGATAGTTGTGCTCACAATCACTCTTCAAGAATGTCAACAATGTTCATTTAGATTGACTGCGATTATTTTGATTACTGTTATTATATATTAAGCCAGTGTAAGCCAGTGTATTTACACGAAGTGCTTACTAAAAGGTTCAATTTATAGTATCTATATTAATGCGTAGGCTGCGATATGCTACAACAAAGCGGCTTCCAACATGGCGGTTATCTATGTATGTGAAAAGCTAGTGGGAACTAAATCTCGCTAAACATCTGGACAAGCAGTTATCAACGAGTCAAGAGAATCAACGGGAATACACTATATACAATGTGCCTTTATAACAAACTGTGTGTGTGTCTATATACTGTAATATTAAACATGCTGGAAACTGTAGAGCAAGAGAGAAGTTGTAAAGAAACAAGAGTGTTTATATCACAGTATACAGACAGAAGCAGACGTTTTATATTGTTTTTATAAATTTTGTAAAATATATCTAAACTTTTCTACGATAATTAGTTGATTGTGTCTTGAATGGTAGAAATGCATGTAGCCCCCTATATGATATAAAGAAATACTTAGGACTTTCCCCAATTCCCCGCCCCCTTCTCCTCCAATCAGAATGCGTGATTTCTAATGGTAATTTTAGAATGTTTCATATAAGCACGCCTCTCGATCAGTCACGTGATACGCGTCCTATGTTAAGTATTTTCTAAAGATAGATTCAATTCATTGTAATATACCTTAAGCACCTTAAGTAATGTCCGTAGAGTAATGCGTTTCATCGAGGAGAGAGTGCACCTTGATACACTCGATCGGTGTTCATATATAGCAGCAATACGGTTACCTTGATACACTCGATCGGTGTTCACTGATACAGCAGCACTACGGTTACCTTGATACACTCGATCGGTGTTCTTATATAGCAGCAATACGGTTACCTTGATACATTCGATCGGTGTTCATATATAGCAGCAATACGGTTACCTTGATACACTCGATCGGTGTTCTGCGTATATAGCAGCACTACGGTTACCTTGATACACTCGATCGGTGTTCTGCGTATATAGCAGCAATACGGTTACCTTGATACACTCGATCGGTGTTCTGCGTATATAGCAGCACTACGGTTACCTTGATACACTCGATCGGTGCTCTGCATATATAGCAGCAATACGGTTACCTTGATACATTCGATCGGTGTTCATATATAGCAGCAATACGGTTACCTTGCTACACTCGATCGGTGTTCATATATAGTAGCAGCACGGTTTCTTTGCACAACGGCTAAACGTACCTCGTTTTAAAGATGAAAACATGTCTTGTAGAAGTAGAGAAAAAGCAACGATCCAACTGAACCTAGAATATTAAATAAACTTTGACAGTTCGAGGCATGTTCCGTTTTCATTACGGTTGCCAGTTTAGTGTTAAGTAGAAAGACAATATTCTTACAAAAAGGCCATAGTATTCACGTGATAAGATTAAGTTAAGTGTTTATGCCCCAATATATACATAATAAGCGTGAGATTTGACCAGCATTTGTACAAGTATTAGTAAAATCCCTTTTTGTAGATAACAAATAGTAACGAGTGTTTCTAAAGATGAGTAAACATCTTCATCACTTCCCGTTGATGATGCAAATTACGTTATTTTTGATAAATGGCTAGTAAACAAGGCGCTAACTTAACACACAAATCCATTAAACAATTATTGCCCAACACATATCGCTAAATCAGAAAATGTGCGCAATCTTCTTACTTTAATTTGATCCTTGTTCATTCAATTTCGATTTCCTTTGATCAAGATACGTGATTGGCTAGAAATACAAGAATAGCTCTTAATCTGCATCAAAGTAGATTACAACGTCATTATATCAGAACGATTGTATCCAATAGCTGTTGATCTTAGTCAAAACAGGCGTACGTTGAAAACGTCAATATTATTTGATACTAAAATCTATACCACAACAAGCTGCTTTCATTTTGGACAGAGAACTGACTGGACTATACTGAAGGTATAATAGTACTGGTAAAACAATCCACTATAACATACTAGAACATTTACTGTCTTGAGTATTATTGTGTAAGTTTTGTTATATCCATCCATACTAGAACATTTACTGTCTTGAGTATTATTGTGTAAGTTTTGTTATATCCATACTAGAACATTTACTGTCTTGAGTATTTTATTGTGTAAGTTTTGTTGTATCCATACTAGAACATTTACTGTCTTGAGTATTATTGTGTAAGTTTTGTTATATCCATCCATACTAGAACATTTACTGTCTTGAGTATTATTGTGTAAGTTTTGTTATATCCATACTAGAACATTTACTGTCTTGAGTATTTTATTGTGTAAGTTTTGTTGTATCCATACTAGAACATTTACTGTCTTGAGTATTATTGTGTAAGTTTTGTTGTATCCATCCATACTAGAACATTTACTGTCTTGAGTATTTTATTGTGTAAGTTTTGTTTTATCCATCCATACTAGAACATTTACTGTCTTGAGTATTATTGTGTAAGTTTTGTTGTATCCATCCATACTAGAACATTTACTGTCTTGAGTATTTTATTGTGTAAGTTTTGTTTTATCCATCCATACTAGAACATTTACTGTCTTGAGTATTATTGTGTAAGTTTTGTTGTATCCATCCATACTAGAACATTTACTGTCTTGAGTATTATTGTGTAAGTTTTGTTGTATCCATCCATACTAGAACATTTACTGTCTTGACTTGCAAAGTATTATTTTGTAAGTTTTGTTCAAAGAGTGCAGATTTTTATATTGTTGTTCAGGGAGTGTCCTGCATACAGTCTCTTATTAATGTTTCTTCCTTCGTGGTGTTCAGTATAATCATGCTGTTTATCTGGCTTTACAATTGATCACAAAAAGTATTCATGCGCGCTGTATGTCTGGCACTGAATAGCATTCATTGGATCCATTTATTAAGTGTTCTCTCAGCGTGTTTTATGTCTTGTTTCTGATTTAAGTAGTGAATGCTCTCCACTCAAGTCTTATTTAAGAGACAGGCAGTTTTTACAACAACTTAAATGGCACACCTTATTATTAAGCTGTCAGCTCTTGTTATATCTCAAGGACTTCCTAGCACGCATTCGGTGGTGTATAATAGAGGTTAAAATAAGAATGAATGAATGAATAAATGAAAGAAAATTTAGTAGAAATGGAAACTAGCTAGCGAGTAAACTAGTATATGCTGCGTAGGTGTTTGATATAAACGATAGGTAATATAAAGAAATTTGTAACACAGTAAAAAATGCCGTGACTTAACTTTACTGACGTTTCGAGCTTTAGCCCTTCGTGGGAGTAATAAATCATTAGTTAAGTCTTTTAAGTCCTATAAATAGCATGTCAATAAATATCTAACATGGTGTACAACTTTTTTTAAATAGTTAATTATATATACATTATTTTATTTGATTATATGACTTTCATCTTTTGTTTTATTTTATCTATTATTTTATTTTCTGCTAATTTGAATTGTATTATTATATTATATTTTATCAAATTATATACTTGTCATTGTAAGAGCATTGAGATTGTATGTAATGCGCAAGAAATAAATTTATTATTATTATTATTACAATAGAGGTTAAAATGTGAATGAATGAAAACGCTTGATATATCAATAAATCAGTACATAAAGTCTTTTAAGTCCTATTAATATTATTTCAGTAAAAATCTAACGCAAGTAGCATCAAGATGATTTATGAATCGCGCCATTAAATGAATTGGTTGAGAGGAATCACTCAGTCATTGCTTAGCCTCGTTAAAAGGTGATTACTCTCATATTTGACTTGTCGGTATCTCAATAAAGAACTGATCTACCTGCCGATAATAATGATGATCAAATAATTGAATAATATATAAATATATGGAGTACTATAAGATGGTAACATAAATCTTGTTAATGACATTATAAAGTACCGCTTTAATCAATTAAATATCTTTGAATGAATCATTATTATTAACTGCAATGGGTTCTACATTGACGTGACAGCTGGATCACTGTTCTAGATAACCGCTGATTATTTCCTGTCCGATGACTACCGTAGATATTTTCACTAGGAATCACTAAACGGTATATAATTATATAATCACATAAAACATGACGTTTTAAAAGGTTTGTTCATTTATTGATCAAGTCACTAGCTAGTATCTAATCGATCGCTGAGACATTCTCGCGATACCTTTTACGAACATACATTTATTCATTGTTTTCTTTTATCAGAAAATCCAACGTCATGAATAATTCATCTAACACTTCATCGCGGGCACTCCAAGATCCAGCGGTTTATCCCCACAATAATCTTGGCTGGTGTGCAGCGTTTGGTGTCGAGGCTGTTGTGATCGCAATGGGTAATGGGATATCTATACTCGCTCTAATCTACATGAGATCTCCAAGAAAACTACGAAGATGGTTTTTACTTAGCTTGAGTACAGCTGACATGTTCGTGGGCGCTATAGCCCTGCCTATGTATGTGTATCTACTGGACACCCCACAGATTTCACCGTCATTCATGTTTGCATATAATGCTATTGATATTTTTTCTGGTTTGGCGTCAGTATTCACTCTAACAGTGATATCAATGGAGCGATTGTACGCTGTGCTTATGCCATTCTCTCATCGACAGACTAAACGAAAATACTATATGATTGTAATCGGGGGACTATGGTGCCTGGCCGCATTGATTTCTGGGGTATTTTGGTTAACAATTGTACATAACTTTCTCCCAAAAGGTCTTTTTATCTATCCAATGACAATAGTATCTTTCGCTTCGGTTGCTATTATATCTATCGTGTATGTCACTGTCTGGATCAAAATCAAGTTTGTTGTTAACAAAAGAACAAACACCAAGCTGCTAGGGCCTGGGGAAGAGAGGAATATCTTCTTTGCTATTGGTATAGTGACTGTAGTATTTGTGTGCACGTGGCTACCATTTAACATCATGAATCTCATGGTAAACTTTCATCACTCTATTATCAATAATCTACCATATGATATTACTTATTTCGTGAAATTTCTTCACTACAGTAATAGTTTTGTAAACCCTATTGTTTATACCCTGAAGATCCCAGAATTCCGCCGCTCTGTGTACAGGTTGTTTCGTACTAACGGCAACTACAATTGGCCACGCACCGTGAATTCAAGGGAAACTAGAGTATGATGTCATCGGTTACGTGACAGAAAGTCACTGTAAATAAATTGTCAATTAGCACTAGACAAAGATGATAAGAGAAACTGTCAGTATTTGTAACCATACCGTATAAAGTACCCAGGGGGGGGGGGGGGGGGGGGGGGGGGGGGGGGGGGAGGACTCCCTTCAAAAATGAATAGGGGTGCTCGACGGACGGTTTTGCAAATGATCCTAAAAGGTACGCATAAATTAACTTAGATACTGATTTCAGACCCATTTAAACATTTTTCAATATGTATAATCTTAAGTTCGAAAACTGACCCTAAAAGGTACGCCAGGGTCTTATTTGCGACCCTCAAAGGTCCGTCGAGCACCCCTATCCATTTGCTAAGGGAGACCCCCCCCCCCCCGGGTTAAAGCAGCTTATGAAATAAAATACAAATTAACCAAATATATTCGAAGAAGCATTTACATCCCTAAAAGATGTTGTCTACAGGTGTGATTATTACTATTGAGAGTTTTGAATGGCGATTTGGACGAAAACTATCAATACATAAACAAGAGAAGTCAAACTGCTGGAGGCCATCACACTTGAAGTATGTATTATGGGCTACCTGTGGTATAGGACTTTGTACACAAACATGCTCTAAAACACACATAAAATGCTAAACAGCAACAGCAGTCATCATCAGCTATTTGTTATTCAGGATATTTCCGTTGCCCTCCATATATCACTGATAAAAATCATTGAAAAAAAATATTGAAAATAACCATATGTTCGAGTGGAAGTCGTGATTGATGTAATATGATCCAAGAAAACCACCAAATCAGTGTAGACGTTTGAATAGTTCAATATCGGACTATTTATACACTGTCATTTCGCTGATTCATTGTCTTTTGGTCAGGTGACTATTAATCCACTAACAAAGCGATCATCGAAACCTTAGAACTACTGACCACTTGAACCAAACCAAAAGATCACTGGCTAGCAATGTAACTTTGATAAAGGAAGAACGAACCTTTGATGTGTTTAATCGCGTTGTTTGGGTATACTGCTTGATGGTAATATTACAGCCAGTGTTTACGTGTTCGCGGTAGGTTTCAATCAGTCTTTAACACACTCGTCTACATCCCGTTTGGTAATACAAGATCGACCAGATAAAAGCAGACTTGTTTGGATTCTTTTATTACTGGAGATATTTACAAGGTAAGTCTTTCACTTTAATTTGTTTACCAACTAATTCCATGGTTGATTTCGGCCGTAAATTATTCAAATTATTAACTATAATATACTGATGTATGTATTATGTGAATTTCAATAATGGTTTTGTTATAAAACAAAACAGAACGCATGAAATCCACAACAACGTAGCTAAGTGAATTTCAATTTGAAAATGACGTTCATGTAATGGCTTGTACTGTACTATGTTGACTATTCATAACATGCAGGTTAGATCCATTACGGTTTGGAAAGCTCTTCCTTAGTTTAATACACTATAAATTGCCTTTCTACAAGTCTTTGTTCGTATTATCATAACACAAGATATCTACATATAGTTGTTATACGTAACTATACGTGTGTATATAAAATCATGTTGCGCTAACCGGTTTCGAAACGCCGAGAAACGTTTTAGAGAAACGATTGTATAGTTGAGTACTACACGCATAGCAAGAACTATGGCAGCGGTTATTGAATCAAGTTTGCTCAATTTTAACGATTAAAAAGCTTGATGAATAAAGACGACCTTTACTGTTCATCTCGACAGTAATTAGGGTTACCCGCTGCTACAACAAAACCTGAACAATTTTACACCAAAGTGTGCTTTTTATTCGTGCTCTGCTGGTGCTTGACACAGCAAGTTATAACTACATTAATACAACGACTTGTCTAGTTATATTCGAGTATAATTGTAATGTATATATGTATTATTTATGTATGTATGTATGTGAAATAAAGTAGATTCATGGTTGGGGAAGCGATTCGAGGTGTTTTCGAATACCAAATGTATTATTAGCACAAGGGGCGAATGCAACATCAATCAAATCTTTGTCAAATGATTCGATCAGCCCCTTCACTTCCAAAACACTTGTTAAATTCACTTGAATCGACATCAAATCTTTACAAATGTGATGATTTCATGTTGTAATTGGTTTTGTATTCATAAATGTTTAGGCGATTTGGATCGTGTTTACCATTTGTATTGTTTACTCAACCAAGACTAGCACACCTCAAAAGATCAGCAACCTCAGGGGGGTATGGTCAGGATAAACCGTCAACAAACCAATCAATAACATAAAATTATATCGATATATTTAATTGTTTCCCGCGGCTACTAAAATAATGATTTTGTTTCTATGAGATTGTTTATGGTTGGTTCATATTGTCGATCCCTTGATCTTACTCCCTTCATGAAATAATAAAACAAAAATAATTAGCCTTTCTTGCTAATATCCTATTGAAAACAAAAACACTTATGGAATATATTAGCAGCTCGTTGAATATTTTATTAAGTAAATGTAACACTATTAAAGTTTAATATAAGAAAACTGAGATGATTTTATAACGTTTTGTTATACCTGATATTTATATATATTATATGTACTGTTACATAAAAAAAATATCATGTAACTACACCGAACACTATTCTTTATATTATATATACACTCTTTAAAGCGGCCCGCGGCAAGGTCTACTGCAGTATGATGTACGCTATGGATGTTCTCCAACTTGATTCATTCATATGTAAATAGAGATATTATTATTGCTAATATTATTAAGTTAATTTCACTTAAATCTGCTTTGTATATGCTGAATTAGTGGAACTAAAACGTTAAAAAATGGTAGTGCAGGTAGTACTTGCACAAGGATCATTTAACCTGCATCTAACTGCTTTACAGCAGTCCAAACTGAATTAATCTTATCCAATAGTCCTGGCGCTACAACGTCCGATGATCTGTATTTTATCGTCATTTGTTTGGACCTGCATTCAAAATAGTTAATATCCTCAATCAGTCAGCCACCAAGAACAAAGTTCAATTCTTAGGAAAGCCTAAACATAGTGAACGATTACCGGCCTTTGTTGTGGTAAGATGGATTGTTGTTTATTGATTTTGTTATTCAATATTTGTGAAGGCTTTTTGTATGTCGCTGAACTGAACAAAATTAACGCGAGATGGTTGAATGGTGCTATTCAACGATGTCGATAATTTCATTTTCTAAAGTAGAATATAAATCATAAACCGAGAAGAAGATGAAGATAAATAAACTGAAGACAAATGATTTTCGATAGTCATTCTCTTTTCGTGAAATCACTTATCTAGATTCTAGTTATGTAAACAGGCCGTCATACTGGGCCGATTGATAAATAGATTGATATGAATAGAATGCAGTTAGTTTACATTTAATATAAGAGAACCTACTGTGCTGATTGATAAATGATTCTATATATTTCATCGATGTTAAAACTACATTGAGAAAATAATAGATATCTATCAGTCGATATATATATTATTGTGGATTAGTTCTTGTCTATATGTATATATATAAATATGTACAGTGTATGTGTGCTGTGATGATAATAATATATTTATATATTCACGTGTATAATGCTACCTTGACCACACGAGTTGATAGAAAACACTATTATTAGCATGTTTATTACCACTTTCTCTTCTGATTCAAAATAATGATAGTAGTAAAGAGGAGTATACTTTAAAGTACAGTGTTTAATTCTAACTTTTCATTTGTGTGGAATTGTTGTGAGTAAGGTGCTTTACCCTAGACAATGGATCAGCATTTAAACAATAATAGAACACAGTGGTTCCGGCATATGTACGAACACCCGACAGGATGAACATTATATGTTATAATCGCACATCATACTATGATTATTATGTTATATATCGTTCAATCATACTACGATTATCGTGTTATATATCGTTCAATCATACTATGCTGTTATGTTATCGCACATCATACTATGATTATCGTGTTATATATCGTTCAATCATACTATGATTATCGTGTTATATATCGTTCAATCATACTATGCTGTTATGTTATCGCACATCATACTATGATTATCGTGTTATATATCGTTCAATCATACTATGATTATCGTGTTATATATCGTTCTATCATACTATGATTATGTTATATATCGTTCAATCGTACTATGATTATCATGTTATATATCGTTCAATCATACTATGATTATCGTGTTATATATCGTTCTATCATACTATGATTATGTTATATATCGTTCAATCATACTATGATTATCATGTTATATATCGTTCAATCATACTATGATTATGTTATATATCGTTCAATCATACTATGATTATCGTGTTATATATCGTTCAATCATACTATGATTATCGTGTTATATATTGTTCAATCATACTATGATTATGTTATATATCGTTCAATCATACTATGATTATCGTGTTATATATCGTTCTATCATACTATAATTATGTTATATATCGTTCTATCATACTATGATTATCGTGTTATATATAGTTCAATCATACTATGATTATCGTGTTATATATCGTTCAATCATACTATGATTATCGTGTTATATATCGTTCAATCATACTATGATTATCGTGTTATATATCGTTCTATCATACTATGATTATGTTATATATCGTTCAATCATACTATGATTATGTTATGTCAGTTCACACTGATGGATGAAAAGGATGTCGGTAATATGAACATGTTTTGTAGTTTATTGCACATTTTTTAAAGAAAACTCGTACAACCAAAACTATTCTAAGACATATCGCCTGCAGGCTTTTGACTATAGCTTTGCGACATACAGCACGTCTAGCAAGACCAGCGTATAAGCTTCCAAACCATATTAGTCCTCCCCTACTTGGTATAGTGTACACCACATAGTACAAAATAAAGACGATAATTGAAACCAAAGCATCATTACATGTGCTTAAGTATTTGTCAGCTACTCACGCTACGTATCACGCACCTTAACGAACACGACCAGCACTCGAATATAACATGTAAACGACACGGACATTACACGCTCGATTTTGGTTATTTTGTTCCTGACACTGCATTAATGGATGTCTTGCTCATGATATGAATAATGTAAATAATTTTAGACAAAGGAAGTTATCTGTTTAATCGCCTTGAATTGAGTAAACAAACTCCTATCCAAAACCCAACGAATTTGCATTTCATCCATTGCGAATATTTTTTTTACCCTCACTTGAGTTACTGGAGTTTCTGGCGAAAACAACAAACCTACCAATTAAACTGATGGACAGCTATTATCCGGTAGGTAGTTGTAAAACTAATGAACGTTGTTTTTGTTTGTTAATAATACCACTACCAATGAACACTGGTGCAGTGTTGAAATATAGTTGAATAACATATCAAAATGAAGGGCGTTATGTTGCTTATATGTCTGTCTTTTCCCAAGTTTAAACGACCGCTATTATATTCAATTTATTTCCAGCTTCGCAGTATGGTGTATTTTATTTAAAATAATTCGTTCAAACAAGCTCATCGACGGCTCATTTTCCGTTCAATCTTTCGTATCTTTCACTCAATCATCAGTATTTTGTTTTTTTCCGTTTTTTTCGTCAGGGTTTATTAGATAAAACTGATCGCTGCTGGATTCTATTTTTTCATTTGTTTTTTTCTTCCTTGTTTGTTGACACAGGTGCCCTCATTCGCTTTTGGTTAGAGGTCAATCAATCTTGGTTGTTTCCTTCTATTTTGGTTAGAGATCAATCAATCTTGGTTGTTTCCTTCTATTTTGTAATTAAAGCATTTTATCAATTCTTGAATGTATTATATAGATGAAAAAAGCCATAGTGGGCGTTATGGCAGCGGTTTAGCACCTTAGATATATCTATTGATAGTTATTTCTACCCCATATTATTCACTCAACACGACGGCAGCGTTAGGTTCAGTTATTACTCAACACGACGGCAGCGTTAGGTTCAGTTATTACTCAACACGACGGCAGCGTTAGGTTTATTATCAGTGTATTTTAGCTTATGATAATTGTATTTATATCAGTCGTTCGTCATACAATAGGGTGATATTTGCTCGTATGTTCTGGACCGTACTGGATTCTGGACCGAACGGTCTGGGTATAGCACACTTTCAAAGGACATTTTCTTTATCGTATCTAAATGGGCAGTTAATCGTGTTTACGATACACTATTTGTAAATATCGTGACCCATACCATCATGCCATCTTCGTGTTGCATGCTATTTCAACGTGCTTGCCATACAGTTTTCGTGTTTTATCGTGTCTCTATCGGCGATTCATCGTGTTTACCATACGGTCCTCGTGTTTTATCGTGTCTCTATCGGAGATTCATCGTGTTTACCATACGGTCCTCGTGTTTTATCGTGTCGCTATCGGAGATTCATCGTGTTTACCATACGGTCCTCGTGTTTTATCGTGTCGCTATCGGAGATTCATCGTGTTTACCATACGGTCCTCGTGTTTTATCGTGTCGCTATCGAAGATTCATCGTGTTTACCATACGGTCCTCGTGTTTTATCGTGTCTCTATCGGAAATACAACGTATTTACCCTACGGTCTTCGTGTTCTATCGTGTCTCTATCGGAAATACAAGTGTTTACCCTACGGTCTTCGTGTTCTATCGTGTCTCTATCGGAGATTCATCGTGTTTACCATACGGTCTTCTTGTTCTATCGTGTTGCTATCGGAGATTCATCGTGTTTACCCTACGGTCTTTGTGTTCTATCGTGTCTCTATCGGAGATTCATCGTGTTTACCATACGATCTTCGTGTTCTATCGTGTCTCTATCGGAGATTCATGCAGCGTGTTAACCATACAGTCTTCGTGTACTATCGTGTTGCTATCGGAGATTCATCGTGTTTGTCGTACGGTCTTTGTATTTGTTGACGTTGTGGTTTTAAACAAGATGAATGTTTTAAAGTGTAACCAATAATATTAAATGGTCCTGCAGATGATCCCTTAATTTCAAGTAATCTAAGTGAGATTAAGATGGAAATGATAGGCATTATCCTTACAAAGCAAGATTGAGACCACTTTATCCAACAGGCCTTTGTCTTCTATCATAATTATTAGTAACATATTGAAACATGTAGTTATTGTTATATACTTACTGCGCATGTCAAAACACAGTGATAAACTACTATAAATAACAACCAGTATACAGAATGATTATAAAACCATTATAAAATAGAATATATATATACTATATATACTATAAATAACAACCAGTACAGAATGATTATAAAACCATTATAAAATAGAATATATATATATATATACTATAAATAACAACCAGTACAGAATGATTATAAAACCATTATAAAGTAGAATATATATATATATATATATATACTATAAATAACAACCAGTACAGAATGATTATAAAACCATTATAAAATAGAATATATATATATATACTATAAATAACAACCAGTACAGAATGATTATAAAACCATTATAAAATAGAATATATATATATATATATACTATAAATAACAACCAGTACAGAATGATTATAAAACCATTATAAAATAGAATACATATATACTATATATACTATAAGTAACAACCAGTACAGAATGATTATAAAACCATTATAAAATAGAATATATATATATACTATATATACTATAAATAACAACCAGTACAGAATGATTATAAAACCATTATAAAATAGAATATATATATATACTATATATACTATAAATAACAACCAGTACAGAATGATTATAAAACCATTATAAAATAGAATATATATATATATATATATATACTATAAATAACAACCAGTACAGAATGATTATAAAACCATTATAAAATAGAATATATATATATACTATATATACTATAAATAACAACCAGTACAGAATGATTATAAAACCATTATAAAATAGAATATATATGTTATATATATACTATAGATAACAACCAGTACAGAATGATTATAAAACGATTATAGAATAGAATAATAGACGATAATAGTGGACAGCATGAAACCAGTTTTTATTCGATTCCTACGTGCTTGTTCTTTTCTAGTTATGATGTGCGTGTATTATGTTAAAATATACTGATTGATAATAGAAAAACAAAGAAAACGTTCTTATTGTAGATAAGAAAAAATATTGCAAGTCCAATCAATCAAGGGAATCCTAATATAAATATTTTCACTTTATTTAAAAAAATCCTTTCCGATCGTATTCAGAATATTTAATGGCTTCCTGCTACGATGATGCATGTTAATTATACGATTGTGTGTAGAATTGGTTAATTGCACAATTCATCGTAATCTGTAACCCTTAGTTATTTTACCTAGCTGTGGATTCTGTAAAGTTAGCGTTAGCAAGGTAAAACTGTTGCCTGCATAAATAACAATCAATATTTATATTAAAAATAATTGTTTATCAACCATTAAAATCTATGTTGACAACTATTATCTTCAAATATTTGCTTTGACTTTTAATTCCTAACTCTAGAATGACGCTTTGTATGTCGGGTTTTCTATGTTCTTTGTGCTCAAGATCAATATCGGGAGGTTTTTAATTTTGAAAAGAAAACATCGGAAATAAACACAGCACAGGCCAGAAAACAGAATATTGTCCTTAATAATCAGTTCATTGTCGTTGTTTGTGAACAGACAAAAGACATCACTGTAAGCTTCCTTCACTCCCTATCTCTATCTCAATTCTAGCTCAGTATTTCTATTTTGTTTTGTTGCCTTCTATATTTGCATATCAATGATGACTTATAGTGTTTGTTATTTCAATACATGGAAATATATCTACACATCTTTGTTATTTACTATTCCTCGATGATTCTGTGAGTGCTTGTGTTCATAATGAAATGGTTTAGTTTATTTACTGCTTTGTCTGTTTATTTCCAGGGCCAGTTATCGTTATCAAAAATGAACAAGACTACAAACACTACAAACAGTACCGCGTCAACAAGTCTTCTGAAATCTTCTGAAATCCTGGCATGGTGTTTTGCATATGCTACTGTAGACTTTTTCATCGTTGTTGGCAACACCATCGCTATCGTCATCTTTACCAGAAGTAAACTACTGCGCAAGCGCACCAATTATTTCTTATTGACACTATCAATAGCTGACATGCTTGTGGGATGTGTGTCTCTACCAATGTTCATACATCACGTGTCATTAATGATAGACTCAAATGTCAGTGAACTCTTTCGTAATATCTACTTGACGTTGGACATTTTCACAGGGTTTGCGTCCATTTTCGCGCTAACTATCATTGCTTTAGAAAGACTTTATGCCGTGGCGTTACCCAATTGGCATTATACTACACAATCATACGTGTATTTAATACTGATTGTTGTCATATGGTTGTTTGCTGGAATATTTGGTTCTTTACGTATGTTATTCAACTATGGCCAGATCAAAAAAGATGTCTTTTATAACTCGACTATGGCAGCTTTATTCATATCGTTGACCATCATTTGTTTGGCATATGTATGTATTGCTATTAAAGTCAGATGGAGAATCAACGAAAAGACCAAGAGAACAATAGAAAAGAACCGAAAACTTGCAGTTACTCTGAGCATTATAACTCTTATCTTTGTGTTCACATGGTTGCCATTCTATTTGTTAAACATGGCCTTCAGGTTCTGTAGCAAGACTAACTGTGGCTTGGATAAACTAGACTATAACATTGTACTGTCTGGAAAGCTTCTACAATACTGTAATTCATTCATCAATCCCATAATCTACTCGTTCAAGATACCTGACTTCAGAGTTGTTTTACTTCGGTTATTTGGACGCAAAACAACGGCTCGCCCAAGCTCAACATGGATCTCACTCAAAGACACAAGGAAAAAATCAACTAAAATAAAGCATGAAAATGGAAATGGTACAGAAAATGGGATATTTCGAAAGAGAATTGGCTCCAACGAAAATGACTCTATGCCTGAGTGAGGTCATTGACTGTCTCTGACGTCATCCTTCATGTCCAAGTGACGTCATGTTCTATGCCTCAATTACAGCATACTCCATTTCTGAGTAACGTCATTCTTCATGTCTGAATGACGTCATGTTTGCATATGTGTATTGTGACGTCATGTAATCTGGCATGCAGGAACTGATCACGTGACCATGTCAATCAAAAAATAATATTGAGATTAAGTGTTGGGGAATTACAAGCGTTTGATCGGTTGGTGATCAAGGCATAGTCTATACAAACACTGTTAACGTCAGGGCAACACTTTGGATGATGTAAAACGTTCAGATAATGCTCATTTTGACATTCTCTTTTGAATTGTGGCCCTTACATTTAGCTAGACAAGGTCACGTGACCAGGTTCTGTAAAGAGCCTATTATCTAGTGAGTTGCGATGTTCAAATGTTTCTTTGAAACACAAATTATCATCATTTTTAGTTATTGATGATTCAACAAACGCCGGATTGTGATCATAGTGATTCTATAGTGTGTGTGTGTGTTTGATGGTATACGATATAAGAAGTGATATATAAACTTTGAAACCTCTCATATAAACATAACTGGCTGTATAATAAATCACGTGTTTTGAGTGGTGCAGTAAATTAAATTATTTTTGAAATATATAATCGAAAGATAAAAGCGGTCTATTACTCTAATGGTTTTGTGTAAATATTGTATGAAGGAGAAATATAAACAAATAAAGCTGTGAATAGTATTTGTATGTTGTATTGCTAAAGTAGACATCGTCACATTGTCTTCATACCACATACCAACCAATACATAGGTAGTATTTGTATGTTGTATTGCTAAAGTAGACATCGTCACAATGTCTTCATACCACATGTCAACCAATACATAGGTAGTATTTGTATGTTGTATTGCTAAAGTAGACATCGTCACAATGTCTTCATACCACATGCCAACCAATACATAGGTAGTATTTGTATGTTGTATTGCTAAAGTAGACATCGTCACATTGTCTTCATACCACATGCCAACCAATACATAAGTAGTATTTGTATGTTGTATTGCTAAAGTAGACATCGTCACATTGTCTTCATACCACATACCAACCAATACATAGGTAGTATTTGTATGTTGTATTGCTAAAGTAGACATCGTCACAATGTCTTCATACCACATGTCAACCAATACATAGGTAGTATTTGTATGTTGTATTGCTAAAGTAGACATCGTCACATTGTCTTCATACCACATGCCAACCAATACATAGGTAGTATTTGTATGTTGTATTGCTAAAGTAGACATCGTCACATTGTCTTCATACCACATGCCAACCAATACATAGGTAGTATTTGTATGTTGTATTGCTAAAGTAGACATCGTCAGAGTGTCTTCATACCACATGCTAACCAATACATAGGTAGTGTTTGTATGTTGTATTGCTAAAGTAGACATCGTCAGAGTGTCTTCATACCACATACTAACCAATACATAGGTAGTATTTGTATGTTGTATTGCTAAAGTAGACATCGTCAGAGTGTCTTCATACCACATGCTAACCAATACATAGGTAGTACTTGTATGTTGTATTGCTAAAGTAGACATCGTCACAATATCTTCATACCACATGCTAACCAATACATAGGTAGTATTTGTATGTTGTATTGCTAAAGTAGACATCGTCACAATGTCTTCATACCACATGCTAACCAATACATAGGTAGTATTTGTATGTTGTATTGCTAAAGTAGACATCGTCAGAGTGTCTTCATACCACATGCCAACCAATAAACTGAGGTAGTATTTGTATGTTGTATTGCTAAAGTAGACATCGTCAGAGTGTCTTCATACCACATGCCAACCAATAAACTGAGGTAGTACTTGTATGTTGTATTGCTAAAGTAGACATCGTCACAATGTCTTCATACCACATGCCAACCAATAAACTGAGGTAGTATTTGTATGTTGTATTGCTAAAGTAGACATCGTCAGAGTGTCTTCATACCACATATCAACCAATACATAAGCGTAGTGTTTTTCTTTTTTCAACACTTGTTCTATTCTATGTATAAATTGTAATATTCAAAGAGAGTAAATAAACTAAACTATAAATCAAAAGGCATTAATATAAGGGTTGTCATTATCACACAAACATGTCATTGCCTGCCGCTATGTTGTACTTTTTTTGTTGTTTGCCGACTGTCTTGTGTACACTCCAGTCCCTTCATGAGCCTTGTTTTTGTCGGAAGTCTCAAATAAGACTTATAGTCATTTCAATTCCTGTTTTTTGAACATTATCAATATATGTTTGGATCATATGTACTTTATTAGAATTATCATAACGCACCACTGACCTCGAATACAAGGAGTAGTGGTATACGACATGCCCATCCCTATATAACGTCATATATTTCATGACAAGTCTTTCAGTATGTTTACGGTTGTAAAGCCATTTAAAAACATTGTAGATCATACTCATACACAAAACATTGTAGTTATCTAGGCAAGGGTAAGATGTTATCTTTGCACTATATGTAGAACCTATTGTCTAGATCGTATTCCTTTGTTTTGTCGACTGATGAGCATTGAGTCTATAACCGTGGTTCGATTGTTAAAGAAAATGTTACTTACAATTGTATAAACTGACATTATTAGAATTATTTATGTAAACATCACTTATTTTAAAGCTACTCTATTTTAATTCATAACAATACTGGTTGATTCTAAATTATAAAACACCAAGTCGAACAAATGTAGACATTTATCGCAAATCAAAAGCCTTTAATGGTTGATGCAAGTGGACAATCTCCGGCTGCGTCACATTGGGGGTTTGAGTTTCCTCATAATATTTTGAGCCAATGTCATTGTTGCCGGAGGTGCATCACACGCCGGATAAATCATCCTCGAATTGTTTTTGTACGCAAAGCTTACTGTCAACTGGAAGGCAAACAAAACGAGCTATATCTACTATATAAAACAGTTGTTATACTTTGTGCAGTGCCCTGAAACAACAGCAAAACAATGACCAACAATACTGGAAATAATTCTACAGTTTTCCAGATTTCTCTGGTAGAGATGATATCCTGGCCTATGGTTTTTGTTTTGGTAGATATCGTTATTCTCATTTGTAATGTCTTGGTTTTCTATTACTACTTGACCGTAAAACATACTCGTGAAAGACCAAAAGCACATTATTTCTTGATCAACCTTGCTATCATGGACACACTGGTCGGGCTAGTATCTCTGCCGTTATACACATACTTCTTGATCCAATGGTTTCTTAAAGGGGAGATTCCAAACCATGAGCTTTTTTATCAACTATTTACAGTAAGTGATTTAGTGACTGGATATGGGTCAATGCTGACGACTGTACTTATTTCTATTGATCGTTTTGGTGCTGTTGTATTTCCATTTAGACATCGTTCTATCAAGCGTACAATGTATATATATTCTATCTTTGCCGCCTGGATGAC
Source organism: Metridium senile (assembly GCA_949775045.1). Lineage (NCBI taxonomy): Eukaryota > Metazoa > Cnidaria > Anthozoa > Actiniaria > Metridiidae > Metridium > Metridium senile. Next base: position 16,501,818 of record OX459106.1, read on the forward strand.
GGCTGGTTCTATCGCTCTAATCTCACTCTCAACATTTATTACTAACAGTCATTACTATATCTTTGACTATGTAAGTGGTACGGTTTTTATTCTGGCAATTGTTATGGTGATAATTACTAACTTAGTAATTGTCTTTCGAGCAAAATGTCTCCATAATCATGACCAAGTAGAATTAAGACGGCACGAGGTGTACCACAAGAAACTTTCTCGGACCTTTCAGTTAGTAGTGGTAGCATTCTTTTGTACATGGTTACCGTTCCAGTGTATTAACTATACTCATGTAATATTAGATAACATTACAGTTATACCTTCATTCTTGAACTATGTAACTAAGTTACTTCAATTTGGAGGATCGATTATTAACTGTGTCATATACTATAATAACAATGAAGAATTCAAGTCCACTATCAAGAGACTGTTGACTGTTCATCGAAGGTCTAGGAAGTACAGAATTTCTTCTGAAAAACATGTCAATCACGTGATATCCTTGGAGATTACTAATAATCAGTCACCATGACAACCTGTTAATCATCGATCATTGTTGCAACACGTCAATCATCAGTCACCATGACAACCTTTTTATCATCGATCATTGTTGCAACACGTCAATCATCAGTCACCATGACAACCATCGATCATTGTTGCAACACGTCAATCATCAGTCACCATGACAACCATCGATCATTGTTGCATCACGTCAATCATTAGTCACCATGACAATAGGGTAATATAAGAGCAAGTTTAACATTAGTCAGTATTACAAGTCTTATTACTCTCTTTTAATTATAGGATTAGATCGATTGAAACTCTGTCCAAACCAAGAGAAAAATGCAGAACGATTGACCACTTTGTGCACTTACGATGTACAAAGAGCTTGATATGGAATACTTCCTATTTTAATCCCCGTATCTTTTGTAAAGAACGATAAGATACAAAGATCAAAGCACGGTCTACACCAATACCAAAATAGTAAGAAAGCTGTGTATATTGCATGACAATAATCTATTATATTTACATTAAATAGACCGTAAAGACAGACAAGTACTGACACTTATCAAGAAAACATTTATTGTCCAATCACAACACTTCGTAATGTATAGTACACCAAGGAAATACTATAGACTAATGACGTCATAAGGAAAATTGCTTTGTTTTGAACAATGTTTACAAAAATACAATTCATTTCTTCAATCTATTGATACAAAAATTGATTTATAACTTATTGGACTTGCTATTTTTTGTGCTGCTTTTGGTTTGGTTTTATTTATTAACAATATTAACCTATTTACTGGTTTTATTTACTGGTTTTATTTACTGGTTTTATTTACTGGTTTTATTTACTGGTTTATTTACTGGTTTTATTTACTGGTTTTATTTACTGGTTTTATTTACTGGTTTTATTTACTGGTTTTATTTACTGGTTTTATTTACTGGTTTTATTTACTGGTTTATTTACTGGTTTTATTAACTGGTTTTATTTACTGGTTTTATTTACTGGTTTATTTACTGGTTTTATTTACTGGTTTTATTTACTGGTTTTATTTACTGGTTTATTTACTGGTTTTATTTACTGGTTTTATTTACTGGTTTTATTTACTGGTTTTATTTACTGGTTTTATTTACTGGTTTATTTACTGGTTTTATTTACTGGTTTTATTTACTGGTTTTATTTACTGGTTTTATTTACTGGTTTTATTTACTGGTTTCTTTTTAAGTGATAACATTGAATATCGCATCCTAACAAATACCTTCTATATAATGTACAGGCCTTGATATATGGAATATTTGCCGGCAAATAGTCAAATATTGTAATACCCAAATTAATTAATAAAGCGGCTATGATCAGCTGACCATAGACAGGTCTGCAACCTTTGAGCGATTGTATGTCAACTGTTTGCTCAGTAAACAAGCTTCGTGAAAAGTAACACATCCCTCTTTTAGATATCATTATGAAATGGGAATGAAATGAAAACATAAACGCAATAGTTATCAACTATTTGGTTATTGTCCAACATATTAGAATTCATTATCCACACAATGCACATTACAATAGACCAAATCCGCTAACGCCTTAATTGCTATGTACGTTTTTGCCCAATTCAAAACCTCTGGAAACTAAAAGTCTTGTTCCAAAGATTTTACACGGGATATCGAAATAGACAAAGAATATTAGGTTTAAATTGGATGGAAACATCCATAGCAACGCGTTAGCCGATTTGGTCTATAGAGGATAAAGAGAGTTGCATTATTCAGTTCTGCTCTAGTGATATCTATAAGCATGTACAAAATAGTGCAATTAGACAATACATTGTTAGTTTTGTTTCACGGATATAATCACTATAGGCATGCACATTTGGCACCTTTGAAATATTTCAATTATTTTCTTAAATTGGAATTGGAATTTGCAATTTTAATTTGATTTTTTTTAAATTCTCGAGGACTTGACTTTGATTTATTGCCAAAACCGTTTTTAAAGAATCGAGTCATAATAAAATGAAGGTCTCTTGTCTGAAATACAGCGATTCTTTCTAGAATAAAGGCTTTTGGAAAGATCTAAAAAATTTATGACTTTAAAGCAAGCTGTGTGAAAAATTGTGTAATATTTCATCCGCTGACCAAATGTACTTGGATACTTGTTCACAAGATCAATTTTGCAAATGAATCTAGTTTACTTTTTAAATGCTGAAAATATCTGTCTGACATGACCGAGATGTAGAGAAGAGCTTCATTCTATGGCATTCACCAGTTACAAAAACATCAGTTTGTAGGCCCAGTAATTGATAACCGCGGGGGACTGAATCGATTAACAAACTTGTAATACACGCTTGAAATGTTTTGATTTTTATCATAAACTAAAAGCTCTCGACAACATACAAATTCAAGTCATATAACTTACAAAACAATCATACTTTTACTTGTCGATAAAAATGACTTACTTCCATAACGGTAGTCAAGGGTTGCAGTCTGATATATTATTAATAAAGTTTCTGTAATTGTCCACCATTCCAATCGAATACTGCCTTGAAAGATGTTTATGTTAATTAACCAATCTTGTCAAAGACCAGCCTTCAAAAGCTTAATTTATGTTGTATGTAAATCAACCAATGTTGATCTAATCCACAAGGGACAGATTCAGCTACACTCGATTCACTTCTCAATACAATGTGCTTTAAGGATACGAATTGACCTGGAATCAAACATATACTGAACTGAATACAAGACACATTAAAAGACGACCCACTATTTGTGTTAAGGTATGTAGCAATATTGTTGTTCTTGCATGTTTATACTTTGAATATGACTTCTTGATTTCTTTATATTATCATCAAACAAACTCAAATCAACGATCAAAAGCATATAAGCTTAGTTTTAAAAATAATTCCACATTAAAGAAACAGTAATTCAGTGAGCATTTAATGATGTCGTTCGTGTTAACTTCAATATCTAGGTGATAAAAGGAATTACTTTAACTTAACAACAGTTAGTGTAATCAGTTTATATTTATTCAGCAAAATTTAAACACAGTTATATGTAGATAACTATCAAACGTAGTGCTACTACTAGAAATATAGACCACTGAAAATCGTTAACAATTCATGGTTCGTGCTCACAGGACGATCTCACTGACTAAAGCCACAAAATATTTGGCTTTGAGCGCTTGTAAACGTTTTAAATATTTGATCATGAGAAACGTTACACAAAAGAAAGTTGACTGATAGATGCCTGTAGATTGGGTGATATGTTCACCTGTAGTACTATATAAAAGATACAATAAAGTAACATGCTGATATAGTGGAACAGGTACTATACGCATGACAACATGACCTATTGTACAGTACTTCTGGTCAGTTTATTATTATGGGTTGTATATAACTAACTTTTGGTGTACTTCAAGTCTCTAATCTAACATTATTTTCTTTTTTAGTTACAATGGATAACAGTACAGCAGTAACCAACACGACCGTTGCTTTACAGCCTGATAACTACCTATTCAACGTGGCTCCTAAAATGGAACGATGGGAAATGCTTGTCCTTGCTGCCTTCTGTGGTTTGATTGGTGTTGCTGTGGCGATCCCCAACTACCTTACTCTTCGTGCCCTCCATTCTACCAAAGCCTTGTTATGTAAACAGAAACATTTCATCGGTAGTATTGCAATGGCTGATTTCCTAGTTGGCATCGTGTCTATCCCTTCATTCTTATACAACATAATGAAGTGGCCGAGCTTTAGTTATGTCATCTATGAAGGTGTTGATTCGATGGCTGGATTTGCAAGTATCTTCTCATTGGCTGGAATTTCTATCCAAACATTTAATGAAGTTGTCCGTGTCCACGATATCAAGGTTCCTGATACCTGTTCGCAGTGTCTTATCTTATTAGGAATCTGGTTTACTTCCATGTTTGGTGCTGCTATCAATGTCGTCTGCATCATGGATATCTTCCCGTCATACTTTGCGTACTCCTTTTACTTCTATGTCATGATGATTTTCCTATGCATCACGGGATTGATCATACTAGTCACGTGCTTTTCTGTGATGGCCAAGACATGTGTCAAGGACGAGGAAGTAGCCAATCAGACTCATTCCAAGGACAATGCTAATACATTTGATTCAGTGTTCACTGTTATGTTGGTATACATAATATTCTGGATGTTTCCTTATATCTATTTTACATATAACCGTATCTGTTCTTCATGCCAGTCCAATATGTCTGTTAAATACTTATTTGTCATTCGCATTTTCATGTATCTTAAATGCGTCTTCAACCCCATAATATACTTCAACAAGATCATCTATTTCTCAGGTGCGATCATGAGAATTTTGACGCGGGAATGTTTCGGGTTTCCCTCGGGATGAAGGTCACGTGTATTGTCCGTTCAGATCAATGACTTGTTTTATTTCATGTACTGCATGCTACTACCTCGATTATGATCAGGACATAACACTATCAGTTGTACAAATTAAAGCTGATAAATAAAATATACATTTCACAGCAAACTACAACTGCACATTGAGGGAATCAAAACTTTGACAATATTTAATTGAAAGGGTTATTAACCTATTATATAACCGACCTCACACTTTTAACATTTTCAATACATTGTAACAAATTGAAGGATTTTCATTAAAATTACTTGTCTTCTCACATTGCTGTCTTGTTGATGTAAATTCTCACACAACCCATCTTAGTATTCACATGGGTACTAAAAACCCATTTAGATCAAGTATACACATTGACGTTGCCATGGTAGTTAACAGCTACATTCTAGACTCGTCTGTGATTGGTTAGGTTTATTATAGAATTGTTATGATGTGGTTTTAGTCAAAGAAGTAAATGGTTAAAAAATGTTACCACAAGACGCTTGGACAATCGTTAATGAGTCATAGCATAGTTATATGTTAGACTGACGACATTAGTACTAGCAGACAACTATTAGTACTAGCAGAAAACTACTAATACTAGTAGAAAACTACTAGAAAACTACTAGTACTAGTCAATATTGCTGAGGTAAAATGTCTACTGGACTTTTGCTGTTGTTGGCTCTTCCTCTTGCAGTACATGGTAAGGTTTGCTCATTGTATGATCTTTGCCATGGACAAACAGTTTTAAAGCATTCTAAGTTCGTACAACACATAGTTTAGTTTAACTAACTTTGAACTGTGTTTTTTTTTGTTCTTCTTAATATTTCACGCTTTTTAGTGTAAAGGACCAGGAAACATTGTTTTTTTTTAGATAAAATATATTAGGATTTTTATTTGACATTTTTTGAATAATTTGATATAATTACAGGCCGAACATAACTACTTAGTTTGGAGTGGAAACATTTAAGAGTTGTAATCAGTTAAACATACGAGGACATTTATTCAAGAATAACTGAAAACAAACAGAACTATCAATCTAAATAGCACTATTCGACAATTGTTTTCTTTTGTTATTAAATACTTGTACAACAGAAGCATTATAGAAAACAGCTTGAGTTATTGTTAGTATGCTAATGAGAAGCAGCAGCTGACGGACAAGTAGGTCTTTTTTACCTGCTAAAATATCTTAATTCTCTGATATTAGCAATAGTATAATTATGGAGCATAACCTAGCCAAATACGCCGAACTGTTCAAAGGAATAGAGTAAAGATACAATACTTGTTCTATCAATCTCAGAATTGTGTTTCTTAAATAATTCATGTTGTTTTCATCTTACTCGTGTGTTTGTCGAACTCTTTGTGTTGATACAGGTCAACCTAATACTCCTCCACGCTTTGCTGATATCCAATACACGGCAACATTAGATGAAAATAAACCAATAGGTATGTTTGTTGACTATATTATATGATGATGTCATATACTGGTCAATAACGTAGCATTTGATAAAGGAGCAAGAGGGGTTTTTTATTAGTATTTAAGACCGTAAAGACCCATCGTCACTTACCAGCATGCAACGCACGAAAGACTGAATTTTGTGGACCATGAAAATTGAACATTCATTTTGATATATTTTACGATGTATGGTATTTACGTTCTTAATAAATTGTTTAGCTTTTTGTTATTTGTTGTCTCGTAATATCATCAACAATCATTATCATGATACCAATCATCATGCATGCTATTATTGTTGTAGGTACTAATGTAGTGGCAGTTTTGGCAGTTGATAATGACAGGGATCACGTTATGTACGAACTCGATAGTGATGCACAAGGACGGTTTAAAATCAACATTGTCACTGGTCAAATAACATCAAATGTTGTCATTGATAGAGAAGTGAGTAAAGATTGTTTCATAAAACAAATGTTTTTGTTTTTACCGATAAAAGCATGTTCTTGTTTTCTTATTCAGTCTCTTAATAACGACCGTCTTGACTTCCATGCTTATGCATATGACAATGTGACAGGGAGAGGACAGAGAGTAAGTACAAATATCTATTTCTAATATTACTGATTGGTTGAAATCAACTTTCTAGCGACTGTTAGTATTAAAGCATGATTGAACGCTGTGACGCCACTTTCAACGTCTTTGTTTTGATGGGGGAAAAAAAAAAAAAAAAATAGCTGCGCCTGAATAGTTTGAAAACAAATATAGACATTCAATTAGGTACTTTTTGCCGCACTTTCACTCACTTATAAATTCGGAAATATTGAATACCATGACAGTTATTCAGCTTTCGTATGTTTTAAAGAATTATGCTGTGCAAATAACAACGTCCTCTCTATTTAATGCTTTTCATATCAATTTTTTTTCTATATCAAATTCTAATTTTAATTTCAACTCTTTGTAAAATAGCCGTAATTCAGCCTATGTGGGCTGCAATGGATCTATCAATACACCTCTATCTATTTCTATAGCTATCTACAGCTATCTATTTCATTAAGTATATTGTACGCGCTTATTTTATAGGTTATTTGTATTTGTTCTTATTTCAGGTGAAAGTTCCGGTCTCAGTTCTTATTGGTGATGTGAATGATAACAAACCAATCTATAAGAATACACCATACAAACTAACTATAAAAGAGGTAAAACCCAACATACATGCAAACTAACTATAAAAGAGGTAACACACACCCTACAAACTAACTATAAAAGAGGTATAACACACCCTACAAACTAACTATAAAAGAGGTATAACACACCCTACAAACTAACTATAAAAGAGGTATAACACACCCTACAAAATAACTATAAAAGAGGTAGAACACACCCTACAAAATAACTATAAAAGAGGTATAACACACCCTACAAAATAACTATAAAAGAGGTAGAACACACCATACAAACTAACTATAAAAGAGGTAACACACACCATACAAACTAACTATAAAGAGGTATAACACACCCTACAAAATAACTATAAAAGAGGTAGAACACACCATACAAACTAACTATAAAAGAGGTATAACACACACCATACAAACTAACTATAAAAGAGGTAACACACACCATACAAACTAACTATAAAAGAGGTAACACACACCATACAAACTAACTATAAAAGAGGTCAAACACACCATACAAACTAACCCTACCCTTTGTAAATAATTGTAAACAATAGTTACTAATTGCTTGATGTGTTGCTCTAGAATGTATTAGGAACTACAGGCTTTGCAGTATCAACTACTGATGCTGACAAAGGACGGTTTGCTTTAATCGTATATTCCATTACATCAGGCAATCAGGTATGTCTTGTTTGCATAGTGTTGGTATCCCTGTGGTAAACTGATGGTCTTGTTTATACTATTAGGAGAAAAAGTTCGGCATTGGACCATATACTGGAACAGTTAGTGTTATTGAAAGTGTTGACTACGAAAAACAAAAGAATTACAACCTTTCCATCACAGCTACGGTGAGCAGTGCATATCATGACTTGATGTGATATATTCACGGTAGTACAATAATGTGTGGTTCATATATAACGGCAGGGTGGAGTAGTACATATCATGACTTGATGTGATATATTCACGGTAGTACAATAATGTGTGGTTCATATATAACGGCAGGGTGGAGCAGTGCATATCATGACTTGATGTAATATATTCACGGTAGTGCAATAATGTGTGGTTCATATATAACGGCAGGGTGGAGTAGTACATATCATGACTTGATGTGATATATTCACGGTAGTACAATAATGTGTGGTTCATATATAACGGCAGGGTGGAGCAGTGCATATCATGACTTGATGTAATATATTCACGGTAGTACAATAATGTGTGGTTCATATATAACGGCAGGGTGGAGCAGTGCATATCATGACTTGATGTGATATATTCACGGTAGTACAATAATGTGTGGTTCATATATAACGGCAGGGTGGAGTAGTACATATCATGACTTGATGTAATATATTCACGGTAGTACAATAATGTGTGGTTCACACAGCGCGAAATTCGAAATTTCCGTAATCGGAAATTTGGCCGGAAATTCGATAGTAACGAATTTCCGTCAAATTTACGGCGACGGAAATCCATTTTGCCAAAGCTGAGCACTTCGTCACATTTCCGTTATGCGTTTACGGTGGTTTGCAACGTATACCTACTGCTGAATGTTTCCGTTGAATTAAATGCATACGGAAATCAAGAAGTATAAGAGACTGACCGTTATATATTGGGAGGTGGGGGGGGGGGGGGGGGGGGGGGGGGTAGTGGCAATTTGTTTGTGTAAGGCTTGTTTTACGCTTGGATCGACATTTCTTTCAGACGTTGGAATTGGTCCGTCCCTTATAGTTTCACAATATGATATATCTAGCTTTTTCGCTTGAAAAGGGATACTTAAACTACCAAACTTTAATCAAGATAGGTGACCGTTTAGTAATTGTATAAGTCAGAGTTTGTAACTAACTCTGAATACGTATTTTCCGTACGTCGTAAAATAAAGTTTATTGTATTGTATTGTCAACTTGAGTTGCCGTCTTTCATTTTAGAACAATTACCCATTGATGAAGGAAAGTTTTTAAATTTTTTTTTATTTGTGGAAGGGCAGTTAATAAGTGAGACGACGAATGTTATTCTTCGGATCAGAGTTAATAAACGATTTATATCGTTTAAAGTTGAAAAATTATTTTTCAAAGTAAATGTTAACAAACAAAAAAAGTTGTCTCTATAATTTAAATAACAATTAAAATACAAAAATCTGACTGTTAATTGAATTTTTCGGTACTGATGCGAACTGATATAATATAGCTAAATATAGCTTTTTTAAAGCTACTTGAGCTGAATATTCTTGAAGTATAGCTGTCTTATATGCTGTCTTTTTGGAAGTGTATCATTTAAAGGCTGTTTTCGCCTGTTGCCGTCGCACGGCCTGCTTAACGCTTATAAATATCCTCAATCTGTAATGGCCTTATTTTTCATTTGACCGCACGTGCTGGCACGTCGTATTAGGGGATTACTGTATTACGAGATTGTCCCCCACCCTCTAACAATCGGTGACGTCAGACGTCTAAACGAGCGGGAAAATCAGTTACGTTGGGCAATCGAACAAATCGGACAAGTTCACGGCGTATTCAACGGTTTATTTCGTAGTTCACTCTCTGTACTAGACAAGCATTTAGCAAAATTTATTGGAACCGATGAAGAAATCAATTTTGACGATCTAAAGAGGGAAATGGAGCTCCTAAAGAAGATTTCAAAGCTCTTAAAGAATCGAGAAGAGACCGGGATGGTTCGAACGACAAATACACATCGCAAGAAGAAGGAAATCGATCTCAATTGCTGTGTAAGTAAGTGAAATTATTATCATCAAACATCTCATTTACCTATTTGACAATTATACTGTCTGGATCTCTGCGTTTTATATCAATCGAAGTAATGTTAGATTGTATTAAAATCGACTGTACAGCACTTCCCGCGCTTTTCTAGATCTAATATTGTATTTGTAGGAAGCGTTGTTACTATATGAATACATTAAACTACATACATTAATGTAAACAACCGAATTATTCCTTTACAAGGAGATATAGCGCGTTATATTTCTATATTGAAAACATTATGAGGTATTGTAATTTCAATAAATTAAATCACTACATCATGAAATGCTATACTTAATTCATTGTGAGGACAAAGGTCATTATCGTGACAAATTATTAGGCCTATCGTTCATGTCAATATTTGCTTTAAACCACAACCATATTTATAGAAAAAGAAAATAGAACATGCAAAACTCCTTTTAATATCAGATTTGATAAATCACTTCTGTCTAATATCAAAGTGGAATAAAGTTCGTTTTTTATAATGATTTAGATTATAATATGTAGGCAACTAATAGTTTATGGGTTTTCCCTGTGTTTAGTGAGATTTATCTTGTATTGTAACACTTCGTAAACCACAAATAATATACATTCTATTCCTTATATTATTCAATTATGTGACTGTTTTTTTATAATGTTTTAGAAAGAAGTACACAGAGTTTACCGTCAAAGAGCTTTCAAGGATACTGACCTAAGTCTGTGGAGCTATGAAGAAGGGTTAAGATAAGAGTTAAGCCGTCTTTGAATGGCAGAACAACATTTAGACAGAACTGATATTATGTTTAGCCGGGTGTTTAGGCATTGATAGGCTGCGTAAGGTTTTTAGATATATAATAAAGTTTGTCTTCGACAGGCCATCCGTCTTCGCGCGGAAAGCTAGTCGGTGCAGTTAGCCGTCTTTGAATGGCAAAACAGCATTTAGACAAAACTTTTATTATGTTTAGGCATTGATAGGCTGCGTAAGGTTTTTAGATATATAATAAAGTTTGTCTTCGACAGGCCATCCGTCTTCGCGCGGAAAGCTAGTCGGTGCAGTTATAGCCGTCTTTGAATGGCAAAACAGCATTTAGACAAAACTTTTATTATGTTTAGGCATTGATAGGCTGCGTAAGGTTTTTAGATATATAATAAAGTTTGTCTTCGACAGGCCATCCGTCTTCGCGCGGAAAGCTAGTCGGTGCAGTTAGCCGTCTTTGAATGGCAAAACAGCATTTAGACAAAACTTTTATTATGTTTAGGCATTGATAGGCTGTATAAGGTTTTTAGATATATAATAAAGTTTGTCTTCGACAGGCCATCTGTCTTCGCGCGGAAAGCTAGTCGGTGCAGTTAAGCCGTCTTTGAATGGCAGAACAGCATTTAGACAAAACTTTTATTATGTTTAGACATTGATAGGCTGCGTTAATGTTTTGGGGGGCTTGACGTTTTATTGTAATATTAATGCCTAAGTTTTTCAGATTTTTTTCTCGATGGGAAGAAGAGTTCTGTGGTCGGTGCAAGCAACAAATCTCCTCGCCCAATTCCAAAATCCATACCTTGTTGGACAGCCAAAGAAGAAACAAAACCTCCCTCTGCTTTTCAGGGACATATAATAACTAACTCTTAAGTAATGATATTACTATTAATGCATACTAGTTTTCCAAAATATCATTAAATATTAGTATAAAATTTACTATTGTAGAAATTGTACTTAAATTGACACGATTGTAATATCAAACATACAATAAAATCAAATGAATAAAATATATACAAATGTGAATATGTTTATATGTTTATCAATGCAATCTTTATGGGGAAAAGCATTATGGGGAAATTTGAAGCGCTAATATATAATAGCTGCAAAAATTAGTGCCGATTGAATAAATAATAAACACGATCGTACAGGCGAAAAGCGAGAAAACTAGCTAGAAGACGTATACGGTCCTGATTGATGAGTATAATGCATTGAAACATGAGTTTTCGTTGATCGGACACATGCGTTTCCGACTACCTTATAGCCAACGGAAACAAGGTCCGGTTTTTTAGTGCGGTTCCGTAGTATACGGAGAAACGGAAACGTGAGTTTAAGACACGTTTAAGTTGACTTATACCAATGATTAAGGGACGGAAACTATAGCCTTTACCTCATGATTCCGCTATGTTTCCGTCGACGGAAATTGTCAATTTCGCACTGTGTCATATATAACGGCAGGGTGGAGCAGTGCATATCATGACTTGATGTGATATATTCACGGTAGTACAATTATGTGTGGTTCATATATAACGGCAGGGTGGAGCAGTGCATATCATGACTTGATGTGATATATTCACGGTAGTACAATTACGTGTGGTTCATATATAATGGCAGGGTGGAGTAGTACATATCATGACTTGATGTGATATATTCGCGGTAGTACAATAATGTGTGGTTCATATATAACGGCAGGGTGGAGCAGTGCATATCATGACTTGATGTAATATATTCACGGTAGTACAATAATGTGTGGTTCATATATAACGGCAGGGTGGAGTAGTACATATCATTTCTAGATATGATATACTCACGGTAGTACAATAATGTGTGATTCATATATAACGGCAGGGTGGAGTAGTACACATATCATTTCTAGATATGATATACTCACGGTAGTACAATAATGTGTGGTTCATATATAACGGCAGGATGGTGGTGGTCTGTCAGCGGTCACTGTTTTAGATATAAAGATAAAAGACGTTGATGATTTGCCTGCAGTATTTCAACCATCATCATACTCGACACAGACGTCTGAAAACGCAGCCAAGGTTTGCTATGAGACGATATGGATGATAACCATATCTTTAGTTATACAACTGTCACTATTATCATTATCACAATAATAATAAACCACCACCACCACCATAATAATAATTATTTATTATCATCACTATCATCATCATTATTACCATAACTGAACGTACATCATCACTATTATCAAAATTCAGTATCATCATCACCCTAATCATCGCTTTTATCATCAGTATCATTATCATCATCATTATGATTCTCTCATCATCACCATAATCAATATCAACATAAATTATCATTACCATAACAACCATCATATTATTACCACCATCACCTTGATAATGTTATTAATACTTGGTGTTCTAGGGTGTGTATGTTACCACGGTAACAGCCCATGATGGTGATCGTTCCCTTGATGCACCTGTTGTCTATCTCATTGATTCAGGTAGCCTGACCTATTGCATATATACATATTTACTTAGAGTACTGTTACCTGCATAGAATCTAAACATGGTATGAGTATTCTTTGTTGATCCAGGTAGCCTGCATGACCTATTGTATATTTACTTAGAGTACTGTTATCTGCATAAAATCTAAACATGGTATGAATAATTTTTGTAGATACCAATCCTGGATCAGCTTTTACCATCATTAACACTACTGGAGTCATCACTGTCAACAATAAACTAGATCGTGAGACAATACCATTGTATAACCTACGAGTTGGGGTGAGTACCATTGTATAACCTACGAGTTGGGCTTTGTACCGTTGCAAAGTTATAAATACAGAAGTCTGTGAGTCACAACTGTATTTTCTGTTTTTATTTCAGGCAAAATCGACCATTCATAAAGCAGTTTATGCCACAGTCACAGTTACTATAGTAGACGTTAATGACAATTCGCCAAAGTTTATTGGTGCGCCATATAGGGGAACTGTACCCGAGAATTCTCCTAATGGCCTGACAGTTTTACGAGTCACAGCACAAGACGCTGATGCGGTACGAACACACGATATCCCATGAATATCAATGTGTACTACTAATGATATGTCTGTCTGTCATGATATCCTAAGGGTATCAATGTATACTACTAGTGTATGTCTGTCTGTCACGATATCCTATGGGTATCAATGTATACTACTTATGATATGTCTGTCTGTCACGATATCCTATGGGTATCAATGTATACCACTAGTGTATGTCTGTCTGTCATGATTTCCTAAGGCCGGTATCAGTGTATACTACTAATGATATATATGTCTGTCTGTCACGATATCCCATGGGTATCAATGTATACTACTAGTGTATGTCTGTCTGTCACGATATCCTATGGGTATCAATGTATACTACTAGTGTATGTCTGTCTGTCACGATATCCCATGGGTATCAATGTATACCACTAGTGTATGTCTGTCTGTCACGATATCCTATGGGTATCAATGTATACCACTAGTGTATGTCTGTCTGTCATGATTTCCTAAGGGTATCAATGTATACTACTAATGATATGTCTGTCTGTCACGATATCCCATGGGTATCAATGTATACTACTAGTGTATGTCTGTCTGTCACGATATCCCATGGGTATCAATGTATACTACTAGTGTATGTCTGTCTGTCACGATATCCTATGGGTATCAATGTATACTACTAATGATATGTCTGTCTGTCACGATATCCTATGGGTATCAATGTATACCACTAGTGTATGTCTGTCTGTCATGATTTCCTAAGGGTATCAATGTATACTACTAGTGATATGTCTGTCTGTCACGATATCCTATGGGTATCAATGTATTCTACTAGTGATATGTCTGTCTGTCACGATAACCCATGGGTATCAATGTATACTACTAATGATATGTCTGTCTGTCACGATATCCAATGGGTATCAATGTATACTACTAATGATATGTCTATCTGTCACGATATCCCATGGGTATCAGTGTATACTACTAGTGTATGTCTGTCTGTCACGATATCCTATGGGTATCAATGTATACTACTAGTGATATGTCTGTCTGTCACGATATCCCATGGGTATCAATGTATACTACTAGTGTATGTCTGTCTGTCACGATATCCTATGGGTATCAATGTATACTACTAATGATATGTCTGTCTGTCACGATATCCTATGGGTATCAATGTATACCACTAGTGTATGTCTGTCTGTCATGATTTCCTAAGGGTATCAATGTATACTACTAGTGATATGTCTGTCTGTCACGATATCCTATGGGTATCAATGTATTCTACTAGTGATATGTCTGTCTGTCACGATAACCCATGGGTATCAATGTATACTACTAATGATATGTCTGTCTGTCACGATATCCTATGGGTATCAATGTATACCACTAGTGTATGTCTGTCTGTCACGATATCCAATGGGTATCAATGTATACTACTAATGATATGTCTATCTGTCACGATATCCCATGGGTATCAGTGTATACTACTAGTGTATGTCTGTCTGTCACGATAACCCATGGGTATCAATGTATACTACTAATGATATGTCTGTCTGTCACGATATCCTATGGGTATCAATGTATACTACTAGTGATATGTCTGTCTGTCATGATATCCCATGGGTATCAGTGTATACTACTAGTGTATGTCTGTCTGTCACGATATCCTATGGGTATCAATGTATACTACTAGTGATATGTCTGTCTGTCATGATATCCCATGGGTATCAATGTATACTACTAATGATATGTCTGTCTGTCATGATATCCCATGGGTATCAATGTATACTACTAATGATATGTCTGTCTGTCACGATATCCTATGGGTATCAATGTATACTACTAGTGATATGTCTGTTTGTCGTGTTCTGATGTCCATCATATCAATCTGTTTTTCCTATACTTATGGTCTACTCTTTCTATTTATCTCAGGGAGCCAATGCAGTGTTTGGGTACTCATTGATCGGTGCTGCCGGCAAGTTTAGTGTAAACAGCAATGGAGACATAGTGGTTAGCGGTAACATCGACAGAGAGACACAAGGAAGCTATAATTTCGAGGTTTGTTATGATGTGTTATCTTAGTACAATAATTCTTGATATATTCATCTATTTTTCTATATGGTCAAGGGATTTTGATGTCTAATATATTAGCTATATCTATCAGGTAAAAGCAACCGAGACATCTACATCAGAAAAGTACCATAAAACTGCCCAAGTGTCAATCAATGTCACTGATGTCAATGACAACAACCCTCAGTGTAAACAAGCAGTGTATCGCGTGACTTTACAAGAAAACAAACCTAACCAAACCCAAGTAGCTCAGGTAATAATACCCAGCTCATATACTAGAGAATGATAGGGCTCTAACACTGTTAACAGTTAATGATAGGGCTTTAATACTGTTAATAGTGAATGATAGGGCTTTAATACTGTTAATAGTGAATGATAGGGCTTTAATACTGTTAATAGTGAATGATAGGGCTTTAATACTGTTAACAGTGAATGATAGGGCTTTAATACTGTTAATAGTGAATGATAGGGCTTTAATACTGTTAATAGTGAACGATATGGCTTTAATACTGTTAATAGTGAACGATATGGCTTTAATACTGTTAATAGTGAATGATAGGGCTTTAATACTGCTAACAGTGAACGATATGGCTTTAATACTGTTAATAGTGAATGATAGGGCTTTAATACTGTTAATAGTGAATGATAGGGCTTTAATACTGTTAACAGTGAATGATAGGGCTTTAAGACTGTTAACAGTGAATGATAGCGCTTTAATACTGTTAACAGTGAACGATATGGCTTTAATACTGTTAATAGTGAATGATAGGGCTTTAATACTGTTAACAGTTAATGATAGGGCTTTAATACTGCTAACAGTGAACGATATGGCTTTAATACTGTTAATAGTGAATGATAGGGCTTTAATACTGTTAACAGTGAATGATAGGGCTTTAAGTAGTGTTTACAACATGAGCGGCCGTGTTGTATCGGCAGATACAATCGCAAGCCGAAGGCGCGCGATTGTATCGCCGATACAACACGGACGCGAATGTTGTAAACTACTTAAAAAATGTCTAGGTAAGCTCTTTCATATTTGACCAAAATTTTCAAGATTAAAATAAATTTTGCCGTAAAATTACCAGTTAAAACTTATGCAAATCAGGATATACAACACTAGTGTTGTATCAGATTTACAACACTCGTCATGGTCATGGTTTCTTTTGAAAATGTCTCATTAATTATTCATGAATTTTTTAATACTGTTAACAGTGAACGATAGGGCTTTAATACTGTTAACAGTGAATGATAGCGCTTTAATACTGTTAACAGTGAACGATATGGCTTTAATACTGTTAATAGTGAATGATAGGGCTTTAATACTGTTAACAGTGAATGATAGGGCTTTAAACATGCAATTTTTAAGTACCAATATTCTGAAGTAGCTTTTTTGGTTAGTTTCTCTAAAAACCAATTATTACCAGGGTAATGGTAAAATTTCACCTGTAGATTCAAATTATTTACCAAAAAAGGCTTAATTTCTGAATGTTTAATGCTGAATTATACCATGCATAAGTAGTAAAGAAATATGAAAATGTCTTCCATAGTTACCAAGGACATTTTCATCAGATATGGTAAAATTTCAAATGACCAACTGCCCGCACTAGAAAATGTCCATGGTAATTACCAAGGACATTTTCATCAGATTGTAAAATTTCACATGACCAACTGCCACATGACCAACACAGTGAATGATATGGCTTTTACACAGTGAGTGATATGGCTTTTACACAGTGAAGGCTTTTACACAGTGAATGATAGGGCTTTTACACAGTGAATGATAGGGCTTTTACACAATGAATGATAGGGCTTTTACACAGTAAATGATAGGGCTTTTACACTGTGAATGATATGGCTTTTACACAGTGAATGATAGGGCTTTTACACAGTGAAGGCTTTTACACAGTGAATGATAGGGCTTTTACACAGTGAATGATATGGCTTTTTTAAAAACAGTGAATGATAGGGCTTTTACACATTGAATGATAGGGCTTTTACACAGTGAAGGCTTTTACACAGTGAATGATAGGGCTTTCACACAGTGAAGGCTTTTACACTGTGAATGATAGGGCTTTTACACAGTGAATGATAGGGCTTTTACACTGTGAATGATAGGGCTTTTACACAGTGAATGATATGGCTTTTACACAGTGAATGATAGGGCTTTCACACAGTGAAGGCTTTTACACTGTGAATGATAGGGCTTTTACACAGTGAATGATAGGGCTTTTACACAGTGAATGATAGGGCTTTTACACTGTGAATGATAGGGCTTTTACACAGTGAATGATAGGGCTTTTACACAGTGAATGATAGGGCTTTTACACAGTGAAGGCTTTTACACAGTGAATGATAGGGCTTTTACACTGTGAATGATAGGGCTTTTACACAGTGAATGATAGGGCTTTTACACAGTGAATGATAGGGCTTTTACACAGTGAAGGCTTTTACATAGTGAATGATAGGGCTTTTACACAGTGAATGATAGGGCTTTTACACTGTGAATGATAGGGCTTTTACACTGTGAATGATAGGGCTTTTACACAGTGAACGATAGGGCTTTTACACAGTGAATGATAGGGCTTTTACACAGTGAATGATAGGGCTTTTACACAGTGAATGATAGGGCTTTTACACTGTGAATGATAGGGCTTTTACACAGTGAATGATAGGGCTTTTACACAGTGAATGATAGGGCTTTTACACTGTGAATGATAGGGCTTTCACACAGTGAAGGCTTTTACACTGTGAATGATAGGGCTTTTACACAGTGAATGATAGGGCTTTTACACAGTGAATGATAGGGCTTTTACACTGTGAATGATAGGGCTTTTACACAGTGAATGATAGGGCTTTTACACAGTGAATGATAGGGCTTTTACACTGTGAATGATAGGGCTTTTACACAGTGAATGATAGGGCTTTTACACAGTGAATGATAGGGCTTTTACACAGTGAAGGCTTTTACATAGTGAATGATAGGGCTTTTACACAGTGAATGATAGGGCTTTTACACTGTGAATGATAGGGCTTTTACACTGTGAATGATAGGGCTTTTACACTGTGAATGATAGGGCTTTTACACAGTGAACGATAGGGCTTTTACACAGTGAATGATAGGGCTTTTACACAGTGAATGATAGGGCTTTTACACAGTGAATGATAGGGCTTTTACACAGTGAATGATAGGGCTTTTACACAGTAGTAGTAGTCAATGGCCGATTCGGGGACAATTTGCCGTTGTGTTCAAAATTGGATTTCGCTACTGTATCACTTTTCTGTCACCACGGCTGGATCTTCCTAAGAACAATTTGCATAGGCTTTCAAAACGGAAATTCAAAAGTTATCTTTAAAAATGGTTCTTTAAAAATTGAAATTGGATTGCGTGACAGGAAATTTAACATAGGATTGCGTGACCAAAAATTCTGGGAAATGTCGTGACCTAAAATTCTAGGAAATTAGTGTGATCAAATTCTGGGAAATTAGTGTGATCAAATTTCGGTTAAAAATGGGAATCTAACCTAGGTACCTAACCCTAGGATCGAAAATGAAAACCTAACCTTTTATTCAATATTGGTGCGTTTATTCTGTGTTTTAATTTTAAGTTGAAGTGCGTTTACTTAGATTTTATAAAAACTTTAATTTATATATAGAAATGTCTTCGAAAAAGATACTTAAAGATATAGCACCTTATATAAATAATAATAAAATGTCTAATAATATTTATACAATTCAAAATACCAATGTTAAAATTCAAACAAATATGAATAAATTTGCAGATTGGATTCTATCATATGTACCACCAAATATTAAAAAACCAATAAATAATCGCCTTGAGGATTTGAAAAATAAAAACCAAGATATTTTCAATAAGATGGTAATGAAATTGAAAGAAAAACCGAAAATCAAATATGATAATAGACTGTGCAATTTACAACTAGTAACACAACAACAGAATTGTAAAAAATCAGCTCAAGATAGAGATTATTCATTCACTGCTAAAAACCATCAAAATAGAAAATGTGTGAAAGCTATTAACACAAAAACAAATGAAGAAACATTTTATAATAGTCTATACAGTGTGAATCAACATTTAGGTATTAACGCAGGAATAGTAAAAATGATTTGTGAAGGTTTGAATAATGTTAAAAATGGTATATCAAAGAAAGATAATTGTAAATATAAATTCAACTATATTTCAAAAGAAGAATTGCCAGAAAATTATAAAAAATCTGCTAACAAACATCCTAAGAGGAAAAAAGCGGCTATAATATCATAGATTAATCAGTATGAATTTCATAGAAATAAATATATTCTTACATAATTGCTTTTATAAATCAATTATGTAATTTTAAGAACTTTAAAGGCCACAAGACCGGAACACCAGTGTTGGTTGCATCTATCGAAACATATACCAAACTAGACCAGACACACCAACAGTAATAACAGCTAGATTAGTATCATGTGTTTTAGATGTTGGTAAAGGTTTTATAATTGGTTTATTAAAATGGTCTGTACTATCTTTTTTATCAATGATTTCTGGTTTATTTGGTTTATGATGTGGTAATTTAACTTTTGAATCACCCATATTGTGCTTACTACTAGTAGATTTAGTTTCATTATTAATATTATTGACACCAAATTTCATATCAACCGTTGCTCTCTGTAGCTTATTATTATAACCAACAGTTGATTCTGTATTTATAATTAACATAGATGGTAACAACCAACAACCAGGGGATATTGCTAAATCAAGCTTTACTCTAGCGTTCTGAATTGCAAATTGGTATCGTTGTATACTTTTTGAAATATCCTTCTCAATTATTGAACTTTCAAACAGCTTTAGAAATACTTCTTGCGTTTCTGTAGCAGCCCCTGAATCGCCTATAATTGATGATCGTGTTTGTACTTGAGCGCCTAGAACACAATAAACAAACGCTTCTATACTTTGATTTATTCGTGACAAACCTGCTTTTGTTATACCAACACCATTTTGTGGTATAAACCAATTATATTGACTTCTATCCTTGTGTGTTGACTTGTAATATCCGGTTAGTGAATCCTTGTACGGGCTAGTATAATGAAACCCAAACACATCAGAGTTTGTAGATTTACCCATAAACCGGAAATCAGGGTTTGAGGAATTAATACCAAACTCGTTACACAACTTTATTAAAGCGCCCTTATTATATTGAGTACCATCCCAAACAAAGTTATTATCCCATGGTAATATAACCTGGAGGGCTTTTAGAACTGATCTTATCGTGAAAATAACGTGGAACCTTAATATAGATGCTATTTGAGTATCGGGTTCAATAAGGTTAAACGAAATCCCACAACCAGACGTAGCACACCAGACAGCAAAATTCAACTGCTGAGACCAATTTTTAAAATTCGGATCTTCCATCCATATAGTCCAATCAGATGTATTTTTTATAGTTGGAGGTGTTACTTCAAAAATATTGTTAATAGTAGAAGAAAAACTTTCACTTGGAGTTACAAATATTTTTAGTGTGGTTAATAATTTTTTAATATCAGACGGGTTATCTGTAAGATGAACAGCTGGAACTGGGTACTTTGTATTAGTAAGCATAACAGCTTTTGGAAATTTAGATCCAAGAAAATCGTGAATATTTTCTGGTGTATATGTGTGACCATTCCAACTAGGAAATTTGTAAAAGGTTTTCACTAAATTACCATCTTCATCAAAAGGATCATAATCATCTCCATTGAAAATAAACCGAACTTTACCATTCACATTAGTAAAACGATTAGTGTTATAATTTGGGTATTTTTGTTGGAAATCAATAAATTTCATATTATATTATATAATATGAGATTAACTTTTATACGTTTATAAGATTAATATTTGTTTTTTTCATATCGTACTCTATACGTAAATCCACCCATCGGAGTTTTCTCAAATGAAATGCTTACTTCTTTTGATTTATTAGTTGATCCACAATTTCCTTTCTCAACTCCTCTCTTATTTTTTTGATATCGAGGTCTGGGGTCTTTTTTAAAAACTCATTATTTCGTGCAGATCTAATATCACTCTTCAACGTTTGATACTTTTGTAACTCACCCATAATTAGTTCAAATTCTTTCTCATCAATCTTGTTATCAGATAAGGCTTTTGATACCAAATCATATATACTATTTTGTTTTGCTCTTCCAAGCTGAATAGTATTTTCATGTTTTGCAACCTTCTTAGTCAGTTTTTTGGTTATAATCGTACAACTAGATGATATCAACCCTAAAATACCACCAACACATGATAGAGGAATGCCAACAATAGCTCCAGGTCCTGTTAAGGTTGTAGTTACACCAGAACCAGTAAAAAGTACGGAAAAGATTCCACTTACGACTGCTGTTTTATGAAAGATTCCACGTGTCTTAGCATATTTTTTCCTAACGTTTTCATAATGTTTGACTTCTGACTCTAGTTTAGACATAACCTCATTTACCTTACGTAATCTGAAGTTTTCACCATCGCCACTATTATCTTTTGGCAACTCAGGATAAAGTGTGTCATAATCTGTCATTATATAATTATAATTACTATTTTATTTTTATATAATTTCTATTACTATTTTCATTGGATATATCCCAGAATGAATAATTTTGTTATTATAATCAGTCGCCCATAGCCAAATACTATTGATATAATCATCATTTATTGGTGTGTACAAAGTATTAAAAGGCTCATACTTTATTCTATCATTATAACTACCCAAATCAACATATGCTAATAATTGGGAATAATTATTATTGAATAACACTTGCTTAGGATCAACCAAACTACAATGTATGTATACGAATTCACAAGCTCTAACAATATTTATACCATTTTTAGAATCTTTTTTAAGATCTGGATCAAGTTTTAATAATTTTGCTAAGCTATCGTTTAATACAATATTAACATTTGGAGTAAGAACGGATTCGCTTATGGAAACTGGTTTCTTACCAATAGAAACTGCTTTATCAAGCGCACTTTTAAACGAAGGAAGGGTATAATATCCCTTAGGAATACGAATCAAAACATTACCTTGACCATCTGAAATTGTTCCTTCTTTTTCAAGGTTGTATAATTGATTAACAAAATTGCAATAATTTAGTGTAATTTTTTTACAATTTGTTATAGGATTTTTCAACCAAATCGTTTCATCAGCTTTTGTTTTTTCAATATACAAGATCACCATTATAATATATAATCATTTTTTGTTTTTATACCTTTCAACAACATACAATACCAAACCAACAATAAGAAGCCATGCGTTTTTAGCAAGGAAACCTACCACTTGGCCTGCAGTTCTGAAAATAAAAGAGGCTATAGCACCAACCATACCTGGTAGAATATTACCCAATTTTTTCCCAAGTGACTTCAAACCATTTCCAACACCGGTTGCTACACTGCTTAATCCTGATTTTAGACTAGAAACAATCACACCAATAATAACTCCAACAGATGTAATAATAGCTGTAGCTGTAAAGCCGTACTTTTTAAAAATAAGTTTTACACGTTCTTTCAAAGGTAATTTTTCTTCTATTAGTTCGTTTTTGTTTTCTAGTTCATGTATTTTATCTTCTAAGCTATTTCTTTGAGCGATTAAAACATCTCTATGTACTTTAACAGCATCTTTTTCCCTTTGTGAACCAGTATACAATTCTGTTTCTAATTCACTAATTTTATCATTATTAGAATTTATGCTTTGTGTGTCTGATTCTATTTTCTCATTAATAACTACAACTTCTGGGTTTAATGTGACTAATTTTTTATCAGTTTCAGTATGTTCTTGTATATTCTCTTTTAAAAGTACCCTTGCTGACTTACCTAGAGCTGTCTTAATTTTATTAGTTTGTCTACCAATAAGACTTCCAGTTTCATCACCAACTTTTGTTGATATTCGATACCATTTACTTTTATCAGAGTCATAAACTTCAATAACACCAGATTCATTTTCTCTAATATCAAAACCATTTTCTCTACTAACAGTATTTTCTGGATAATATATATCGAGATTATCTTTAGTTTTATTATACATATAAATATGCTCTCTACTCCAACCTAAATTATCAGTAATTGTTTTAGGAGCTTGACTTAAATCATTGAGATAGTATTTCTTTGCGTTAAATTTATTTAGTGAAATAAATACATTACCATCCTTATCAATATTGTATAAAAATTTAGAATTATTTACATCCCATTCAGGATATTTTTCTTCTATAATATCTTTTGCTTCTTCAACATTTAAATAATTCTTTTTTTTTGATAAATCTTCTATTTCTATTTCTTCTCTTATACTTTTATTCCAATTATCATTACTTTCACTAGCATTTTCAAACAATCTATATCCACGTTCTCTTGTTATACCTCTTTTATTAAACCTTACTTTAGTTCTTTCCCACCATGTTTGCTCTGTTTCTTTTTGCTTCGGTATAAGTCCAGCTAACTCATCATCAGTAATCGGTTCATTAATATCAACACTCCCTTCACCTAATGGATCAAAATCTCCACCTTCCATTTAGTATTATATGTTATAATAATAAATAGTTTTTAGATCTTTTTATGAATACATAGTTTATCAGATATAAACACCTATCATATACTTATCGATGATTAACATATTTTCATATAAATTTAGATGCCAAATATCCACCAGCTAGCATTCCACCTCCGACATAAACCATTTCATATTGCTTTTGCTTTTTAGTTTTTTTATAGTAATCTGAAAACTGCGGTTCTTGATTATTAAAACTCAAATTAGGATGAGCTTTCTTATACAAAACAAATGCTTGGTCTGTACTATCTAAGTTTTCATCCGCTAATTTCTTGTCTGTATATTCTTTAGTTAACCAATCCTGATATGCTTGCCTCTTCTTTTCAAAATCACCCATAGCTTGTTGATATGCTTCAAGAGCCTTATCATGTCTTATTTTCTCATCATCTCCATGATTTTTATCCAATGATTTAGCTAGGTACATAGACCCGGTAAAAGCTGTTGCGTTAAGAACAGCTCCTAATACCATTGTGACTGCAATTGACACCATTATATTATATTATATATTAATATTTTTTTAATACATTTACATAGATGATGGAAGAATCTTTTTGGCTTCAAGATATTCCTTCAGATAGATAGAACCGGCTAGAACAACCACCCATTTACCATAGTTTGGTAGAGAGCTACTTGGGTCATTGATGAATGGTTCCTTTAGAATTTTCTTACCAACATAGCCGATTCCACTAGCAATCCCTACGATGACAGCAGCATCCATAACGGTTTTAACAACTTTGTTTTCTGTTTGATTTGACATGTTATAATATTATTATACAATTTTATTTTTATATCTTTATTCTATGGAACCCAGTAATATGATTTCTAAGAGTTGTATTTGATTTGAATTTACCACAACAATATATACATTTAATTCGAACATCACACATATAACTATTAACCTCCCTAATAATCAAATCATAATCATTACTAATCATCACCTTAAAACCGTTATACTTATATTCATCTAATAAATCTTTTTGAGCTTTGGATACTATACCATTGTCTTTTGGTGTCTTAAACTCAATACAGAACCCATTATAATATTTATGGAGATTAGTAATTATAAGATCTGGTTGGCCTTTTTGATAACCCTTTTTATAAGAATCAATTCTTTTGGTGGATGTGTATTGAAGCTCGCCTAATCCAGCTATCAGTAAGCACTTAGGGTAAAACCTTCTAATATATTGCACTACCTTTGTATGTAGGTCATATTCATCCTCCATTTTAAACATTAATGTATTAGAATTGTTAAACATTCTATAATATCCATATTTTCTAATTGTTGGTATCACATCTTCTACAACCCAATCTTGAAACTTTTCAGCAATAGGCATATTTGATTTCATAACTAATCTATATAACCCACTTTCGGTTATAAAAATCGTATGAGGGTGAATGTTTATAAAGGGGTCCCATTTTGGGACCCCTTTGTAAAAGGGGTCCTGTTTAACAACTCCCTTCATATTTTGGTATTCTATCTTATTTTTATCAGGCACGTGATTTACTAGAGCTTTTTTAGTATTTGAATAACCTAATGCAGATGCTACATCTTTCCCTTTGAAATAAATATTCTGTTTGTTATCAATAAAAGTATCAACAGATAAACCAAGATCATTATTATTAAACTTTTTAATATTCATTTATACTATATATTAATAAACGTTTATTTATATTTTTTTTATTCCATACCAATTCTCTTAGGTACAGGTATCTTAGATATATCCTGTTTAGATACTACAGAGGGTGATGGCTCAGATGTCTTTGGTACATCTTTGATATGTTGTGGTTTTGCTTCAATATTATTCTTTTTATATCTTAGGTATAGTTCAAAGACAGTTAACCCTATACCAATAATAGTTAATCCAGTTGTTAGTGAAATTTCCGGCAACCATTTTGAATTAGCATTATCTTCTTCAATAACCTCATTATTTTCATGTTCTTTCTCTTGTTTGAGAGCTTGTTTAGCCTTCTTATGATATTCAGCTAATCGTTTCCCAGCTGCTACTTTTTTAGGGTTCTTAACACGTTCTATCTTTTGTTCTGGTTCTCTTGTGATTTGATCAACTTGTGTGCTATCAGTTTCAGTCATTATAAATATATAACATATTTAATATTTATATATTTTTATGCTCAAGAGATTTATAATTCTGCTCAAGAGATTTATAATTCTGCTCAAGAGTTGCTCAACAACTGCTCAACAACTACTCAAGAGTACTCAAGAGATGCTCAACAACTGCTCAACAACTGCTCAACAACTGCTCAACAACTGCTCAACAACTGCTCAACAACTACTCAACAACTGCTCAACAACTGCTCAAGAGTGCTCAAGAGATTATCAAGACAACTCAAGAGTCTGATCAACAGTGTCATGAATATATTTATCCATTTCATCAACTGACTCGTCATTTTTTTCAATTTTTTCAATTTCTATTTTAAAATCAATATGTTTCGCTATTTGAAGTAGTCCGCTTGCTAGGGCCACGAATCTACCACCTTTTAAAACAACATATCCAGCTGCATTATTCAATTCTTGTTTAACCAGTTCATTTTTTTTCAAATCATTACAGAGATCTTTCTTATCATCAATAGGTATCGCATAACTTAGTAATTCAACACCTGTTTCCAAAGCTGTATCAACTAATCCACTTGTTACTTGATTACCCATTGTTACTTGATATCGATTATGATATTTTTCAACGTCTTTTGATGGTAATCTCTTAATATCTCCTAGGCTCATATTATTACCTGTATATGTATCTATTGTACCAAGAACTGCTAAAATAGATAATTGTTCTCGTTTCTCTTCTATATCTGTGTTATTATCATCTTTATTAACCAATTTTCTCTTTTTAATCGGTTTCTTGTCCATTACAATTGGTTCTTCTGGTATTGTTTCTAATTTATCATCAGCATATTGATCTAGGATTGATTCCATCTTATTATATAGTATATATATTTATTTATTTATATCATTCCAGGTATCTCCACATATGTATGAAATGGGTGACGTAGGCAGAAGCAAATCCTAGCATACTTTTCCGATTTTAGTATTTTCATAAAATGTTTTTTATGCTCATTGTCTAACTCTCCACCATATTCATCAAACAGTGTCTGATTTGATATCCTATTCGGTGTGAAGAAACTAATGATACAACCTACATTCTCCCTAAACGGTTTTGAAATTGCTGTTAACTGTTGTGTTAAAACCCATACTGATATATTTTCATGTCTTCCACTAAATGCTAAATTAATAAATTGATTTGACCGCTGCTTGAGATCTTTACTGAATGCGCAATCGTCTAGAATGACTAATGTATTATAACCGGAAAACACTTCTATGACATCTGATAAAATATCATTAATTTCATCCACATTGCTAGCGTCTGGTGATATAACGATGAACCTATGGTCGTTGTTAGCAAATCCTTGGTATGTTTTATTATGCACATATGTAGGACAAACTAATATGATATACTCAAACATATATCTATAACATGTTCTTAATTGATTTATCAAGAATTCTGTTTTACCGCTATTTGTAGGGCCTGTTATGATACAATGAAATGGTAATTTCTCTTTTAACTCTTCCATATATATATATTATATACTACTTTTTAAAACAGAATTGATTTCAAATTGGAGTCTTGAATTTCCATCATAGCATCAGCTAGTACATAAATATAACAATTGAGCTTTCCAGTACCTGTAGTATCTCGTTTTATCTCTAATTGAATACCATCCTTGGTGCTATTAAGATGAAGACCGTTACCATGAATATCATCATCAGGATACAAACGAAGGTCAATCCATAGACAAAATTTATCTGAATAGAAATCCTTCTGTTTAACATTATCACTAAGACCAAATTTTCGTATAGCAGCTGTCCAGAAATCAGTCTTTGTCATACCTTTGGAAAATAATTTATTTGGAAGCCCATCAATGTTGACATTTAATTCAGTCAAATTAGGATAAACAAATTTTTCTGTATCTCTCGTACAAATAGTATATGGTTCTACAAATAACATAAGAATGCCGCTCATAGACCTTCTAGGAATGTTGATATGCTCATTTATCACACTATCTGTATTTCTTGTAATTTGCAAAGTTTTATGCAATAGAACATTTTCGAAATAAAACCCTCTACCAACTTGGTATGTAGATAGAGCTTCCTTTGAAAGAAAATCACTATTTATGCATTCATATTCAAGTTCGATGTTTGATAGGCTATAACTATATGATTTTGATGTGTCACTAGAGATTACAAGATTCTTGCTTTCCGCCAATGTAACTTCAAATAAAAGATTATGTGATAACCCTTTTGCGTAAAACACACCATGTGAATCAATAATTGGATGGTTAATAGCCATTCTGTATTTAGTACTGTAAACACCCGCAAGTGCCACTTCTTTTGCATCTGTTGTCACCTTATCACCCGCTGAAGCCCGTAATTTATGCATATTAACAGATGAAATTCCTTCTATCAGCATATTTTCACGATGCTCTTTTGTTAAATAAATATCCTTATATGTTTCAAGTAGATCTACTCTATTTGTGTCCTGTAGTGTTTCCCCACCATATGATACTTTCATCCTCGAAATAATATTCCTACTGATATTGTTTACTAGTCGATTATTTGCATGTTTATCTGTAGGTTGGTTCAAATTGAAAGTTAAACCAATAGATCCAGGTACATACACAACATTTTCACTCAATTTAGGTAAATGAATATATAATGTTTCTCCAGGTTGTGATGATGAAGGATTGAAAGTGATACGGTGAAGGGTTTTTTCACCCTTATGACCAAAAGGTCTTCTATACTCTTTGTTAACATCAAGTACGTCTGAAATAGATTGACTCATATATATACTGTTATAAGATATTATTGTTTTATATATATTATATATGGATAACAGAAAATTATCAAACCATTATTATAGTCCACAAGGCTATTGGAAAGGTTATGAAGCTATTGATAAACTAGTTGGTGCCACAAATATTGATAAAGCTATTGTGAAAAAGTGGTTGGAAAAACAAGCATTATGGCAGATATATTTACCTAAACCACAATATATCCCAAGATATCATTGGAATGTTGAAAAAGTAAATCATACCCATCAAGCTGATTTACTATTCCTACCTCATGACACAGTTAAACGAAAGGTATACAAATATGCTCTTGTGGTTGTCGACATTGCCAGTAGGTACATAGATGCGGAGCCTTTGACGTCTAAATACTCATCAGAGGTATCGAGAGGGATTGAAAATATATATTCCAGACGTTTGAAATGGCCTGAAACAATTATTGTAGATCCTGGCACGGAATTCATGGGTAATGTTACAAAAATAATGAAAAACAAATCTGTTAAGATACAAAGATCTGAAGCTAATAATCATAGAGCCCAAGCATTAGTCGAACGCGCTAATCGAACTATTGCAGAGAAGCTATTTAGTTATCAGTACAGTAAAGAAATGGTAATGGAACAAAATGAAAGATCCCGTGAATGGGTTGAAAGACTGCCAGCTGTCATACGAAGTATAAACAGTGGAGTAAAAAGAATTACTGGAAAAACACCGATTGATGCTATAAAATTAAAAGAAGTAGGTGAAAATCATGTGAAGTATAAAAGACCTGTTGGATTAGATGAAATCCGTCTTCCTCAAGGTGTGAAAGTTAGATATTTGTATGCTCCAGGTGAGTTGGAAGGTGGTAATCAAAGAGCTACAGACCCTATATGGTCATTAGAAATATATGACATAACAAGGTCTGTTGTATCGACTAATCAACCTGTATTATATTACCTATCTGATGGTGCACCGAAAAGAAATTTCGTCAGAGAAGAATTACAAGTTGTACCCGAAGATACTGAGTTACCACCTGATAGTGTTTTAAAATAATTTGCTTGACTTTTTTTTACGCTTAGGAACTTCTTGTAAAGCTACCCTATCATAATGATCAATACTACCTTGATAACGTTTTATGAATTCGTATTTTTCATGATCATATATTCTTTCATCAATATTTTTATACCCGTATGCATCTGTATGGATGTCGTCGGCGCATATATTACGTTTGTCATCATCTCGGCTTAGGGCAACTTTGTTTACCGTTTCTGTGAATATTTGATGTTTATGAGAACGGATAACATTCATTTTTCTAATAGCTTGCGTTCCTTCAAATAAACATTCTTTGTAGTCGTCAAATGAAATGGTTTTGTCTACTACTGACTTCTTGACTCCCTTACATCGTTTTCCAACTTTTTCATTATCTATTTTATATGCGTATAGTTTTGCTCTAAGACCTACAAACTCTGTTATTTCTTGACCGGCCGTTTCATCTTTCATCATTCCAATAACTTTTTTGTTAATACGGCTGGTAATCCCTTTATGATTTTCTGGATAATTGGTTGTATCAAACTTTTCCTTGATATCTTTCTCAATGTCTTTGTAAAAATCATCTGTTTCAATCTCATACATTAACGAATCGGTGTCTGTGAATAGTAGTTGTGCTTTGCTTGCATATTTTGGTTTAATATAATTATAGTGGAAGTCATACATCAGATTCTTTGAGATATCTAGAATTGACATTCCAACGTATATAGGTTTGTTGAACATAAGCTCTGTCTTACCCATATGTATTGCTGCTAGATTTTCAGAGAATATTGTTCGTTTCTTATAGTTTGGTTTATTAATTAATTTCGCTGCTTGAGACTCATTTGTGACCAGTCTAATATCCTGTCTGTTTCGAATATTTTCCATTGTCTTACCGAATACACTGTTGTTCATAAGTTTGAAGAAATCCTTCTCGAAATCATTCTTACCATTAGTTCTTAGTTCTGTGTTAAGATTAATATATTGTGCCAACCATTTTGATTCATTAAACGTAATACCTCTATGGATTTTGGTTAGCTTCATTCCAAGACTAATATATAATTTCAATGTCTCATGATGAACCACGTATTTTGTCTTATTCTCTAGATTTGGTATAAGCTTCTCAACCTTGTTAACCGTTAATCGTTCAGGTGCTAGTGGGTACTCGTTATGTAGTTTATGTAATTCAACAGGATAATCTAGATCAACTTCTAAAATACAAGGAAGTTTATCCCACCTCTTAACCTCACTTTTGTTCATCCATCTGAAACCATGTGTTGGTAGATTCTCAGACATAGCCCAACCATAGAGATTATTAGCATCTAGATATTTGATAAATACTTCTTTTTGATTCTTATTGAATGATTTCATATATTTGTTGTTAGCTTTTGCATATCGTTTGCTTATCATACTAATACCCCCACGAATGCCTGATTCAATCATAAGTGTCATATCTGGATCACTCAATAACTCTAGTTCAATATTTGTCTTTTTCAGCATAGAGTCCCAACTAAGCCCTGGTGCTGTGTAGTACCATGCTGGATCTAGTTTATAATTCTCCATACACACATCCCGGAACGTTTCAAACACGTCTGCCAATAGAATGACATCACTATTAAGATATAGGTTGTGGTACTCCTGCATGGTTTTTATTCCAAATGTTTTCCATACTTCCTGTGCATGTTTGTAATCCTCATCTGATATGTTGGTGTTGTTAAGCTTGCTATAAAATTCTTCTTTTGGTGGTAATGACGTTTCATTCAACTTATCCAATGAGTTGACATAATCATATGGGTATACTCCTTTTCTCAATAACAAATCTAGCTTCTTACCCTCATAGAACATAGCCATATTTATGAATTGTTCTTTTTGAAGATTGCTTACTAATGAGTCCAGACTAGAACTCATAAACTTGAAACTATCAATAAATCTAATCTCACGTTTTACACTACACTCTTTTCCATCCTTGTTTGTAAATTTATCCACTACTATCTCCTTTTTGAAACTGATATATTTCTCTTCATTATTAGGAATACAATCTATTTTACCCTGTGAGACACCAAGATTTTTGATGAATAAATGTGAATCATAGCCTGATAAATTATGAAATATCACTGGTATATGCTTTGGTATTTTATAGTTCAAATTACATTCATTGTGTGAGGCTCCACGATATTTACCTGTAAGATGGTCATGATCTAGAACCTTATCACCAGCTAATTCATTATAACATATATGACAAAGAGTTGCCTTATTATAGTTTTCATTATCCTTAGCAGTCATTTTGACCTTCTTGTTATAATTGTACTTTGCATATATACTTCTTACTGTCTTTTCTATTGATTCTACAAATTTTTGACCTATATCCTCATCATCCGACTTCTTGGTATATCTGTGGATAGATGGTTTGTACAGTGTGTCATCATAACATTTTACCATATAGCAGTACCCGCTTGGAGTATGTTTCTGATACTGTTGTGTAAATGAACTATTATCTTCTTGTTGGCATGTTGATATAGGTTCTGTAAATGCTTCAAAATCACTGTAGATGACAAATGGGACCCGCATAGAGTGGTTGTAATTTTTGAAAGCTAGCATTGTGCCTTTCTTTGGTAGTTTAATTTTTATAGCATCATGATTTTTACAGTATTCTACGTGGTTGTCCAATGATATTTGTGTTTTGAATGATAACAAACATCTTTCACAATAATATCGACTATGTCCATTTTTACTAGTTTGAGAATTAATTAGCCGAGACATACTTTTGATCCAGCAATAATGATTTGTCTTATCGTTTGATATTAGTAGAAGGTCTAATGTTTTTTCTCTATTGTTATTTCCACTAATTCTAATTGGGTAAGTCTCTTTCTTCTCATCATAAGCATATACGTTTACAGCATATTCTGGATTATTCATTTCAAATATACCAATCTTATCAACTTGTACTGGAAACTCAAGTCCATCCCAGCATAGTTTTTTAGAGTTTTCTTTCAAAAGTTTTGTAATTCTTTCTGGATGTACTTTTGTTGGAAATATTGCTCTTGTAACCGACCATTTGAAACATTCATTGTCTTTATTATTAAGGTTAACAATAGCTTCTTTCTGTTTTAGTTTTTCAGGTAATGGTATGTATGATTTAGCTGCTATAGGGTTATACTTATCAATGTGAATATCTAGATGATTAATTTTATTAAAAATCCAACCTGAACCTTTGTTTTGATAATTACCTACATTTTCTAAAATATTCTCAGTTAGTCTATTGTAAACATCTTCTGTATTAGTAGCTTCTGTTATTATCTCTATCTTACTATGAAAATAACTGTATGAATACACCTTATCTTTCTGATTCATCTTGTAAAATTCAACCTCTAACAAAAGCTTCATCTTGATTGGTTTTTCATGTTGTTTTAAGAAATCTATAACATCCAGTTTATTATCAGCTAGAAATGTTTTTGGGTCTGTCTTATCAGTTCCATCAATTCTATATGATTTTAGAAACCCTTTTAACGCGGATTTCACCACCCTAATTTTTGGTTTTTCTTCCACATTCATAACATCTTTGATTTTCGGTTTTTCTTTCTTATTGTAAATATCTTGGATTTTATTTTTCAAAGCCTCAAGGCGATTATTTATTGGTTTTTTAATAATTGGTGGTACATATGATAGAATCCAATCTGCAAATTTATTCAGATTTGTTTGAATTTTACCACTGGTATTTTGCATTGTATATACCGTTTTTGCTGGTTTAACAGGCTTTAAAATAGGCACATTTATCTCTTCTATAGGTTGATCCATAATATTATTAGACATTTTATTATTATTTATATAAGGTGCTATATCTTTAAGTATCTTTTTCGAAGACATTTCTATATATAAATAAAAGTTTTTATAAAATCTAAGTAAACGCACTTCAACTTAAAATTAAAACACAGAATAAACGCACCAATATTGAATAAAAGGTTAGGTTTTCATTTTCGATCCTAGGGTTAGGTACCTAGGTTAGATTCCCATTTTTAACCGAAATTTGATCACACTAATTTCCCAGAATTTGATCACACTAATTTCCTAGAATTTTAGGTCACGACATTTCCCAGAATTTTTGGTCACGCAATCCTATGTTAAATTTCCTGTCACGCAATCCAATTTCAATTTTTAAAGAACCATTTTTAAAGATAACTTTTGAATTTCCGTTTTGAAAGCCTATGCAAATTGTTCTTAGGAAGATCCAGCCGTGGTGACAGAAAAGTGATACAGTAGCGAAATCCAATTTTGAACACAACGGCAAATTGTCCCCGAATCGGCCATTGACTACTACTACAGTGAATGATAGGGCTTTTACACAGTGAATGATAGGGCTTTTACACAGTGAATGATAGGGCTTTTACACTGTGAATGATAGGGCTTTTACACAGTGAATGATAGGGCTTTTACACAGTGAATGATAGGGCTTTTACACAGTGAAGGCTTTTACACAGTGAATGATAGGGCTTTTACACTGTGAATGATAGGGCTTTTACACAGTGAATGATAGGGCTTTTACACAGTGAATGATAGGGCTTTTACACAGTGAAGGCTTTTACATAGTGAATGATAGGGCTTTTACACAGTGAATGATAGGGCTTTTACACAGTGAATGATAGGGCTTTTACACAGTGAAGGCTTTTACACAGTGAATGATAGGGCTTTTACACTGTGAATGATAGGCTTTTACACTGTGAATGATAGGGCTTTTACACAGTGAATGATAGGGCTTTTACACAGTGAATGATAGGGCTTTTACACAGTGAAGGCTTTTACATAGTGAATGATAGGGCTTTTACACAGTGAATGATAGGGCTTTTACACTGTGAATGATAGGGCTTTTACACAGTGAATGATAGGGCTTTTACACAATGAATGATAGGGCTTTTACACAGTGAATGATAGGGCTTTTACACTGTGAATGATAGGGCTTTTACACAGTGAATGATAGGGCTTTTACACAGTGAATGATAGGGCTTTTACACTGTGAATGATAGGGCTTTTACACAGTGAATGATAGGGCTTTTACACAGTGAATGATAGGGCTTTTACACAGTGAAGGCTTTTACATAGTGAATGATAGGGCTTTTACACAGTGAATGATAGGTCGTTTACACTGTGAATGATAGGGCTTTTACACTGTGAATGATAGGGCGTTTACACAGTGAATGATAGGGCTTTTACACAGTGAATGATAGGGCTTTTACACAGTGAAGGCTTTTACATAGTGAATGATAGGGCTTTTACACAGTGAATGATAGGGCTTTTACACTGTGAATGATAGGGCTTTTACACTGTGAATGATAGGGCTTTTACACAGTGAATGATAGGGCTTTTACACTGTGAATGATAGCTATAGGGTTTTACACAGTAGATGGTTGGATATAAAACTGTTAATAATAGTTTGTTTTGATAGGTTAAGGTAACCGATGCAGATCTCGGATCCAATGCTGAAGTACAGTTTAGTTTGGTACCAGACTCCAATAAACAATACAAACTATTTACAATCGATCCTGTCAGCGGCATTATCAGAGCAATGGCAACCTTTGACCGTGAGCTACTGGCTACATACAGTTTGTCTATACGAGTAACCGATCAACCGACAATAGGTCAAGGAAGGTAAGGGGGCTTTCTTTTATGGGCTATGATATTTTTGCCAACCAGGAAGGGGAGGGTTGTGTATTATTTGGAAAAATCAATAGGTGATTTTGCGTACCCCATCCCTATACACTAATAAATGAAGGCCATCTAAGGTGTAATGGTTATACTGATACAAAATGTTCTGTTAGGACTGGGGAATGCTCGGTAATTGTATCTATTGGTGATGAGAATGACAATGCTCCTGTATTCAATAATTTACCAAACACGTCAACTGTATCAGAAGCAGCGGCTACAAATACACCTTTCTACACTGTCACGGTAAGCAGCATTAGACTACGAGCCTTTGTTATCAATAAAAAACATATACGTAGCATTAGACCCAAATATAGAGCCTTGGTTATACATATAAAACATACGCAGCATTAGACCCAAATATAGAGCCTTGGGTATACATATAAAACATATACGCAGCATTAGACCCAAATATAGAGCCTTGGTAATACATATAAAACATATACGCAGCATTAGACCCAAATATAGAGCCTTGGGTATACATATAAAACATATACGCAGCATTAGACTTGGTAATACATATAAAACATATAAGAAGCATCATACCCAAATATAGAGCCTTGGTAATGCATATAAAACATATATGCAGCATCATACCCAAATCTAGAGCCTTGGTAATACATACAAAATATATGCTCAGCATTAGATGCAATATACAGCGTAATACATTAAATATAAAACTACAATGTTGCAGGCTTCGGATAGAGATACTGGTATCAATGCTGCTATAAGTTATAGCATCGTGTCTGGTAATGGTGATGGTATTTTTACTATTCATTCTAGTAGGTAAGTACTGACTGTTGGTCGAGTAGTACTGGTGCAAGAAAACTAACCATCTTTTATACTATGTCGTAGCGGCGTGGTTACCACAGCAAAAGCATTAGACCGTGAAACTGTGTCGCAGTATGTACTGGGTTTTAAAGCAACTGACGGGAGTGGAAAGGTTAGTAATATAAAAGTCATATAAGAAATAATCAATATTGTATAATATTGCTATGTTTTCTAGTCTGTGACGTCATCGTTGGTTGTCAATGTACTAGATGTCAATGACAACTCACCAGTCTTCTCTCGGCCAAGTGGGTACGAGTTCCATGTTGACGAGGGTGGTGTGAGACTAGATGTTGGCGTTGTAAAGGTATGTATCATCAATACATCCCTGTCGATTCTTGCCTAACTACTAACATACACTACATGTTTTCAGGCTACAGATAAAGACAAAGGATCTAATGCTGCTATCAACTATTCGCTGAAAGCAGTCGATGACTACACTAAGTATGTTTACAAAAAGGTTGCTTATAACCATATCAGAAGGTTTAGTTCCTAATCACGCTGTTTTGACCAATATACTTTGTTTTAAAGGTTCACCATTGACAGTACAAGTGGAGTGATAAAGACCGCTGTAATACTAGATCGTGAAACAGCTAGTCTACACACTCTACGAGTGATAGCATTGGATACTGGGAAACCACAATTGTCCTCTGAAGTACGGGTGACCGTTAACGTGACAGACATAAATGATCACAGTCCAAAATTTAGCCAGCAGCTCTACACTGTCACGGTCATAGAAAAGACAGCACCTAGAGTAATATTGACAGTTACGGTGAGTCACGCAATGCCAATTGATGTTGATGTTATAAAGTACTGATTGTTGATTTGTTCTTTAGGCAACCGATGCCGACCTTGGCACGAATGCTGCTCTTGCTTACTACATCAAAAGTGGAAATGTTGATAATAACTTTGGTATTGACCAGAGTACTGGTGCAATATCAACACTATCACCACTGGATAGAGAACATACATCATCATATACTTTAATGATTGTAGTCAAAGATATCCATGGTAACAGCGCAAAGGGGATTCCCCTCAGAGACTCTGCAATTGTAGAAGTTACCGTTCAGGTTTGTCATTAAGATACTGAATACTTGATATATAATGCTATCCTATGACTGTCTTTATTTACTAGGATGTCAACGACAATACTCCTGTTTTCTCGAAACCAATCTACACCCTGACAATTGCTGAAAACAAAGAAGTTGGTAAAGAAGTTTTGCAGGTTAAAGCACTTGACTCAGATGATGGAAAGAATCGTGTTCTGAAATACAGTATTGTCAGCGGTAACTCTCTTGGAAGGTTCTTCATTGATGCATCTAGTGGGATTCTATATGTAAAGAGTGCCCTAGATCGCGACGCCCCTCGAAATGAAGATTCCTTTACTTTGACGGTAACTAATCAGCCTATTAACCAACAAAATGTCAAGCAATCTATTGATGTCAATGTTGTTTGCAATGTAGATAAAAGCAGCTGACATGGGTGATACATCTTTACAATCAACATCAAAGGTATGACGTCATGCATACATACCCACATTGCTACAGTGAAATACACCTTATTTACTTATTACCGTTTTATCTCTTCCTAGGTCATTATTACTGTATCAGATGTAAATGACAGTCCACCAGAATTTAGTTCCGGTAGGGAAGCTCTTATCTTTGTCCAAACATATATCCCATAAGTGCACAAACTAATTCAAATTGTTTTCCAACTTTTAAGAAACCTACACCTTATCGATACCGGAGAACATAACATCTGGGACAGTCATCCTTAAGCCAAGCTGTATTGATAGAGACCTGGGTACTAACGGTCAAATATCTTACTCGCTGTTTTTTGCCAACAGCCAGGTAAATCCGATGTCCAAATTTCATTATATAGCAACTGTTATTAACATCCACAAATGAATGGTTTACAGGTGTCTTCCAAGTTCTCTATTGATAAACAATCTGGGGAACTATCAGTGTCTGGTGGATTCGATTACGATATGTATACAAAACAATATATCATGGTCATTATTGCAAAGGATGCTGGGAATCTAAGTTTATCAGGGTGAGATATTAATACTACGATATCATAACCACGTTGAACTATTAATATATGTTTTTATTGTTTTTAAGAAATGCTACTGTAATAGTGAACCTCAAAAACGTCAATGATAACAGTCCTATTTTCTCCATGAGTACTTACACATTTACTGTCAAAGAGGTAAGGGAGGCAATGCTGGTTATACATATATGTCCATACATAAATATTAATCAAGGTAAATATTATAGAGTTCTTACCTCAATGGAGAGATGAAGGTTGGGCAAGTACAGGCAAGAGATATGGACGGGGACTCTTCACTTTATGGAAAAATCACCTATAGCTTTGTAAACCAGTCAAGTAAGAACACCATTCATGCTGTACGAATATACTGTGCTATGATAAACGTGATGCTTATAACAATATTTCTCACCAGGCTATTATCGAGACTACCAATGGCCATTGAATGACAGCAATATCATCGATATCAGTGGAGGTGTTAAAGGTCGTTTGGTTGGTCAGGCTAGAGTCATTGATCAACCTAGATTTGGTCACGTGATATATCTCGACGGTGGAGAGGCCTGGATACGGGCGGGTGAATTTGAAAGTAAGTACACTATTATCCATGGTTTTCGACAAGTGTTAAGTACATGACAAGGTATAGGCATAAGTACATTTTTTGAATACTGTAGATATGCTATGTCACACGCTGCTATTTGAATAATATATTAACCTCTAATCCATCGATGCTCTTTACAGAGCAGTGTGTCAGCGACCCATCGCTTTGTACACTTGGTATTACAACAGCCTTTTGGCTCCAATTTCGTGGAGGTCGTTATATCATCTCGTCAGGAGGACAGTCAGAGTTTGGCTCAGGATTTGCCTTTTACCATGTCAAGGAAACTGGCAAGTTCTCGCTACTTTTAGCTACTTTGAAGAAGAAATGGGAACTTACTTTAAACTCTATCCCAAAGGTAATCAGACAGATCTTATAGTTTTTAATCTTTATAAATATAAACTAATAAGATAATACTCTTTGTAAATCAGACTTGGTTTTATGTCACATTCACGTGGAGCACTTATTCAGGACTTAAATACTACGAAAACGGTCATTTGGTCCAGTACTCCACGGTCGGTTCTACTATATCACGTGCCAGTGATGCTTTCACCGTGTTGACTGTCGGGAAGCCTAATAACATTGATAAGCTTGATTACTATGGTAACCTAAGTATCAGTGATCTGATGATATGGAAACAAGAGCTGACAGCAGACGAAGTTTTACATTCTTATCAAATATCACGTGAGTATTGAAAGGATCATGTCCTCTTGCTACGAAACTAGCAATTATATTTAGTATATGTTAAGAGTGCCACAGGGTCATCAGTTGTAAAACTGTCACGTGCTACCCTCATTAAATAAAGTCCATTCATTCATTCATTCATTCAATTACTGCTTTCTATTTTTTTGTAGGTCACGTGACCAAAATACCTATGCCCACATTTCCACAGTATGTCGGTAAGTAATGGAACACATGACTTTGTTGATAACTTAGTATGTAAGACTATTGTCATGCTGCATTTTTTTAACTTGTTACGTACTAACATCCATTCATATATCTCTAGGTGCTTTTGCAATTGACTTTAAAACCGGTGAAATCAATGCCATTGGTTTATTGGACAGAGAAACCAAGTCTAATTACACACTTGATGTGGCAGCCACTGATATGGACCCAGTGCATCCTCGTCGCAATACAACCGTGGTATATGTTGAAGTCCTGGACACTAACGATAATTCGCCTGTGTTTGATAAAGAAAGTTACGTTACAAACATGGTGGAACACTCGGCAAAAGGCAAAACAGTGATACAGGTATTATCAGGCCATTGGAATAACTATAAATAGATGGCATTATAATCGTGTGTTCCTGACTTGTCTAGGTACATGCCACTGACCAAGATATCAGCACAAACAGTAAAATAACTTACAGAATAGTAAGTGGTAACACTGGTAACGCCTTTAATATCGATGTATCCAATGGAATAATCAGCCCCACCAAAGACATTGACAGGGAACAGATACAGCAATATTTGCTTGGTGTTCAAGCTCGTGATGGTCAGTATGGGATTCCTTTGTATGTATATGAAGTTGAGGTTTAGCTGATTAGTATTATTATTATGTTTTAAAGGCGGCAAACCAACCCTCCAGTCAACTGTACAAGTTACAATAAACATTGTTGATATCAATGATAATGTACCTAAGTTAACGGTACCAACAAGTACTGCTACAGTAGCTGAGAATAAACCTGCAGGGCAAACTGTTATCCAGGTATTGATTATCGTTATTATTATAATCTTTAACGAGATGCAAATTACTAATCGATCTTTCTTTGTAGTTATCAGTGGTTGACCAAGACCAAGGATTGAATGGTGATATCCACTTCACAGTAAACAACAATAAATTTACGGTCGACAAAAATACCAAAAGACTTGTAACAACACAAATACTTGATCGAGAAACTCAGTCACATTATGATCTTATAATAACAGCTACAGATAAAGGAACTCCACCCAAGGTATAACCAAACATGTGTAATTATATCATGATCATTCATAATAATATATCGTATCAACTACTTCTTTATAGTCATCTTCAACCAATATAAAAGTAAAAGTCATGGATGACAACGACAACGTTCCTCAGTTTACCAAATCATTGTACCGAGCAGCCATCGTAGAAAATGTGACTATTGGGTCTCAACTAATGCAAGTCTCTGCCAGTGACCCGGATGAAGGAAGTAACGGAGACATTGCGTATTCTATCCAGGGTGGAGACGGGGGTTTTGTCATCAATTCAACATCAGGTATTTATAAACCATCGTCTCTTTTAACAATTGATAGCTGCTGTGATGATAGAACTGATATTCAATGACGTCATGATTTATTCATAGGTGTAATCAGTGTGACGTCATTGGTGGATCGTGAAGCTCATCCCAATGGAATATCACTTGTTGTATTAGCACGTGATCATGGTTATCCTAAACCAAATACTGCAAGGGCTTACGTCAACATTACTATATCAGATATCAATGATAATTCACCTAAGTTTGATAAGTTTAACTATGTTGGCGTCGTACGAGAGGACAGTAAACCTGGTACTGTTATAACCACAGTACAAGCTACAGATGATGACCAAGAATTGGCTGGGATGATATTCTTTTCCATAACAGGTACTATAATAAGCATTGAATACAGTTATCAGTAGAGATACTAGAATGTCGATCATTTTTTAATTGCAGGGGGAGATCCAGAAGGCATGTTCGCAATATCAAACCAATCCGGAAATATTACAGTAGCCAAACCGTTGGACAGAGAAACTAAAGACACATATGAAATTCAAGTGACAGCAACGGACAGAGCAGGTATGTCAAGTACACCTGTACAAGACCGATAATTAATGGTGTTATAATAAAAAGACTTGAGTAGTGATTGTACGATTTAAAAACGCAAGTATTTGTGATATTCCAATTGTTTCTGGATTAATAATGTTGTTAGTAACGAGATGTTTATTTCCAGGTGAACCCAAATCAGCCACAGTAGAAGTCGATATTACCATAACAGATGCTAATGATAATTCGCCAACCTTCATCAATATAGTATCCAAGATACTGATAAGCGAATCAGCATTGCCTGGCACGCCTGTCTTTACTGTATTATCCGCTGACCGTGATGTTGGTATTAACAGTGAAGTAACCTACGCAGGGTACTCTGCTCAGGGAGCGTTTGAGATCGATTCTAAATCAGGTGTCATAAAAACTAAGAGTAGTTTGGACTATGAAATAATTCAAAGGTTTGCTTATTTATTGCTTATCTCTGGTTTGTCCCTTTAACATTGTAAATTGTGAGTTGTTGTCATGGTAATTCTGTGTTTATTATTTATTAGGTACGCGTTCTTTGTAGTTGCCATGGATAAGGGAATTCCACAGCTTAACAGTACCAGACTTCAGCTAAACATTACCATCGTTGATGCTAACGATAACAACCCACAGTTTGATAAATCCAACTACATTGCTGACCTATCAGAGGCTGCTAAAATAGGTGATCATGTCATCAAAGTATCGGCAACCGAGAAAGACTCGGGACTGGCATCGGTGATTCGTTACAATATATCAGCAGGAGATCTGGAGGGACATTTCGTCATTGACCATATAACGGTACTTGCAATTACGTTCATGTACTTTATATTATAAGATTCAGCGCTGATTCAACGTATAAGATTAGGCCTAGTCTGGGACCTAAACTCGCCTTAACTCGCAGCGAGTTTGGGCGAGTTAAGGCGAGTTAAGGCGAGTTAAGGGAAAATCAAAATTTCAATGCTGCGAGTTAAGGCGAGTTAAGGCGA
The DNA here is from genome assembly GCA_949775045.1 of Metridium senile. NCBI lineage: Eukaryota > Metazoa > Cnidaria > Anthozoa > Actiniaria > Metridiidae > Metridium > Metridium senile. The sequence continues at coordinate 16,545,229 of OX459106.1, forward strand.
GTTAAGGAAAAATCCCATAATTTGGAGTGACACTAAAAGAACATGACTTATATGTGTATATTTCAGCTTTGTGAAATGAGGTTAAGGCAATTCCCTGTGCATTATGACATTGAGTAATTTACTGCGAGCTTGTGCGAGTTAATGCGAGTTTGTGCGAGTTAAGGCGAGTTTGCGCGAGTTAAGGCGAGTTAAGGTCCCAGACTAGGCCTAAGATTAGTGTTTTTGTTGATAGTACATAGCTAACCGTTGAGATTTCAGGGACGGATAAAAGTGAACAAAGTATTGGACAGAGAGAGTCAACCATCATACACTTTATTAGTGTCTGCTGCAGACGGTGGAAAACCACCAAGATATGGCCAGACAACAGTAAGTACAATTACCAGTAAGACCAGTTAGTACCATATGCTTATCAATTTCTTGTTGCCTAGGTGACCATACGAATGACTGATATCAACGATCGTCCTCCAGTATTTAAATTCAGAGATTATCAAAAAGAAATTCCTGAAAATAGTCCAATTGGAACCACTGTCTTGACAGTGGAGGCTGATGATGACGACACGCCACAAAACACAGAGGTAGATATGTATTATATTCACTTTTCTACATTAAAGTCTGCCTAATGATCGCGTAGACATGAAACTCTGAGTAACAACTAAAGTGATATCTTGTCTTTCATCTATTTACTTATTTTTTATTATTTATCATTATTATTACCATTACTATTATATCGATGACATGTCACGTGCCCAATTCAATATTCAATAAATTGTTTTGTTTGTTTTAGCTGACGTACTCTATCATAAATGGGAATAAAGACAATCATTTTATGATGGCAACAGAAAAGACCAATGATAAGTACGTGGGCTTGATAAAAGTAGCAAAACCATTGGACAGAGAAATCATACAACTATACAGCTTGAATGTAAGTCTCACTAGTGTGAAATCACACAACTATACAGCTTGAATGTAAGTCTCACTAGTGTGAAATCACACAACTATACAGCTTGAATGTAAGTCTCACTAGTGTGAAATCACACAACTATACAGTTTGAATGTAAGTCTCACTAGTGTTTGTTTCATTTTGCATAATTGTCATGTATTGTCATGCATGTTTATAGATTTCAGTGTCCGACAAGCTACATAAAGGATATGCAAGAGTAGAAATACGACTAAATGATGTAAATGATCGCGCTCCAGAGTTCAATATGTCTATTAACTACACCGCGGACATTCCTGAGGTAAGTAGCTAATATGCCTGATCTCCATTTCTAACAAATGTTTAATTTTTTACGTGCCCTGTGTAGATAGATGTAATAGACTGCAATGACGTTTTTGCAAACAGCAAACGAGTCTCTAGAATTGATTATCATTAGAGAGAAAGGTTGTTTTGAACTATTATTAACGATTATAGTTGATGTTATACTAGCAGAAGTACATTCATTCATTACAAATATTTGTTTATACTAGAATACGCCAAGCGATCTCCTGGTGGTTGCCGTGACAGCAACAGACCTAGATCTTGGTGCAAGTGCTGCCATAACCTATTCACTATCAGGTAACCTTATTAATTGGTGCTGCAATCTCCACACAACCCTACTCATGCCATTGTCTTGTCTTTAGGCGACGATGGGCGGTTTGTTATAGGAACAAAGACCGGTGAGATCAGAACAACTTCAATTCCTCTAAACAGAGAAATGAAACAAATCTACAATCTTCGTGTCACTGCTACTGATCGTGGAGGTTTAAAGGTATGTCTTTTTTCTTGTCCAATATGGTATGTCCTGTATCAATTAATCATTTACCTTACCTTAAGTTTCAAAGATGTCTATGTTCGTGTCCTGGATAAGAATGATAATTCACCAGTATTTCAACCAACATCATATATAGTCAACTTCACCGAGGGGCCTGGTCCCAGTGGAATGACAATAGTCGACGTAAATGCGACAGATGCTGATGAAGGAACCAATCAACATATTGAATATTCATTTGTTACTGGAAACATTGGCGATGCATTTCACATCAACAGTAAAACGGTAACTTAACTTGACTATTGTAACCATTACAAACTACCTTGTAATGACCACGTATTGTTTTTATAATAGGGAATAATAACAACAGCTAAAAGTCTAGATAGAGAAGCAGAGGGTGTTACTACTAACAACCAAGGATTAGGGGTGTACCGCCTTACCGTCAGGGCTCGTGACCATGGTAACCCTATCCAGTCAAGCACAGCGCTGGTGAGTAACACCGTGTTTGGTAGTGATGTAAGTAGTGTTTACAACATGAGCGGCCGTGTTGTATCGGCAGATACAATCGCAAGCCGAAGGCGCGCGATTGTATCGCCGATACAACACGGACGCGAATGTTGTAAACTACTTAAAAAATGTCTAGGTTAGCTCTTTCATATTTTACCAAAATTTTCAAGATTAAAATAGATTTTGCCGTAAAATTACCAGTTAAAACTTATGCAAATCAGGATATACAACACTAGTGTTGTATCAGATTTACAACACTCGTCATGGTCATGATTTCTTTTGAAAATGTCTCATTAATTATTCATGAATTTTTTAATGTTATTGATCAAGAGGAGCACCACTCACAAGAGTTATACTGTTCACTAAATCTACCATAACCTACACAGGTAACGGTACAAATACGAGATATAAATGACAATCCACCAATCTTCCCGAACAATGGATACAAGACAATGATCGCAGAGGGCGCCAAAGCCAACCAAGATGTCATTGCTGCCATAGCAACAGATAAAGATGCTGGTGAAAACAGTAGATTGACATATGAACTGATCTCGGGCAATACTGGTGGTAAGTATTGAACACTTTTCGATATTGGTTGAACTTAAAACATTGATTTACTTTATGTTGACTTGAAGGTGATTTTAAACTTGACCCAGACACTGGAATGATTAAAACTGCAAGAAATCTTGAGCGACAACAAACCTTTTCGTACAACCTGACAATAGGAGCCGCTGACCATGGACGACAATCATTCTCATCAACGGTAAAACAGTCGTCCCTGGATTGACTTATGGTTGGCCAGTAACAATGCTAACACTTACTTTTTTTTTGTATAGACTCGCGTGGAGATAATTGTAGGGGATATTAATGATAATACACCTGTCTTCAAACCTCAGAATTATTCAGTATCAGTGACTGAAAATAGTCCAGTTGGAACTCATTTACTGGATGTACATGCAACTGATGCTGATAGTGGCCAAAATGCTTACATTACATACACTATTACACATGGTGATCCAAGGAAAGTGTTTCAAGTAGAAACCAAGGTAATTTCTCTCCTTATTAATATCTATAGACTTCATGGAACTAACATGAAGGAATCATTTTATTTCTAGCCTTCTTATGGAAAACTAATAGTAGCAGCAAATATCGATCGTGAACATCAAGTCGGCTTTAACCTGACTATTACAGCGATAGATGGCGGAGTACCTGTTAGTAGAAAGGTATACACTTATTATGTCGCTTATATCCAACCAACCAACCAACCAACCAACCAACCAACCAACCAACCAACCAACCAACCAACCAACCAACCAACCAACCAACCAACCAACCAACCAACCAACCAACCAACCAACCAACCAACCAACCAACCAACCAACCAACCAACCAACCAACCAACCAACCAACCAACCAACCAACCAACCAACCAACCAACCAACCAACCAACCAACCAACCAACCAACCAACCAACCAACCAACCAACCAACCAACCAACCAACCAACCAACCAACCAACCAACCAACCAACCAACCAACCAACCAACCAACCAACCAACCAACCAACCAACCAACCAACCAACCAACCAACCAACCAACCAACCAACCAACCAACCAACCAACCAACCAACCAACCAACCAACCAACCAACCAACCAACCAACCAACCAACCAACCAACCAACCAACCAACCAACCAATTTAGTTGTATATTAGGATAAGGTCGCCCTTACCATAGTTCGAGCCAGTAGCGCATATTTAAAACTTTTAAATCATGTTTGTAACCATTCAACAGGCAAATGCCATCGTGCTGATTACTATTCAAGATCTTAACGATAACCCACCCCAGTTCTCTAGTAGCTCATACATAGCATCAATCGATGAGAACTCAGGTCCAGGGACACCAATAACAATGGCAAGTATACTGGCAGTGTAGTAGCATTTTCTATTAATATACATGTAATGTGATCTTTTTTTGATCTCAGGTAAATCCCATCAAGACTACTGATGCAGATGCTGGTATTAATGCAGAAATACGCTATCATCTAAACGGTACTGATAGCATTCAGTTCAACGTCGATTACATGACTGGTATCATATCAACTAGACGTTCACCTTCACCTCAAATCGATTACGAGAAAGTCCACAAGTATGTATTCCATGTTGTTGCTGTTGACAAACAAGGCAAAGGACATGCATCATTTGCACAGGTCACGGTCAATGTCCTGGATACTAATGACAATACACCTATTTTTGTCCCTAATAAAAAGACTGTTACAATAAGTGAAGACTCAGCTATTGGTCATTCCGTTACCAAGGTGACAGCAACTGATCCTGATACTGGTTTGAATGGACGGATATTTTACTCCATTATATCTGGTTCTGATGGTAAATTTGACATTGATCGAGTGACAGGAAAGGTTCGAGTTAGTGCTTCATTAGATAGAGAATCCAGAGGGGAGTTTATATTAAATATATCAGCTATTGATGGTAGCTATTATCCAAATGAAGGCTATGGTACACTTTTTGTCTTACTTCAAGATGTTAATGATAACAAACCAAGTTTTGCTAAACCAACATATAACGTGGAAGTCGCTGAAAATACTCCAGTTGGTAGTATCATTGTTAACGTTACAGCTACAGACAGTGATACTGGCACTAATGCCTTGATCACCTATTCTATGAACCATGTGGGCTTTCAAATCAACTCTCGAACTGGCTATATTACAAGTACAATAAAACTAGATCGCGAATCAAAAGAAACTTTCTCGTTTACTGTAACAGCCACAGACGGCAGAGGACTGAGTTCGAGTGTCCCTGTTCATGTTGTTATACAAGATGATAACGATAACTCGCCCCAGTTTCCTACCTTACAGTATCATACTGACGTAATAGAGAAGACATCAGTTGGGTCAATAGTTTTATCTGTCAAGGCAAAAGATGGTGACATCGGTGATAATGGTCGTATTGTTTACTCTATTATACAAAGTAAAGAACAATTGTTTATTATTGATCAACATACAGGACTTATCACGTGAGTAAATCTATATGTAACATATATTACTATATCGATACACGTACGTTAGTAAACATACAGGACTCATCACGTGAGTAAATCTATATGTAACATATATTACTATATCGATACATGTACGTTAGTAAACATACAGGACTCATCACGTGAGTAAATCTATATGTAACATATATTACTATATCGATACATGTACGCTAGTCAACATACAGGACTAATCACGTGAATAAATCTATATGTAACATATATTACTATATCGATACATGTACGCTAGTCAACATACAGGACTAATCACGTGAGTAAATCTATATGTAACATATATTACTATATCGATACATGTACGTTAGTCAACATACAGGACTCATCACGTGAGTAAATCTATATGTAACATATATTACTATATCGATACATGTACGTTAGTCAACATACAGGACTTATCACGTGAGTAAATCTATATGTAACATATATTACTATATCGAAACATGTACGTTATCAACATAAAGGACTTATCACGTGAGTAAATCTATATGTAACATATATTACTATATCGATACATGTACGTTATGAACATAAAGGACTTATCACGTGAGTAAATCTATATGTAACATATATTACTATATCGATACATGTACGTTAGTCAACATACAGGACTAATCACGTGAGTAAATCTATATGTAACATATATTACTATATCGATACATGTACGTTATCAACATAAAGGACTTATCACGTGAGTAAATCTATATGTAACATATATTACTATATCGATACATGTACGTTATCAACATAAAGGACTTATCACGTGAGTAAATCTATATGTAACATATATTTCTATATCGATACATGTACGTTAGTCAACATACAGGACTAATCACGTGAGTAAATCTATATGTAACATATATTACTATATCGATACATGTACGTTATCAACATAAAGGACTTATCACGTGAGTAAATCTATATGTAACATATATTACTATATCGATACATGTACGTTATCAACATACAGGACTTATCACGTGAGTAAATCTATATGTAACATATATTACTATATCGATACATGTACGTTATCAACATAAAGGACTTATCACGTGAGTAAATCTATATGTAACATATATTACTATATCGATACATGTACGTTATCAACATAAAGGACTTATCACGTGAGTAAATCTATATGTAACATATATTTCTATATCGATACATGTACGTTAGTCAACATACAGGACTAATCACGTGAGTAAATCTATATGTAACATATATTACTATATCGATACATGTACGTTATCAACATAAAGGACTTATCACGTGAGTAAATCTATATGTAACATATATTACTATATCGATACATGTACGTTATCAACATACAGGACTTATCACGTGAGTAAATCTATATGTAACATATATTACTATATCGATACATGTACGTTAGTCAACATACAGGACTAATCACGTGAGTAAATCTATATGTAACATATATTACTATATCGATACATGTACGTTATCAACATAAAGGACTTATCACGTGAGTAAATCTATATGTAACATATATTACTATATCGATACATGTACGTTATCAACATAAAGGACTTATCACGTGAGTAAATCTATATGTAACATATATTTCTATATCGATACATGTACGTTAGTCAACATACAGGACTAATCACGTGAGTAAATCTATATGTAACATATATTACTATATCGATACATGTACGTTATCAACATAAAGGACTTATCACGTGAGTAAATCTATATGTAACATATATTACTATATCGATACATGTACGTTATCAACATACAGGACTTATCACGTGAGTAAATCTATATGTAACATATATTACTATATCGATACATGTACGTTATCAACATAAAGGACTTATCACGTGAGTAAATCTATATGTAACATATATTACTATATCGATACATGTACGTTATCAACATAAAGGACTTATCACGTGAGTAAATCTATATGTAACATATATTTCTATATCGATACATGTACGTTAGTCAACATACAGGACTAATCACGTGAGTAAATCTATATGTAACATATATTACTATATCGATACATGTACGTTATCAACATAAAGGACTTATCACGTGAGTAAATCTATATGTAACATATATTACTATATCGATACATGTACGTTATCAACATACAGGACTTATCACGTGAGTAAATCTATATGTAACATATATTACTATATCGATACATGTACGTTATCAACATAAAGGACTAATCACGTGAGTAAATCTATATGTAACATATATTTCTATATCGATACATGTACGTTAGTCAACATACAGGACTAATCACGTGAGTAAATCTATATGTAACATATATTACTATATCGATACATGTACGTTATCAACATAAAGGACTTATCACGTGAGTAAATCTATATGTAACATATATTACTATATCGATACATGTACGTTATCAACATACAGGACTGATCACGCGAGTAAATCTATATGTAACATATATTACTATATCGATACATGTACGTTATCAACATAAAGGACTTATCACGTGAGTAAATCTATATGTAACATATATTACTATATCGATACATGTACGTTATCAACATAAAGGACTTATCACGTGAGTAAATCTATATGTAACATATATTTCTATATCGAAACATGTACGTTAGTCAACATACAGGACTAATCACGTGAGTAAATCTATATGTAACATATATTACTATATCGATACATGTACGTTATCAACATAAAGGACTTATCACGTGAGTAAATCTATATGTAACATATATTACTATATCGATACATGTACGTTATCAACATACAGGACTTATCACGTGAGTAAATCTATATGTAACATATATTACTATATCGATACATGTACGTTATCAACATAAAGGACTTATCACGTGAATAAATCTATATGTAACATATATTACTATATCGATACATGTACGTTAGTCAACTCAACATTAACAATTATCTTACTTCTATCAGTGTAGCTAAAGTCTTCAACCGCCTACAGCTACAACAAGCGGGAATTATCAATGCAAATGGCTCCTATATATTCGTTGTCCAGGCACGTGACCTTGGCACCAATCCCCGCTTGTCCAATGTTACCGTTGATATCAACATAGTAGATTTAGGAGACGATAGTCCAGTTTTTAACAGGTGAGCTGTTTTTCTGCAGCAAATATCTAATGTCAGTTTGTATTAATCATGAAGTGTTTTCCATCTGTTTTCCAGTTCGTCTTATGTTGTTAATGTACACGAAAACCTGCCTCCAGGAGCACATGTCCTGGCATTGGCTATTGCTAAGCAACGCCCTGGTACAAAGCTGACCTACAGTATTGTATCTTCACAAAATGCTTTTACAATAAACAAAGATACGGTACGTTTGATTGAAAATGATCTAGCTTTATATTAATTGAATGAAACTATATATAATGATATATATTTCAGGGCGTTATCTCTACCAAAGTTCGTCTGGATCGTGAGGATCTTGACAACTACTTACTGACAGCACGTGCTACAGATAATGGACAAACTCGTTTGTCGGGATATACCTCGGTACGTTACTCGATGAACACATTATAAAAACACGAACTGGCTTATATATGGACTGTTTTTATCTCTACCCAGGTTGTAATCCACGTAAATGATGACAATGATCATGAGCCTCAATTCCAGTTTCCAGCTCCATATAAAATGACCGTACAAGAAAATGCGCCACTGGATACTCCAGTTGGGCGTGTAAAGGCGATAGATGGCGACCAAGGATCAAATGCTGCATTTGTTTATACTATAACTCATGCTAACATAGGTAGTGTATATGTTTTGTATAAAACACACTTTTTGGTGGTATTGACGATATAGCTTTATCGTGCTAGGTCCCGGGTTAAAGATGGTTCCTATCAACAAAGACTGTGCTACGCCCCTAGGCCTATCAAGTGGTGACGTCAGAGCGAGTGACATCACATCTTCATCAATTTACATTGTTCCTAATGAAGACTACTCGCCAACTCAAGCAAGATTAAATAACCAACCATTCAACCAGGCTGGCGTGACCTTTAAAGGGGCTTGGTGCGCCGGCAGTAACAATGAACAGCAGTATTTACAGATAGACTTCAGAGGGACCCGTAAAGTTACAAAAATAGCATCTCAAGGGAGGCCCGACTCAAGTGATTATGTTAGGAGCTACTCATTGTCATACAGTAATGATGGCATGACATTTACCCAGAGTCCAAAGGTTTGTTATCATGTAAATATCAAGTGATTATGTTGGGAGCTACTCATTGTCATACAGTAATGATGGCATGACATTTACCCAGAGTCCAAAGGTTTGTTATCATGTAAATATCAAGTGATTATGTTGGGAGCTACTCATTGTCATACAGTAATGATGACATGACATTTACCCAGAGTCCAAAGGTTTTTTATCATGTAAATGAGTGAATATTTGATGACGCGAACAAATGTATGGATAAACATGCTTTCTGCAACCATAATTATCAGCCCTTCTCTCTGTAGGTTTTGCCTGGTAATGCTAATTCAAATCAAATCCAAACCAATGACGTTTTGCCAGCATTCCATGCTCGGTTTGTACGTGTTCATCCAAAGTCATGGGTTGGTAGGATATGTTTGAGGGTAGAGTTATATGGATGTGAATCTACTGGACAAGATGAAGGTACTTAAAAAGAAAAGCTCAAACAGTTACATATATTATTACATTAAAGTATTTTGATTTTCTTTTTCTAGTTATCCTACCATTTATGATCGATGCTCAGAATGGAACCATTGATACTTCAGCAAAACTTGATCGAGAACAGCAAAGTTTGTACACAATGATAGTCGAGGTTAGAACTATAATATATTACACTTTATGAGAACATATAGTATATAAACATGTAACATTATTTCTACTAGGCTAAAGATACAGGCAGCCCAAGTCTTAATAGTACTACAACTGTAGAAATATCGCTAACAGACACTAATGATAACCCACCAAAGTTTTCCAAATCACTCTATCACGCATCTGTTCCTGAAAACGCTTATGGGGGCTACCAGGTAAATGCAAAATCCCTTTCGAGTGTGTCTGTATATATGATTGCTTCAGTGTTCTATGCTAGTTAACGTTCGTTGCATGCTAGCTGAATAGTTGATTTTGAAAGTTGATTTTGTATCTATATCGTCCCAGGTGATCAGAATAACAGCATCTGATGACGATGAAGGTAGTAATGCCAAGATAAGCTATGCCATAGTCAGTGGTGGACATGGGAGGTTTATAATCGAAGGTATATATGGTACAGTCGTACATTTATATATGTCTATATGACCGTTGTTTACTCAACATTTAAATGCTTGTAGATACATCCGGGATAGTACGTCCATCAGGTTACCTAGACTACGAGTCGTTGAAGACTAAATACTACATATTAAATATATCAGCTACAGATGATGGACATCCAAAGTTTACTTCATACTGTCGTCTTAAAATCGATGTTACTGACTTTAACGACAATAAACCTAGATTCAATTCTTCATCGTATGTAACAAGTATTAGTGAGGATGCACCTGTTGGTACTAATATAACAACTATAAAGGCAGCAGATATAGACTCTGGAATCAACGCACAGGTATATGCCACAAACAACTTAATCAATAAATTGATCACTATGGTGCAATGCATACTTAATGTTATCAATAACGTGTTTCAGATAAAATACACACTGAGTGGTGAGTACCTCGACTCCTTTGACATGGTATCTAATACTGGACAAGTACGTCTAAAGAAGCCAATTGATCGAGAGACTAGAAGTGAATACATGGTGATCATTACAGCAACAGACCATGGAACCCCTTCCCTATCGTCCTCGACAAACCTTATCATACAAGTTCGTGATATCAATGACAACCCGCCGATTTTTACCTCTCGGGTATACAAACGGACAATATCCGAGGGCGTTGCCATAGGTACAATAATAATGACCGTAGAAGCAAACGATGCAGACAACGGAGTCAATGGTCAAATTGAGTACGAGATTATCCATGGCAACGACCTTGGCCTTTTTACTATTGATGGTGCCAGCGGCACAATACGATTGGTTAAATCATTAAATCGTGAAACTAATGCAACTATTAAAGTCATTGTGATTGCAAAGGATCAAGGGAATAAACAACTTAGTGACCAAGCCGAAGTACTGTTAGTGTTGACTGATGTTAACGACAATGCTCCAACTATCCAACCAAAGAAAATGGTCGCTTTTGTATCAGAGGTCAGTATTTATTGCACATAATCATATATATTATTACATGTATCTATTTATAATTGAATGTTGTTTGTGTTGCAGAATTTACAATCTGGGTCGTTTGTAATAGATGTTAACGCAACAGATGATGATATACACAGTAATGGCATTGTAAATTACGCCATCATGCACGGTTCTGATAACATGTTTGTTATTGATACAAACAGTGGAATAATAACAACGAAGACAATGCTAAACAGAGAATCCAAAAATATGTATACAGTAAGTACAACAAATGTCTACTAATATTATCTAATATTAACGATTTCTATCAGCAAACTATTAATGTCTCCTAATATTATCTGATATTAACAATATCTATCAACGAGTATTAATGTCTACTAGAGTGCTTACACTATGTCCATGAAATAAAATCTAAATAGTTACTAACTAATAGTTTTTATTTAGTGACTTTTAGTCACTATCACTCAACTGAAACAGCTTTCGTAACAATACACAATGAATAAAGTATTAACTTTCTATGGTTTTGAGTATTTGATTTCCCTTGTGTATTGTTACTAAAGCTGTTCCAGTTGAGTGATAGTGACTAATAGTCACTAAATAAAAACTATTAGTTAGGAACTATTTAGATTCTATTTCATCGACATAGTGTAAGCACTCTAATATTATCTAATATTAACAATATTTATTTATAGCTTATCGTGATGGCACGTGATCAAGGGACAGTTCCATATATGGACTTTGGTACAATCGATGTTCACGTTGTCGATGTGAATGATAACACACCTGTATTTATCAAGGTAACGGTGTACTTGGTATATTTACTAAATATAACAAATAACAAATAACAATATTATGTAATTAATATAATGTGTTAATTACTTATCTTGTAGACATTTGGTCCATTTCAAATCAAGGAGAATCAGCCAACAGGCTTGCTTGTTGGTCAAGTATCGGCATCTGATATCGATATAGGAACAAATAGGGCAATGACGTATGGGATAACAGGTTTGAATGATCGATCGCTTATGCATGCATAGCAAGACAAGACAATCATACTCAAATCTTATTTTGACAGCCGGAGACAAAGATGGTGAATTTACAATCGATGAAAAAACTGGAAAAATAACAACAACAACGTCACTGGTAAATGCACATGATGCCGTTTACGTTATTTGAAAAAAATATATTTACGCTGATATATTAATATTTATTGGTGTTTCTTTAAGGATCGAGAGAAATTGGTAAGATACGATCTTACTATATCAGTTACTAATAAAGACACTACGCCACAACTGTCAAGTAGTACCGTGGTACAAGTGTATGTATTGGACCTAAATGACAAAGCCCCAGAGTTTACGTCGAGTTCATATAACCGTACTTTATCTGAATCGGCAGCAACTGGTACAAAGATAGTAACAGTGACAGCTGTTGACAAAGACGAGGTACTTGGCATGTATCATAATTATTTAGAATATTATTTGTTTCCATTAAAACTACTGGGCATGTAGGCATATAAAGATTATTGTTTGTTTCCAGGGAACAAATGGTCGTGTACTTTATCGTATACGACATGACCTTAGCAGTCATTCTGATGTGTTTAACATGAACGCAGAAACAGGCGAGATGACGTTACAGTTACGAATTGATGATCAGGAATACAGGACATTTACTGTCATGATAGAAGCAAAGGATATGGGCACACCAAATGCATTGTCAACTCTAGCAGCTGTCTATGTCACAGTCTATGACGTCAACGATAACGCACCCCAGTTCAAACAGAAAGTGTACAGGTAACCATGGTAACGTATATATGTGATGTTTCACAAACATTAATAGTTCCTTTTGGTTTAAGCGTGGAGACAACAGAAAATGTTGCAGTTGGAACAAAAGTCGTGCAGATTTTTGCTATCGACAACGACCAAGGCGTCAATAAAAAAGTGACTTACAAGATAATAGGTGGAAACAGCAAAGGTTAGTTGTGCTTCATGTATTCATTTGTCCATCCATTATTTAATATTTGTTGAGTATATATCCATAAAAAAAACATTTTCTTGTTTTCAGGTCATTTTGATATCAACCAAACTTCTGGTGTCATTGATATTGCATCTTTTATTGACCGCGAGACAACAGCTTCATTCGATCTCATTGCGGCAGCATACAATAATGATGCTTTGGCATTCAATAGAACAACCAAGCGTAAGAGAAGAAACCTTGATGGTAAAAATGAATTATGTTCACGTTTTGCTAACAGCAACATTAATGGTATATATCTATTACACTGTAGGAGCAGGTCGCCATTATGATACTACTCAAGTTATCATCAAGATTAACGACATCAATGATAATCCACCAGTATTTATACGTCCATTATTTGTCGGTGGTAAGGATATCTAATCACGTGATCTTGTAGTAATTATGTCATGAAATCTTGTATCTATTTAGTGGTTTAGCTAGCGTTGTCTGTATTCTTATCGACAAAGATATTCGTCATGACAGTGGTCAAAATGTTGTGGACTCACGACGCGCTCAAACCAAAATAAATGTACAAAAAGTAAACTGTAAGTTAACGGACGAAAAATGACGAATTGATCACGCATCGAACTCAATGGTTTCACTTAAAGCTACAGAAAATCACACACTTTACGAAAATGATCTCTTAGCTTTTCAGCCTGAAAAAAAAAAAAAAAGAAACAAAAAAGCTTATTTTCATACAGAAATTCAGTGCACTGTTTGCCTTGTGAGACTAATTATATAAGTACAAGAACGTCAAACACGGCCGATAAGCAGCTGGGTTCAGGTTTCATCCTTTCAAAAAAAAAAAATTGCATTTTAAATACATTAAAACTGATCATATAGAAGATTACACAATACGTGATATGTCTAACCTTTGTACAACATTCTAAGCTTTTCAAATCAGTCCTGAACGAATGGTATTGTTCGTCAAAAATGTAATTTTGAGCACGTTTTTGTTGAAACGACCACCGCCGAATTGATTGTAAGTGAAGATTTGTCGAAAAGACAAACTTTATTTACAACGGTAAATCAACCAATCAGCGCGCGAGAATTCACACAAGTGTTGTAAAACTATTTATTTTCTTAATCTATTCACTGATTATTTATTTTCATTTGTAATTTTCTTCTATTGCTTTTTAAGGGATACCTGAAGGAGCAGAGCTGAATACTTACATCAAAACTATATCTGTAAGGGACCAAACTATAATACCAAGTCATGAATAGTTTCATTTGTACATAAACCATGAATGTGTTGTTGTTTCTAGGCAACCGATACTGATGCTGGTAATTATAGTACCATTTCATATCGTATTTTATCTGGTAATGAAGGAGGCTTCTTTAAACTTAACACCAATACCGGCCAAGTCTATTCAGCAAGTCTGTTTCAAGATAAAAAGGGTCAGCGGTTCACTTTAAAAGTCAGTGCATATGACAATAATGGCAGGGATCCCTTCAATGACGTACGTGAGCCCGCACTACTAAGGGTAAGTAGTAGTCGATCACGTGTTTTTTTTTTTTCAAATTATATTTTTATTCTGTTTGGTTTCAACTTTAGATATTTGTGTTGCTCGAGGAACAACGCATCACTCTAAAAGCTGCTGTTGAACCTGAACTGATAGAACAAAACAAAGAAGAATTTGTTAGGTAATAACATCACACTGTTCGTAGTCTTTAACATATATTAATCAAGTTGTTATGTACAAGCTAACCCTAACCCTAACCCTAACCCTGATAGAACAAAACAACGAAGATTTGTTAGGTAATAACATCACACTGTTCGTAGTCTTTAACATATATTAATCAAGTTGTTATGTACAAGCTCACCCTAACCCTAACCCTGATAGAACAAAACAACGAAGATTTGTTAGGTAATAACATTACACTGTTCGTAGTCTTTAATCAAGTTGTTATGTACAAGCTATCGATTCCATCAGGGTTATTAGTACAAATACATACACATCCGAGGGAGGGGTGGGTGAGGGATGGTTGGGTACACAATATGTGAAGCTTGATGATACAATATCAGATATGAAAACTATTAAATGTGGAGTCTGCCAAGGGTCTACACTGGGGCCTCTACTATTGCTATTATATCTAAATGACCTCCCAAATTCTTCAAAATTGTTGTCTTTCAGAATCTTTGCTGATGATACTAATATATTTCTTACTGATGATAATCCAATTGACCTAGAGAGAAAAATAAATGAGGAGCTGAAACTAATCTTTGAATATTGCGTTATAAACAAATTATCTGTTAATATGAAGAAAACCAACTATATGATAATTTCTTCTGAAAAGTAAAAATTCATATCCCTAATATTGATTGTGTTTGAGAACTTAAGTATCTAGGTGTATTTCTTGATGATAATCTTAACTGGAAGACTCAAACCAGGCATGTTAACAATAAATTAGCTAAAAACTTGGGAATAATATATAAGCTTAGGTATTATCTTAGGTATTATCCTTACTTGATATACGGGGTGATGAGTTGGGGTAATACATATAAAACTAGTTTAACTAAAATTATAACTAAACAAAATAAATGCCTTAGAGCCATGTTTTTTGCGCATAATCGAGAGAATGCAGATCCTTACTATTAACTACTAGACATCTTAAAATTTGAAAATATCTTTAAATTGAAAATTTCAGAATTAACTCACAAAATAGCTCATAAAAATGAAGTATTGCCTCATATATTTCTTGACCTTCTTAAACCAGTTTCACTAGTACATCAGTATAATACAAGGTATGCTGCAAAATCTAATTTCTACGTGCCAAAAATAAGAACTAATTATGGAAAATTTTCATTTAAATTTTCAGCAACCAAAATATGGGAACAAATCCCTGAAAGTTTTAAGTCCCTTTCATTTCCATCATTACCCTGCGAGCAGAGTCTCCTTTGCCTTCCCCGTGAGAGAGAAAGGAAAGGATCGGGTCTTGGGCTAGCGGTACATGAAACAAACGACAGGCTTTCGGCAGAGTCTCTCTTTCCTTTCCCTCTCACGGGGAAGGCAAAGGAGACTCTGCTCGCAGGGTATTCCATCATTTAAAAACAGTTATAAAAAACACCTATTATTCTTACAATAATAGATAAATACATATATTATCAGTATTTTGTATATTTTCATAAATTAGTTTCTATTAATCTTAATTTTATATCGATACAATATATATATGTCAGATAGTTATGAATATTAATATATTTATTTCCCTTTTGCCATCTATTAATATATTTACAATACAATACAATAACTTTATTTAACGAGGGATACATAATAACCATTAACAGTTTTCTAACTTACGGCCCTCAAAAACATTTGACAATATTTGTCTTGTTACTTCCTGTTTTTTTTTGTGTTTTCAAAATTTTCTCACTCTATTTCTGACGCTATATTATTTAATTTAACTTGCTGTGGAGGGTGATTAACTAGAAAGCCTGAGCTACTTTAATTGCCCTACACTTTCACTCAATAACTGTTTACAAAGATTGTAACTATAATCTGTTTACTTAATTATATTATCTCTTGTAACATTATATTGTATATGTAGTGTAAATAAACTGAAATTGAAATTGAAATTGAAATTGGGTAAGTTAAAGTATATCGGGTACACTCGTCGTCATGGCACACAATGCTATTGCTCTTTAATTGGGACATTTACTTACGGCGCTAAAATATTCAAATGATCTATTAAGGGTAAAAATCCGCAGTTTGGTCTGTCTTTGCGGGACTTTAATATTGGAATTTAGAATTTCAACATGGTCTTGTATCTTTTAGTGTATTGACAAAGAAAGGCCCCATCGCCTACATATTTGTGTTTCGTATTTTAGTATACCCTGCATATATACCTTGTGCCTTTACCCATGGCCCCCCCCGGGCAAGCACAAACGTTTATAAGGTATGATTGTTTTCTTGATGATGTGTCTATTATCTGATTGCTTCTTCTGATCAATTATAGTGTTCTGCGCAACATCACCGAGGCAGAGGTCTATATCGAACAGATTTTTAAAGCCAATTCTGTCAATGCTAAAGGAGAACAGGTTGTCGAGTCTGAAGTTGTGTTTCATGCCATCAAAGAATCAACACAGGTCATAATGACTAATGACGAAATACTCAGGTAGACACAGCTTGTAATTTATCTACAAATAACAGAGGAGCTCTATCCTTAGAAGATCCTTATGTTAACAAGTATGCTGTGTTAACTGTTTGAACTAACGCATGAAGGAATCATGATTTCTTTCCATCTTGACTTATAATATTTCTTGTGTATATTAATATAGGACAATAGATAAATACAACGGTGAACTTACCACCATGTACGCTAAATGGAAAATCAAGGCAGTTACGCCTAAACCTACAGCCGGTGCAAACAAAGGAACATTGACTGATGCTGAACTTGCGTTGATAATTCTTGGAGCAATAGTTGCACTACTGCTGATAATTATTCTCTGCTGCGCAATACGATTCTGCTTAAGGTATGATTGGTTATATTCTCATAGATAGAAATTCCTTATTAAAGTTGCGACTTTATTCATTTAATAGCTCAGAACGTCGAGAAATGTACAGGTCACCCGAGCCTGCAAGAAGATTTGCAACCAGTCAGCGAAAGTAAGTTTTAACATTAATCTATCATACGAATAGTATCAATTCAATAGTTTATACACACAATAGAATACTATTTGATAATACTCTTTTGATGCAGTAATCGAGCAGGCTCTTGGTCCTTTTATGATGATGTCATTACCAATAACGGCGACAAGGATGTTACGGCACTGAGGTGAGAAGTAGCATTGTATATGTATCCTATAGCATGTACTGACTGATTTGACTTGCTATAAATAGGATGCAGTCAGAAAGAGGCAGTCCTGTTGGTAGTACTCGTACTGGAAGAAATGGTTCCAACACCTACACATCATACTTATTGAACAAGAAAAGATTGTAAGCACTTGTTTATCATAATGTCCATATTTGGTGTTGATATATGTTATTATTTTAGAAGCCAGCATGGTGATGGTAAGATATGTACTTGTTTATTATAATGTCCATATTTGGTGTTGATATATGTTATTATTTTAGAAGCCAGCATGGTGATGGTAAGATATGTACTTGTTTATTATAATGTCCATATTTGGTGTTGATATATGTTATTATTTTAGAAGCCAGCATGGTGATGGTAAGATATGTACTTGTTTATTATAATGTCCATATTTGGTGTTGATATATGTTATTATTTTAGAAGCCAGCATGGTGATGGTAAGATATGTACTTGTTTATTATAATGTCCATATTTGGTGTTGATATATGTTATTATTTTAGAAGCCAGCATGGTGATGGTAAGATATGTACTTGTTTATTATAATGTCCATATTTGGTGTTGATATATGTTATTATTTTAGAAGCCAGCATGGTGATGGTAAGATATGTACTTGTTTATTATAATGTCCATATTTGGTGTTGATATATGTTATTATTTTAGAAGCCAGCATGGTGATGGTAAGATATGGAGTGAAGGTGACTACTACCTATCCCAGGTATGAAGCTTAGGGTTATAAATGTTGTACCACTATATTAATGTATTTGTTTATCTTTGCATAAATGTTGTACCACTATATTAATGTATTTTTGTTTATCCTTGCATAAATGTTGTACCACTATATTAATGTATTTGTTTATCTTTGCATAAATGTTGTACCACTATATTAATGTATTTGTTTATCCTTGCATAAATGTTGTACCACTATATTTAAGCAATAGAAGCCAGTTCCTATGACTCTACCGGTGAAATAGAGCACGCGGGATGTTGGGAGAAACACGAGAAAAGTTATAAAATCACGAGCTGAAAGCGAGAGTAGTATATAATGACCGATTCTGGGACAAAAGTCAAAAATCACGATAATAAAATTACAGATAATCATGACCCACCCCACCCCACCCCTATGTCATTATCATGGGGCATTTATCTATGATAACGAATATAAAAAATTAAGAAAACGGTTTAAAGATATAGACAGCATAATAAAAATGGGATACAAAACAGTGAAGCAGTTGAAAGTCATAGCCAAAGAGCGAGACATCAAAGGCTGGTACAAAATGCTTAGAGCCGAACTCGTAGAAGTGGTATATGGGCAAGCGCGAAATATTCTTGACAAACCGATACCCGAGATTAATGTTCCAATTCTCAAACCTTCCCATCCCCCTCGAAATTTCCATTTCCAACGTAACCCACCTAATCATATAGCAAACAAAGCGACTAACTCAGTAAAGAAAGAGATAAACGAGTTCGCAGATTGGATTTTATCGTATATCCCTACTACTGTTAAAAAGGAGGCAAACGAACAAGTTGACAAATTGAAGGAACGAGTTGACAGCTTGAAGGAACAAGTAAATCGCATTTTCAAAAGATCAGAGCGAATTGCACCTAAACTTAAACAAACGGCATTGAAGGGATATCTGAAAACCTACAGGATTGATGGAGAAAAGGGGCATGATCCCAAGACGTTCATCATTAATGTCAAACCGAAAGTTCTGGATCTCATCAACCAACAAAAGAAGCCTATTAAAGTTAAGTTTATCTTTACTTGCAAATTCATAAAAGAGAATCCAGCGACTGGTCAGATTGATGAAAACTCGGGATACTTTCATTCCAAAGTTGAAATAGTGACCGAATCGATCGATTTCTCTGACTTGTTCAATACAATGACAAATCGTATACTTGAATCGATTGAGCAATTTCAAAACCAAGGCTCTGGATGGCAGTTTGACCAAGTCGAATACTTTGACATCAACATCGATCCCTTCAACCCAGTCTCTGGAAGCTCATATATCCCCCTACCAATACATTTAGTGCGAAAGAAGGCAATCATCAACGTTAAGAACGTGAACGATCACGAGTGTTTCAAGTGGGCAGTCACCTCTGCTATATACAATCAAGAAGTTCATCCTGAACGACTAGATAATCAAAGAGAGAACTCTAAAAAGTTTAATTGGTCGGGAATAGAGTTTCCCGTCTCTCTGAGACAGATCGATCAGTTTGAAAAGCAAAATAATAAATATGCGATTAACGTCTACGGATATGAAGGTTATGTATACTCCCTACGAATTAGCGAGAAACGTGAAGCTTCAACAATTAACCTAATCCTAATATCAAACGAAGAGACAAATCATTACTGTTGGATTAAGAACATGAGTAGGTTATTAACTTCTCAGATTAACAATCATCAACACGCGCGAGTATTTTGTCATAGATGTTTAAACTCATTTCCAACCGAACACTCTTTGGAGAGGCATACCGAATATTGCTCAAATCACGAAGCGGTTAAGATGCAGATGCCTGAAAAAAACAAAGAGGGAAACGCACCACACATTAAATTTAGAAACCTCAACAGGAAAATGAGAGTCCCATTCATCATTTACGCCGACTTTGAAAGTTTCACAGAGACTATCTCAACCTGCGATCCGAACGAAAGTAAAAGCTTTACAAAGCGCTATCAGAAGCATAAACCATCAGGCTACTGCTATTTTATCAAATGCTTCGATGACGGAATATTTAAACCCAAGATAGTCTCACACACAGCTCAATCACCTAACGAGGATATTGCACAAAACTTTGTTGAGTCCCTAGAGAGGGACATTAAGGAGATTTACAACAGATTTAAGTTTCCTAAGAAGGTGAAGATGACTCCAAGGAGTAGAAGTCGCTATGAGAGCGCCACACACTGTCACATCTGTGAAGGTGAGCTGGGAGAAGACAAAGTTTTAGATCATTGCCATCTTACAGGGAAGTATATAGGAGCAGC
This sequence comes from Metridium senile, assembly GCA_949775045.1. Lineage (NCBI taxonomy): Eukaryota > Metazoa > Cnidaria > Anthozoa > Actiniaria > Metridiidae > Metridium > Metridium senile. The sequence goes on from OX459106.1 coordinate 16,566,580, forward strand.
TCACAACTCGTGTAATATTAATTACAAAATACCCAAATTTTTTCCGGTCATTTTTCATAACCTATCCGGTTACGATTCACATCTTTTTATTAAGAACCTAGGCGTATCAGAAGGTAAAATAAACTGTATACCTATTAACGAGGAAAAATACATCTCCTTTACAAAGCAGATAGTTGTGGATACATTCACAAACAAGGATGGAAAAGCCTGTACCGTAAAACGTGACATCAGATTTATCGACAGTCTGAAATTCATGGCCTGCAGTCTCGGCAGCCTTGTAAGTAATCTACCAAAAGAGTCTTTCATAAACCTCAAAAGCGCCTATGAAGAGGAAAAAGAGTTAGCCCTCCTATTGAGAAAGGGAGTATTTCCATACGACTGGTTTGATAGCTTCGATAAACTTAACGCAAGCCAACTACCACCAAAGGAGGCATTCTACTCTAAGCTCACCGACACCGGCATATCTGAGGAGGACTATCAACACGCCCAAAAGGTGTGGGAAACCTTCAAGATGAAAACAATGAGGAACTACCACGACCTCTACCTTGAGTCAGATGTACTCCTGTTAGCCGACGTCTTCGAGAACTTTCGAGATGTTTGCAGCAAAAACTACAAGCTAGACCCTGCTTGGTATTACACAGCTCCAGGATTAGCATGGGATGCAGCGTTAAAGTTGACGAAAGTGGAGTTGGAGCTTCTCACCGATCCTGACATGCTACTCATGGTTGAGAAAGGCATTCGAGGGGGCGTGTCTATGATATCTACTAGATATGGTAAAGCTAACAACAGATATATGAAAGAGTACGATAAGAATGAATCATCAAAATATATCACGTATCTCGATGCAAACAATCTCTACGGCTGGGCAATGAGTAAACCACTCCCTACTCACGGTTTTAGATGGATGACTAACCAAGAACTAACAGACTGGAAAAACCATCCGTGCATACTAGAGGTCGACTTGGAATATCCTCAACACCTACATGACTTACACAACGACTATCCGCTAGCCCCAGAGAGCATCAAGGTCGACAAAGTAGACAAGTTAATCCCAAACCTCAACAACAAAACGAAGTACGTAGTTCATCACGAGACCTTGAAAGTTTACAATAGCCTCGGACTAAAAGTCACCAAGATTCATAGGGGTATCACATTCGAAGAATCTGCATGGTTGAAGCCCTACATCGACTTGAATACCAACCTAAGGGCGAAAGCAGCCAACGACTTTGAAAAAGATTTCTTCAAGTTGATGAACAACTCCGTCTTTGGGAAAACCATGGAAAACATCAGAAACAGGGTAGACATTCGATTGGTCACGAATGAAAAAGATGCGAAAAAGTTGATATCAAAGCCCAACTATCAACATCGCACAATTTTTAATGAGAATCTAGCCGCTATTAACATGAAGAAGACAAAGCTGATCTTTAATAAGCCCGTTTACTTAGGCATGTCCATTCTGGATCTAAGTAAAACGTTAATGTATGATTTTCACTATAATTACATAAAATCAAAATATGATGAAAGAGCTAAGCTCTTATTCACAGATACCGACTCTCTTGCCTATGAGATTGAGACAGAAGATTTCTACAAGGATATCGCTTACGATGTGGAATCTATGTTTGATACCAGCAACTATCCAAAGGATCATCCGTCCGATATTCAATCGAACGCAAATAAAAAGGTCATCGGCATGTTCAAAGATGAGGCTGGGGGCAAACAGATAACCGAATTTGTAGGTTTGAGAGCCAAGCTCTACTCGTACAAGATGGATGGAGGAGAGGAAGAAAAGAAATGCAAGGGTGTAAAGAAAGCGGTCGTTAAGAGATGCATCATTTTCAATGATTACAAGGATTGTCTTTTCGAGAAAGTGATACAGATGAGGAAAATGAACGTTATTCGTAGCCACAAACATGACGTTTTCACTGAAACAGTGAATAAAGTAGCATTAAGTCATGAGGATGACAAACGAATCATCTGTGAGGATGGTATTCACACCTTTGCTCATGATCATTTCAGAACGCTATCGGGCGGCAACTCAGTATCTTCAGGAACGACTTGAAGCTCCTCTCTAACGAGCGATCTCCTCGACCCACCCTCCGATAGATAGTACAACACAGGCTGTCCAACCGAAACAACACTGCGTGATAAATCATAGATGTCCAAACTCCAGACCGGATCCGTCGCACGACGGTTATCACCTCCTTCGTCTTCTCCTGGGGCAAGCAAATATCTTACTTTAACAGCAGGAGGTAGTCTCACTTCGTCAAGCCCGACAGGCCGCTTGTATTCGACGGGTTTAACATTAACTTCTTTGAGTCTCACAGCTTTATCAGGTTCTTTTCCAGTGATCCGTCTCGGCTTACTATTCATCGATTCCAAAACTTTGGGCAATCTCTTCACCCAGTCTCTTGACCGTTCATTTTCTAATAACATCTCTTGAGCGTATTGATGACTATACAATCTTTCAGACAAAGTTCGATTTGCCCGTTCTACCACGGATTGAGCTTTATGGTTTTTAGCCTCACTTCGTTGAATTCGAACATTGTGCTTTTTCATGAGTTTTGTAACATCACCCATGAATTCTGTGCCGGGGTCGACAATCACCGTATTTGGCCACTTGAGTTTCCTCGAATAGATTCTTTCAAACGCTTTGGCAATCCCACTTGAATCTTTACTCGTTAGCGCTTCAGCATCAACATATCTTGAAGCAACATCCACCACTAACAATGCATATTTGTAAGTCTTTCGTTTTACGGTATCGTGAGTTAGGAACAATAGATCCGCCTGGTGGATATAGTTTGGTTTGACAACGGCCCAATGCGGTCTCGGAATATGCATTGGAGGTGGTAAATAGATTTGCCACAATGCCTGTTTCTCCAGCCACTTCTTAGATGTGGATTGACTCACTTTGGCAGCATCTGCCAATTTATTGATGGCCTCATGACCTTTCCAGTATCCACTGGTACTGTAGTATATTTTTGATAACCTGCGTTCGTTACTCATTTAAAGATTATCTTTCCTTTCCTTAAAATAATTATGGCTCAAGCAATTTCAGAGAAAATAAATCCGAACAGGATCCCACGAGAACCTTTCGGATTGAAGGGTGAAGCCTCACTCAATCGAATTACGCTGAACCCCTCATCCGCTAGTCCTGGGGAGACTCTGTATGTGAACATTCCCCAGCTATCAGAAAATGTGGTCATCGTCCCGGGCAGTGTATCCCTACTATTCGACTTGGGCGTCACAGGGCACGCAAATAATACTCTCGTCAACAACGTTGGTCGAAACCTTGTGTCTAGACTCAAGATTCTTTTCGGCGGAGAAACACTGCAAGACACCCAACCATACGATCTATTTCAAACGTATCACGACCTATTCATCCCCAAGGATGAACGTGAGGATCGGTTGAGTCAGGGCATCTCATCAGAGAACATGAGAAAACTCAGAACGAACGCAGGTGACAAGGTGGTTCTTGCAGCAGAGGCGGCTCTTGCAGCAGTACATAATACAAAATACAAAATCCCACTAGACCATCCCATTCTGAATGATCATGGTGTTTTCTACCCAAAGGCCCTACCACACCCACTCACATTTGAGATTTCACTCGCTCCCGTATCAGACATTGTTGTCTATTCGGACACAGTCAAGACTCCAACGTACACAATCACAAACCTTGAACTGGAGTACCTATGCATTTCCAGTGAATACCTTGCTAGGGAGGCAGCGGCCTCCTATCAAGTTGGGAAAGGCTTCTTTTACGAGAACGTCATTCTTCACAAGACTTTCACCATCTCCAAGCTAAATGACACGGTTATTAACGAACATATCAATCTACCGAGAAAATCAATGACAGGAGTGCTTTGTTTATTTACAGAGAACCACACAGGGGGAACACGAGACTCTGAGAAATTTGTCAGCCCAGATATAAAATCAATTCATGTTAACATCGACGGAATGCCAAATCGACTCTATTCAAAAGGAATGATACCACCCGACTTGTGGGAGTCGGTAAAGAAACGTTTCGGTTTCACGAGTTCGATTAAGCAAAAAGATTTTTACACCAACAACAAGTTTGCTCTGTGGATTGACTTGAGAACACACCCAGATAACAGCATTCACGGAGGAGGTCTGGTCTTGAACAACACGCGAGACGGGGTAAAACTAGAAATGAAACGGAAAGGTGGAGGAAGCGGTAGTATCAACTGTCACATGTTTGTAGTGGCCGATGCGCTGATGGAGGTCATGCACTCGAATTTGCGAGCAATCATGTATTAAAAAAGACACGCCCGATAATACAAAAGAATGGAAGAATTACGAGATAAAACACCATTTCATTGTATCATCACTGGACCTACTAATTGTGGGAAAACAAAATATTTAATAGAACAACTCCGTGGCCCATTTCGACGGGTCTTTGAGTACATTGTTCTTTTATGCCCCACCTATGCGAAGAATAAGACCTATCACAGATTTGCCAGAGGGGACAAACGCTTCTTGGTGCTGTCTCCAGATGCTAGCAACAGCGATGAGATTAACGGTCTGTTAAAGTTATCTGCAGAATTGTTCTCTGGTACAAATACGTTAATTATTTTAGATGACTGCGCCGTGTCCAAGGACTTGAAGAAACGGTCTAACAAGTTTATCGATCTTGCTTTTTCTGGTAGGCATGAGGGGTTATCTGTATGGGTTTTGACACAACAACTAACCTCGATAGCAAAACCGTTTCGTGACAATGTCGCCTGTGTAGTGGCATTCCATAATCCGTCTCAAATTGGTGCAAAAACCCTCTTTGAAGATTATGGTGGTGACTTGGATGTCGAAACACGTAAAAAATTCATAACACTTTTAAAGGCGGAACAATATTCGAGGTTGTGTTTCTGTTTGAGGTATCCATTTCAGTGTTATTTGGAGATTCCTCCTGCGGAGATTCATGCGGTGATTTAAAAGAAACTGTGTATTATTACAAAGTAAGATGGCAAGCGTTGAAGATTATATGAAAGAACAGCCGGAAAAGGATCCAGACGATGATGATGTTGAAATAAAACGAGAGTCACTGGCCATTCTCGCATCGTTGGGTACCATTAAGGAGTATCTCGGCGTGAACATGAGTTTAGGTGATATTAAGAAACTCTCAAACAGTGAAGTCGAAAAATACTTTGTTCGCTATCAGACTGTATTGGGAAAACAGATCACAGGGGGATTAGTGGAGTCAACTATTCAAGTAGTCACCCAAGTCATATCATGTGTAGTACCTATTGATGACTCTGATGCTCTCTGCAAAGACCTGCAGAATGACGCTTTGGTAAAGCGTGAACTTTCAAATTTTGCAGGCCTCTTGGCGTTGAAAGGGGGTCGAATGGTAGCTCTTGCCAGCGGTCTCTTCCAGGTTGCCAAGCATGTTAAATTAAGAGAATCAGATGAGGTGGACAATAAAATCCAAGAACTTTCAACCACAACTGAGTCAGCTCTCGAGCACAACTAAGATGTCATTTAAAGATTATGTTTCTTATTCACAAACAAAATAAGAAATGTCTGAAGAAAATCAAGAGGTTGAACAGATTACTAAGAACCCACAACCGGCAAAAAGCAAGGAGAAAGATCCTAAAAAAGTCGCTGCCGGTAAGAAACTTGCCGAATATAATAGGAAGGCGAAGGAAGCGTTAGCTAGGGAAATGAAACGTGAGTCCGAAGAACAGACGGATGGAGGAACAAACGAATCTCGAGCCTGGATTCCGGAGCTATCTTTTACGACCGTGTTATCTGCAGTCGGAATAGGGTTTACAGCGTTGGATGTGTATGCGCGCTTTTACAAAAAGGAAGAGGGCGAACAGATCAAGAATGATGGTGAACAGAGCAATGGGTCGGCTCAACCCTCAAAAATTCCTGTAGCCGCAACTCCAAAAATAGGTATGTTGTGATTTAAAGAGTATCTGAATCTGTAATAAAATATGTCAAGCGAACAAAACAAACTAGTGAAAACGGTTACCGACGCCTCTCTGCTTATCGGTCTATCTGCCGGTGTTGGGTATGCCGCTAAAAAGGTCATGAAAGAATCGTTTATCAACGATCCCTCTTCATCTATCGTTAGTTATGCCAAGTGGGTTGCGGTTCTGACTGGAAGTATGTACTTGAAAGATTATCTGGAAACCCAAAAGATCATACCTAAAACCATCTAAAAAATACTATTTTTGAATAATAAATGGCAACTATAGCGTTGATGATTGGTGGAGCTATTCTTAATGCAACAGCATTTGTTGGAGGAAGTTACCTAGCAAGATACTTTTCTTCTAATGGTTCTCATGTTGACGAAGAAAAGATGAGGCATGATAAAGCGCTTGAAAAGTATCAACAAGCAATGGGCACGTGGCAGAAAAAAAGGCAGGAATATCAGGACTGGTTGGCGGAAGAATACAATAATAAAGTTCGTGCAGATGAGAACGATAAAGAGACAGATGAGGCTTTCAGATTATATTCTCAAACACATCCAGATTTTGATTTGAAAGAACCTGCGCTCCCAGATTACTACAGACCGAGTAGCAACCAAAAGATGGGAGAGATGGCATATGTCGGTGGTGGAATGTTAGCTCTTGGCTATGGAGCGAGTAAATGGTTATAGTTCTTCGGTGAAGATTTAAAGATTATGTTTCTTATTTTCAAACAAAATAAGAAATGGATGTTGACCCAGAGATTCCCGATAGAGAAAATCCTTTCGAACCCGTTGAACCGGGCGATGATAATGAGGGTGAGTCAATCCCCATGACATCCACATCAACTTATGATCCTTTCCACCGTCACACTGAAGCTGAAACATCGTTTATGGATGTGGATGAACATACTCCATTAATACGTAGAGAAGAGAGGATGGAAGACGCTTGGGATAGAATTCGTGAAAAATATCCTAATATAAACCCTGCGAAATCAAAATTCACAGCTGCTCTCGATAGATATGGAAACGTCGTCGTAACGAGTAATAGGATGGGTGGTAGGACCTATCACTTATTTGATGCAGGAGGTGAGTTGAATGGAAAGCTCCCAAAGACCATCAAGGAAAACCTTGGACCGTCCGCTGAAGAGATTATCCGCTCCAATGAAGAAGAGGTTGCGAAGAGAGAAGAAAGGTTGAGGCGGTTAGAGACCGCGCGAAATGAGGTCCCCGAGAATCAAAGAGAGTCCATAGATACGCAGATTGGGGAAACGCAGAGTGAGATTGAGCAACTAGAGCGGGAGAATGAGGCCATAGAGGAAAGGATGTCTCTGAAGGACCGCGTAAAGGCGATTTTTAAGAAATATGGATTTACCGCCGTTGCTGTGGTTGCCGCTGTGGGTGTGGTCATCGGTGTTATTGTCACTAATCTGAAAGCGGGATTGACAAGCGTTGCAAAAGGCGTTGGAAATGGACTGAAAGCCATAGGTAAAAAATTGGGTGAAATGCTCCCCGGAATGGTCGGTGCGATAGCTAGTTTCATTTTCAAAACGGCAGGTGAAGTTGTCGGCTTTTTAGCCAAAAACGCGTGGCTTCTCATCGTCGCTGTCGTCCTATATTTTGTAGAGCAATTTAAAAGAAGGGGTCGTTCTTAAATAAATGGTATTACTCTACATTGAAGGTAAAGTTGGTGACTTCACAGTCTATCTAGATCGACCCCTTGAAAAGCCGTGGTTTATCACGTTGCGAGGTTGTACAATGACAAATCGCTGGAATAATCTTTCAAGTGAGGGAACCGTTTCTGACGGTAAACGCATCATCCTAAGGATCCCCGCAGGATATTATACGGTTGAAACGCTAAACCGTCAAATAGGTGTGGCTTTGCGTCTTGGTGAAAGCCCAATCTCTATTGAAAAATCATCACTCAAAGCTCATCCAAACGTTGTGTTGAATGATTCACTTGCCGATTTATTAGGTCTCAAAAACAAAAGTCTGAAAGCAGATTCTCGACACGAGATACAGATAAAGACTCTTGACGCTATTTTTATCCACTGCGACCTTGTGAGCGCAGCCGGCGTCCTCAAACAAGGAGCTCCCTCACAAATCTTAGCATGTATAGAGGTTGATAAAGGAGTTGGGGAAAAGATAAACTTTAGGCCACACAGTCCGATACAGCTCGGTGCCAGATCGGTTGATTACGTGAGTAGTCTTCGTTTGAGTGTGAAGGACGGTGATGGAAATACGATGGAGAATCTCTATCCGATGCGTCTAATTTTAGAAATTACTTAAAGAATAACCTCTCTCCATAATAAAAATATGGAGGATTACAATCAAATCTACCCAAGTGTGCCACAAAGTGGTGATAACTTCAGACTTAAAAAGATCTATGACGCCTTGGGAAGTTTGGAAAAAGAAGTCAAACATTATGAGAACGTGAGAAAAAAGTATAAACGAACGCAGAGCACGTTTTCAAAGTTAAGCATGGGCACGGGAGTCCTATCCGTCATTCTCGGGTCTAGTGGTTTAGGTACGTCTCTGTCCGGTTTTGGACTTATCGTAGGAGTTCCGTTGGGAGCTTTAGCAGGTGTTTTTAGTCTTACGTCTGTAGGCTGTGCGTCGGTTTCTAAACGCCTGTCGCAAAAAGTCTCTAAGCACGACCAAACGGTGGCGGTGGCAAGGGCAAAAGTAAATAGCATACGTGACTTGGTTTCTAAAGCTCTGAAAGACAACAAAATATCAGACGAAGAGTTTTCCTTGATCTTGAATGAGGTGGATAAGTTTGAGGAGATGAAGTTCCATATTCGACAAAAGTCAAGAAAGGAGACTGAAAAAAATATCGATATGAACAAGCTGAGGGAAACAGTGAGAGAAGAAATTCTAAAAGACCTTACGAAAGGACCCGCTCTATGAAATTTCTATTTGATAGAACACCTTATGGATGGATCTACGAATGCAGATATACAAAGAACTGATTTAAAATCTTATATGTTTAATGAAAAAAAAACATATAAGATGAAGTTTACAGAATTTGAGAGGTTATATCCGAACTACGATAGATATCGTTTCTCTTCTAACGAGAATGGCGAGGTGCGGTTTTTATTTAACGGTAATGATTACAACCCATTCGATAACGATGGAAAGCTTGTTAAAACATTGTATGAATTTCCGAGCTGGAATGGACACGCATATAGACCCGAAAATATAAACGATTTTCTGAGGAGCGGAGCCGGACCCGCATCCTTTCCGAAAGAATTTCTTTACCAAAAGACCAATTACCCCGTTGTATGTACGTCATTTAACAAAAGCCCTCCAAGTGCAGACCTTACATCACTTGATGTATATGTTGAACCGCACTCAAAGTTTACAGTAAAACCCAGAAATATATTCACCCATCTAATAATCAAACACACCACTGCTAAAGAAAGTCATCAATGGTTGTCGGCTCCCAGTATGAGATATTGGCCTCAACAACTGTCTTTTGCCGTTTGGTGTTCTACTGCCGGTTGCGGTGTTTCTTACGACATGTTGAGTAGCGGCCATGATCCCATGATAAGCTCGTTGATAAGATTTCACATCTTATTTACCACCAGACGAATACTTGCCGAAATGAGCGTTCCCTTACCCGGTGATAAATATTTCAATAACATAAACAACTCCTATAATAGAAACGCTTATGATAAACTCTGCCGTGAGTTTGATATATCCGCCAACAGCGCTTTTCGTTATACTGCGGGAGATAACCACGGGCTGGGCATTATCTATAAAACGTTATTCGATGAGGTGAAGGTTGTGAAGAATGCGTATGACGATAAACTAGACGGTAAATATACAGCCAAGTGGCCTAATGGTTTCTTTCATTTCAAGGACGAAAGCGGTTCGTGGGGTGATCGTGGCTTGGAATATATTTCACCCTTGGAAGAACATCCGTATAGATATTTTATCCTACAGAAAGGAGCAGGCCTGACAAAGGCCGGGCTGTCACGATTGAATCAAAGTCTAGAATCTAGCGTTTATTGCATTCTTGGAAGTCAAGTAAACACTAGAAGTAGCATTATTGGAAATTCTGGATCGGCCTTAGAAACTCAAAACGTGTTTTTACAATTATTTGAAAGCGCCGTTGTTGAACGTGACATCACTAAGAGCATCCAAAGATATCAATTAGCAATCCAAGAAGCCAAGGTTAAACTTGACTTTGCAATCGCCCCGGGCTGTTGGTTATTACCGTCAAAATTAGTCATCAATACTCAGTCGACTGTTGGTTACAACAACAAACTACAAAAAGCTTCCACCGATATGAAATTCGGATTAAATGAATCGCTAAACGCCGAAATGAAATCTGTCGGTATCACGCATAATATGGGTCATTCAAAGGTTGTGTTACCACATCGACCAGAGGTGAAGAGTGAGGTAGCAAAACCGAAACCGGATGTGAAGATTCAGCGCGTGACAACAGATCGTCACAGCATTAACCTTGTCGTGATCACAGCCTTCACGGCCGGTTTAGCTTGGTATCTATTTCGATAGCACGCGGGCGGATGTGACGTATTGCAATAAAACAATAGACTGCATACCAGATATCCCTAACAACTACGAACTCTCGATGTAAATACAAAATCTATTTTCAGCATTGCTCGTTGTTAGGGAGGTTAGGAATGTATGACGTCACATCATTATATAAGTCAAGCTCTTGCGAAATAGGGTCAGAAGCTGGCAGATTGCCTGAGTGAAAATTAATAGAACTATCCATTTAGCTTTGTAACGCACCCCGCGTTACAAATCTGTGATAGACTGTTTCATTATCGAGTTGTGGACTCCATGTTGTTCGTAATCGCTTTTCCTTCTACTTCAGGGGTCGTAAACGTCCGCTATCATTCGCTAGGCGTTCTGATGATGCTTGATATCAGCCGAAACGACTCAACTCCCTTACAAGCTTTACATTTAGCCTTTTGTTTGTTGTGTTCACAAATTTGAGAGCCTTTGCATAACTTACACGTTGATTTCTGTTTATCATGAGGACAGATTTGAGAGCCTTTACAATCCTTACACGTTGATTTTTGTTTATCATGAGGACAGATTTGAGAGCCTTTACAGTCTCTGCAGAATGATTTCTGTTTATTATGAGGACATATTTGAGAGCCTTTACCGTCACAGTATTTGCATAACTTACAAAACCATCTTTGTCTTCCATGGATACATATCCCTTTTCCGTTGCAGTCTTTGCAGAGATATCTTACTCGTTTATGCTCACAGAAGCTACTACCGTTACATGCTTTGCAAAATTCTTTCTGTTTGTCGTGAGGGCAGATTTGCGACCCGCGACAATCTCTACAGAAATATTTTATTTTATCATGTGGGCAATTCTTAGGGGTAGGTATCGATTGATCCAATATATTCGAGGATGTGTTAGGGACATTAGCACTTGGTTTTGGGGTAGGTCTTTGAACTGGTAGTGGCCCACCCAACGCTTCGATGAGTTCGGCTTTACGCATCCAATAATATCTCGGGATGCCTCGCTCTTTGGCCATGGGTCGCAACTGCTTCATTGTTTGTTTCTCCATTTTTATTATAATATCTATTTCTTTAAGACGTTTTTATTTATTCGTTATCATAGAGAAATGCCCTATGATAATGACATGGGGGTGGGGTGGGGTGGGTCATGATTATCTGTAATTTTATTATCGTGATTTTTGACTTTTGTCCCAGAATCGGTCATTATATACTACTGCGAGTGATTTTATAACTTTTTCGAGTGTTTCTAACAGCATCCCAAGTGCTCTATTTCACTGGTAGAGTCATAGGAACTGGCTTCTATTGCTTTTATAATATAGCAATGCAGGTTTTCCCGTAAAAACTTAGTTATATTTGCTGATTAAAATTGTAATTCTCAAAACTAACACCAGTGCCCAATGAACCAATCACAATCAGTGTACTATTGAGCAATCTTGACCAAAAGGGACCAAGGCCGACCAAGGTGCTGTTCAGTTTCTTCCCGGGTTTTTTTTGCTAGCTAAAAAGAAGGAATTTTTCAAAAAACCGTTAAAATATAGCTTTGGATGACTTCTGTGCCTAAATACAAAAACCTTTAGCTGAACTCTTGCATGAGACTGACATATATACAGCAATTCAAGCGAATTTGAACTTTATTTGAGTGGTGAAAGCCGAGCCGACTGACAGCAATTTATTCACTGAGAGTACTAAGAAAAAAAAAAAAATTTGAACAAGACAAGCTTGTTGTGTACAACGTTTTCAAGTTAAAAAGAGCAAAGACCACATCTACAAGATTGCTTAGGCTGCTGAAAGTATTATTTATTTACTTTTAATCAAACGTTTGCAGGTTTAAAGTTGATCACTTTCTGTTTTCATTTTGACAAGACAATTGAAAGATAATTGTAAATCTGCCTTTTGGTCTTTGTTCACATTGCGTGTTTTCAAACGTGGTTTATTTATAAGAATAAAAAAACAAGAAAACACATTTATAATTCTGTACTTGATTGTGTGTTTGTTTGTTTTTATAAAACAAAATATAATATTTTGCCGTCGATAAATTCAGCATGTATTTGTTCAAGATTAATCAAGTTCAATTGCAAAAAAATCTCACTTCTTCACTATGAAATTATCTTAAAAATTATCTTCATATTTCAAGGATAAACTGAAGTAAAAATTATTGCCACTTTGAAACGCTGTTTTCCTTTTGTTTTTGTTTGCTTTGATCAAATTCAACGTTTGACTTCCAACTTTACAGTTTGTCAAAAGGCGGCGTATTTTCAAAACCATGTCTATGATTTTTGTCGCGTTTGCATGTCATTGCACCGTAGGCTTTAGGGTTTTATAGGTTAACAGAAAGGTCATAAGATGGAAAGTCTTTTTACATTTTAATAACCGTTTTTAGTAAATGTAGTAGCTTACAGAAATAGTCTAGCTTATTAAAATTGTGAGCTGTCAATCAAAAACCATGTCTCTACCGGTGAAATAGAGCATAGCTTTTTTGAGTGAATCAACCAATCAGAGCTTACGTACTATCTAAGCTATATTATAATAATGTATTTGTTTATCTTTGTATAAATGTTGTACCACTATATTAATGTATTTGTTTATCCTTGCATAAATGTTGTACCACTATATTAATGTATTTGTTTATCTTTGCATAAATGTTGTACCACTATATTAATGTATTTGTTTATCTTTGCATAAATGTTGTACCACTATATTAATGTATTTGTTTATCCTTGCATAAATGTTGTACCACTATATTAATGTATTTGTTTATCCTTGGATAAATGTTGTACCACTATATTAATGTATTTGTTTATCTTTGCATAAATGTTGTACCACTATATTAATGTATGTGTTTATCCTTGCATAAATGTTGTACCACTATATTAATGTATTTGTTTATCCTTGCATAAATGTTGTACCACTATATTAATGTATTTGTTTATCTTTGCATAAATGTTGTACCACTATATTAATGTATTTGTTTATCCTTGGATAAATGTTGTACCACTATATTAATGTATTTGTTTATCTTTGCATAAATGTTGTACCACTATATTAATGTATGTGTTTATCCTTGCATAAATGTTGTACCACTATATTAATGTATTTGTTTATCCTTGCATAAATGTTGTACCACTATATTAATGTATTTGTTTATCTTTGCATAAATGTTGTACCACTATATTAATGTATTTGCTTATCTTTGCATAAATGTTGTACCACTATATTAATGTATTTGTTTATCCTTGGATAAATGTTGTACCACTATATTAATGTATTTGTTTATCCTTGCATAAATGTTGTACCACTATATTAATGTATTTGTTTATCTTTGCATAAATGTTGTACCACGTACTATATTAATATATTTGTGGATTTCTGGTCACAGGACTCCAAGATTGACTCATACTTGGATGACGACGGTGTGTCTCATAAAAGTGACAGTAGTCGCCCCAGTACCTCTCGCAGCCCACGAGACACTGCTTTGGACACCAGTGAAATGCCAGTAACAAAAGTTTAACAGACAACAACATACGATGCGTAGACGGTGTGATTAAACAAAGAAAGTCATCCATTTAACTCCACGCATATGTGCATAATATCAATTGCATGACATCATTACATTTCTTTACATTAATTAATAATACGAATGAGTAACGATACGTATAATATACAATATGTGTAGTAGTAGTAAATCTTGTAATAAAGAGTTTTGTTCCAAATGTATATCCCTATTTCCCATAATGCACTTGTCCAAAGGCTGTACCACGTAAATATATCGATACGCTCACTAGGTAAATATAGTTTGAATAGGATGATATTTGTTTCTGGCCATGACCTCATATTTCTGTTAGCACTGATTTCGTGGTCTGATGTTTTACATGTTTGTGCTTTCTGTCAGCACTGATCTGGTTTTCTTGCGACTGGACGAACTTTTAGAGCTAGTGTTTATATTTCGTAAAGACTTCATAATTGCTCTACGTTTGCGTCTAAAAAATACAGACACTGTTCTAGAAAACTTTGGGATTTTGATAGAGTACACAATTGGGTTTACTAGAGAGTTGCTGTAATGCAGTAGTTTACTAAAATAAAACGCTTCTTCGGGAATGCCTTTCTGACCGCCTCGGAAGAATACAACAATGTTAAGGATATAAAATGGAACCCACGTGATTAGAAACATAACCGTGACAATACAGAGAGTAGTTAGGATGACGTCATGATCTTTGCGTCTAAGACTGCCTTGGTTACGGATGTTGACGTGTAAGGTTTCGATGGAACTGTCTTGACTAGGCTTACTTCGTTTACAAAGACTCACTTTAAGTTTAATCCATATAAGACCATATGCTATCCATATTATTGCCAGAGAAGTAAAGATGAATACAATGATAAGATAAAAGAAAAACTTGAACTTCAAAACTTGGTAAGACCATAAATAATAGAAAATAGAAATAAAACCAGATAATACCCATGCTATAGACACAAGAAAGTGATACATTCTTTTTGTAGCAATACGATGTTTAAAAGGCCATAGAATGGCGTACAATCGTTCTATTGCAATAATCGTAAGAGCAAAGATAGAGGCAAATCCTGTGAACATGTCAACAGCCATATAGGAATGAAAAAAATCTACACCGTGATGCTTATTGTTATATTTCCAGTATGAAACTAATGTGTACATATACATAGGGATCGTAACCATGCCAACCAGCAAATCAGCCGTAGCAAGAGATACAAGGAAATAGTTAGCACGTGATCTTAACACTTTTTTCCTGGTAAATACAGCAATGGTCAACAGGTTACCAACTATAATGGCGATTCCAAGAACACCAAAAGCACTTGACCAAAGCACCAGATCTACTAGTAACCAGGTCTGTTTTGGTAGTGATGAGTTGGTCGAGTTCTCCATTGCTGAAAATAATAAAAATATCAAAATACAGTATTAGCATATCAATGTATAGAGATAACTACTATGTCTTTATATGAACGAGCTGTGTACTTACCGTAAGGACAGGTGAAATACCAAGAACTAGAGCGCTGTTATATTATACTAAAACCAAATGATATCCCAACCTCCTTTGTAAAATATAGCTCTTTTAGTTTATATTACAGGATTTTAAAATGTTCTCTATCGAAAATGGTGTCTTTTATGGTGAAGTTATCTCTTTTCTTATTGGAACAAGTTCACTTCCTATTCAGCTAGACATGTTCTCTTTTAATGTCGAGACGATCTTTGCACAAGTGATCAACTTTGTAGATATTAGTTTTTATGTTTTGATTGGCAATATCCTTAATCATGTCGCACCCTTTAAAGTGCGTATATGGGCTTGAATACATGCAAGCTATTAACAATAGATAAAGTGGGTTATTATTGACACCTGACAAGACATTCAAATGAAAAGTGATTAAGACAAACAAGGTTTGAGAGAAATTTTTATCCCTGCGAATTGAGAGACTGAAGTAATATTTCGTACTAGTAAGTAGATAAAGGACATGACATCAATATATCTAATAATTACTCAGCAGTTATGGTATCAAAGCAGACAATTGTATAAGAGCTTAAAAACTTATTGAGACTCCTCAAGAAAAACAAAAAGTACAACGAACTATTAAAGAGATGAAGAATAGAAATGTTAATGTCATTACAAAAAAACAAGTCTGAGCTAAAAAAGAGAGGTAGGTATATTCAGAGTTAAATATATTTTACAATATATTAAACACCGAACAAACCTTATATTTATCAATGCTTGTTCTTTCCCTTTTCTTGTAATTATCTTTGTTATTTAATTAAATGAATTGCAAATAAATAAGTTATTGATTGGATATTATTTGTTTGAAAGTTATCTAAAATAACATCGCTTAGTGTCCTTTTTCTTACAGATTACTACACTAAAGCCATTACTGTGTGCAAAAAGCTTTTTCTAAAGCAAACACCCTAATATTTACATTAAATACATCAAATACGTGATTAAAAAAAGATTAGTGTTTGATATATTAATGGTATCCACTTTATGTTTGTGTGCAGGCTTTGGAATTCATCTTAATGGTTTTCCGTCATTTCGACCTGAATTACTATCAAGTACAAATCAACCCTATTGCGGTATACAATATACATATCGCATTATCATTATTATTTTCGAACATTTCGACAAAATACATTATAACCCATGAAACACATCGTCATTTTTTCTGAACGTTTCACCCAATTTCTAGCCCGTTTCATCCGGATTTTTACTCATCCAAAATCGTCATTTTACTGAAGAGGGGTAACGCGTGATTAGGGCTAAACTGATAAGTGCGTGATGTGAGAAAAAAACACATTTTACTGAACGTTTCACGTCGATGCAAACCCTTGAAAAACGACGTTCTATTTAACGTTTCATGTCGATTATAAGCCATCAAACACCGTCATTTTTTCTGAACGATTTACCCGAACGTTTTCATTTTTACTGCTTCAAACACCGTCATTTTTTACTGAACGCTTCACATCGATTAAAACCCATGAAAAATCTTAATTTTATTGAACGTTTCACCCCGATTGTAACAAATGGACAACCGTAATTTTACTGAATATTTCACGTCGGTTATAACCCACCAGTTATAACAACAACAACAACAACAACAGTACAAAGCACCAACTAATTACAACATCCTCAGTATAATGAAAAAATGGAACCCCCGATTGTAGATTGAATTCACCTTTCATCAGTTACATGTTAAAGGTGCTCTAAGGCTTACAAAAGTCAAATCGATATTTGTGATTGCGAGTCGATATTTTCGGGTAGTGATAACATTTCAATATAGGTGAACTTTTCTCGTTATTTTCATTAAACGATTTCATACTCTTGTCATGTTAGTTTTCTTTCTCATATAGTGAATTATATATTTCATATAGTGAATTATATATTTCATATAGTGAATTATATATTTCATATAGTGAATTATATATTTCATATAGTGAATTATATATTTCATATAGTGAATTATATATTTCATATAGTGAATTATATATTTCATATAGTGAATTATATATTTCATATAGTGAATTATATATTTCATATAGTGAATTATATATTTCATATAGTGAATTATATATTTCATATAGTGGATTATATATTTCATATAGTGAATTATAGTTTCATATAGTGAATTATATATTTCATATAGTGAATTATATATTTCATATAGTGAATTATATATTTCGTATAGTGAATTATATATTTCATATAGTGAATTATATATTTCGTATAGTGAATTATATATTTCGTATAGTGAATTATATATTTCATATAGTGAATTATATATTTCGTATAGTGAATTATATATTTCATATAGTGAATTATATATTTCGTTTAGTGATTTTTGTTATTTCACATGATTTTATTCTAGTATACACTTTTGTCATGTCTGGCTTGCCATACCATTCATCAGTACGCTGCTTGTCTGTTACAAACACTAATCAGTGTGCAGGTCTGACTTTAGAAGTATCTGGTGTTTATTGATGTAAACAAGCCCCAGGAATATCATCTTCAGTAAAGAAACTCTTTTACTCGCAGTTAATTTCAATCAGAATTTTCTGAAGGTTCACTACAGACGCCATTTTGCTTCGTCTACCCAGACGATTTGCCCAGGACTTCGCGGTCATTCTAGTACCACTCGCCCTAGTCGTTTTTGGAGTCGGGAATTGTATATGACACCGCACTTAAGAAAGCAGTGCTATAGACGTCTATTATCATGATCATATGATAAAAAATGACGTAAAACACGTCGTGTTTCATCATGAGCCTGCAGACAAAGTTGGCGGCAATAAACAGTAAAATATGTGCAAGATCATAATTTTACCTCTCAAGATTCAAAGTGACTTAATAATCTCACCAAAACTTCAGGATAGAACGCAATCCGTTCGAAGGACAAAGTTATGACTTGAGTTTTTAAAGAAATTATTCGAGAGTATTTCTGAGTGCACAAACAAATGGATTTATCAGTCGGCAAGTACTGCATTTAGTCACAAAGTTCTGCAAGACTAGAGATCCAGTTGGCGTTTTAGTTCGTGTAGATCGATGCATGCTCGAGGTTTGAACTTTTTTTAGGAGCTGCGAAGAGATTTCAGCTATTTGGGCCAGATAATGGGTTCTGATGTTGAACATCACGAAGCTACCATCGATCCACTGGTATGTCGAGTCATTCAAAATGAACTTAGGCGCTCTGCCGCTAGCTGGACCGTTGTACTTAATAGACAAACAAAGCACAAAGTGCCTTTCCATCTTATGGGACCGTATTTTAATATATATTGTAAACTTTGTTTACAGCATGGACTACATTGTTCTTACAATCATCTAATTATCATACTAGTTGTTTCAAGAAAAACCAAGCTTAGAATTTCTTATATGGGACCGTTAATATGGAACAAATAAAAAAAATTACAAGTCAATTGCAAAACTATTAATAGATTCAAAAAAATAATTAAAGAAGAACAATTATTAAAATATATCAATGAGAATTAAAATATATTTGAAATTATGTAACTCGATTCATTTTAAGTGAAATAGAACATATTTGTTACAATTCATAAATCTTATTACAAATCATAGAGTACAATAATCAATTTACTTATGATTATATCAATCGATAATTTCAATATTTTATCTACAATTTGTATTTTAAATCAATGTAGTTTTATATACTCTATAAGCATATGCTTTTTCTAGACTACTATTCTTAATCATTTTTACACTTACCAAATTATTGTAATTTTAGAAATATTATTTGTAACAATGACTGAGAATGAATAAAAAAAAGCATTAAAATGTTTTTCGCTCTACTAGTCCACGCAGATTTATTAGAAGGGATAGAACAGCATTAAGGGACATTCACTAGAGTAGAACTGTAATTTAGAAAGCCAAGTTTATATAGGGAGGAAAACTGCAACCAAAATGCTAATTTATATGGGTAATAAAGAGGAGACTGTAATAGTGGGCATATGTACATGATTTATTTGTCTGGGATTGAAATTGAGCCATATGTGTAT
This sequence comes from Metridium senile, assembly GCA_949775045.1. Classification (NCBI taxonomy): domain Eukaryota; kingdom Metazoa; phylum Cnidaria; class Anthozoa; order Actiniaria; family Metridiidae; genus Metridium; species Metridium senile. The sequence goes on from OX459106.1 coordinate 16,586,025, forward strand.
ATAGAGGAGAGCAGATAATATTGAAAATTGAAATAAAACAAAAAGGCACTTATAGTGCGGTATGGAAAGAATAATCATAATAACAGTAGTATAACAGTAATAGCATTTTACAATGTCTCAAAGAGGGCAGTGTATTTATTTAAATTCTATATCAATGGATGTATTAAGTAAGAAGATTGGGTTATTTGATAATTATAATTGTAATATTTATTGGTGTGACAGGAACGTGTTTAAGTATTGATGATAGCAAATAGGGAAGAGATGTAGGTTAGAAAAGTGCATGTGAATTGATAATGGGTAATAAAGCATTTAAACTTGAACAAGTGGTTAATGTGAATAATGGAGCAAGCGGGTTTGAGCTCAAGCAGGATACACGCACCTGGTAACAGCTATAATGGAATTGTATATTATGATGAAAATTATATAAAAGGAAGGTGAAAAGAGATATATTACAAAAAACAGACGTTCATCATCAGGTGTTGAGACGGCTGGTAGGGATAAACCAAACATGTTTCAGAACAAGAGCTAGACATCAATTGCTTTTATCTCATTATCTATTATATGTCAAAAGTTATTGAGAATTAAGTGTACCGGGAAATGAGAATTGAGATGTCCCCTTTTTCTTCCATTGCATGACTCTGCCAGTATTGCTTCATCCTTTGATGTAAAATCAGTTGCCATTACAGTGTGAATAAAAATATGGTAGGCAGATCAAAAACCTCATTTCTGTTCTTTTTATTTCATTTACCTTAATGTCTAAACAGTTATTGAGAATTTAGTGTACTGGGAAATGAAAAATGAGATGGAATGTACAAAGGTTGTTGTCAACTTTATTTTCCATTTCATAACTCTACCAAAAGTGCTTCATGCTTAGATGTCAAATAAGTTGCCATTAAAAGCTTATAGAAACTCATACCTATTTTGACCAACAATATAAAATGTACATGCAGTCACTGTGGAAGTTTGTTGAAAATCATGAACAGGTCTATAAGGTATTTTTGTAAATAGACCCTGCGAGGAGTCATTCTAACATTTCCTGCATGGTACTATCACACCGGTTAAAAAGATGAAATTTGTTTGCACTTGACCACACCCTGCACTCACTAGGCCAAAAAAGCAGTGCATGCCGTCAATATTAAAATTGTTTCAAAATTAGACCAAAGTTACATTTTCTGAAAGCTAGAGTTGCTCAAAAAACTCATTTCTGTTCTTTTTATGTCAATTACCTTAATGTTTAAACAGTTATTGAGAATTTAGTGTACTGGGAAATGAAAAAATGAGATGGAATGTACAAAGGTTGTTGTCAACTTTTTTTTCCATTTCATAACTCTACCAAAAGTGCTTCATCCTTAAATGTCAAATAAGTTGCCATTAAAAGCTTATAGAAACTCATACCTATTTTGACCAACAATATAAAATGTACATGCAGTCACTGTGGAAGTTTGTTGAAAATCATGAACAGGTCTATAAGGTATTTTTGTAAATAGACCCTGCGAGGAGTCATTCTAACATTTCCTGCATGCGGTACTATCACACTGGTTCAAAAGATGAAATTTGTTTGCACTTGACCACACCCTGCACTCACTAGGCCAAAAAAGCAGTGCATGCCGTCAATATTAAAATTGTTTCAAAATTAGACCAAAGTTACATTTTCTGAAAGCTCTTGCTCAAAAAACTCATTTCTGTTCTTTTCATTTCATTTACCTTAATGTCTAAACAGTTATTGAGAATTTAGTGTACTGGGAAATGAAAAATGAGATGTAATATACAAAGTTTGTTTTCAACTTTATTTTCCATTTCATAACTCTACCAAAAGTGCTTCATCCTTAAATGTCAAATAAGTTGCCATTAAAAGGTTATAGAAACTCATACCTATTTTGACCAACAATATAAAATGTACATGCAGTCACTGTGGAAGTTTGTTGATAATCATGAACAGGTCTATAAAGTATTTTTGTAAATAGACCCTGCGAGTATATAGTCATTCTAACATTTCCTGCATGGTACTATCACACCGGTTCAAAAGATGAAATTTTTTTGCACTTGACCACACCCTGCACTCACTAGGTCAAAAAAGCAGTGCATTTCGTCAATATTAAATTGTTTCAAAATTAGACCAAAGTTACATTTTCTGAAAGCTCTTGCTCAAAAAACTCATTTCTGTTCTTTTTATTTCATTTCATTTAATAAAAAGAACAGAAATGAGTTTTTTGAGCAAGAGCTTTCAGAAAATGTAACTTTGGTCTAATTTTGAAACAATTTTAATATTGACGGCATGCACTGCTCTTTTGGCCTAGTGAGTGCAGGGTGTGGTCAATGTGCTAACAAAGTTCATCTTTTGAACCAATTGGCGTGATAGTACCATGCAGGAAATGTTAGAATGACTCCTCGCAGGGTCTATATTTACAAAAATACTTTATAGACCTAATCATGATTTTCAACAAACTTCCACAGTGACTGTTCATTTTATATTGTTGGTCAAAATAGGTATGAGTTTCTATAAGCTTTTAATGGCAACTTATTTGACATTTAAGGATGAAGCACTTTTGGTAGAGTTATGAAATGGAAAATAAAGTTGAAAACAAACTTTGTACATTCCATCCCATTTTTCATTTCCCAGAACAGTAAATTCTCAATAACTGTTTACACATTAAGGTAAATGAAATAAAAAGAACAGAAATGAGTTTTTTGAGCAAGAGCTTTCAGAAAATTTAACTTTGGTCTAATTTTGAAACAATTTTAATATTGACGGCATGCACTGCATTTTTGGCCTAGTGAGTGCAGGGTGTGGTCAATGTGCTAACAAAGTTCATCTTTTGAACCGGTGTGATAGTACCATGCAGGAAATGTTAGAATATGACTCCTCGCAGGGTCTTTTTACAAAAATACTTTATAGACCAGTTCATGATTTTCAACAAACTTCCAATGTCAGTGACTGTATATTGTTTGTCAAAATAGGTATGAGTTTCTATAAACTTTTAATGGCAACTTATTTGACATCTAAGGATGAAGCACTTTTGGTAGAGTTATGAAATGGAAAAAAAAGTTGACAACAACCTTTGTACATTCCATCTCATTTTTCATTTCCCAGTACACTAAATTCTCAATAACTATTTACACATTAAGGTAAATGAAATAAAAAGAACAGATATGAGTTTTTTGAGCAAGAGCTTTCAGAAAATGTAACTTTGGTCTAATTTTGAAACAATTTTAATATTGACGGCATGCACTGCATTTTTGGCCTAGTGAGTGCAGGGTGTGGTCAATGTGCTAACAAAGTTCATCTTTTGAACCGGTGTGATAGTACCATGCAGGAAATGTTAGAATATGACTCCTCGCAGGGTCTTTTTACAAAAATACTTTATAGACCAGTTCATGATTTTCAACAAACTTCCAATGTCAGTGACTGTATATTGTTGTCAAAATAGGTAAGAGTTTCTATAAGCTTTTAATGGCAACTTATTTGACATCTAAGGATGAAGCACTTTTGGTAGAGTTATGAAATGGAAAAAAAAGTTGACAACAACCTTTGTACATTCCATCTCATTTTTCATTTCCCAGTACACTAAATTCTCAATAACTATTTACACATTAAGGTAAATGAAATAAAAAGAACAGAAATGAGTTTTTTGAGCAAGAGCTTTCAGAAAATGTAACTTTGGTCTAATTTTGAAACAATTTTAATATTGACGGCATGCACTGCTTTTTTGGCCTAGTGAGTGCAGGGTGTGGTCAATGTGCTAACAAAGTTCATCTTTTGAACCGGTGTGATAGCTAGTACCATGCAGGAAATGTTAGAATATGACTCCTTACAGGGTCTTTTTACAAAAATACTTTAGAGACCTGTTCATGATTTTCAACAAACTAGCTTCCACAGTGACTGCATGTACATTTTATATTGTTGGTCAAAATAGGTATGAGTTTCTATAAGCTTTTAATGGCAACTTATTAGACATTTAAGGATGAAGCACTTTTGGTAGAGTTATGAAATGGAAAATAAAGTTGAAAACAAACTTTGTACATTCCATCTCATTTTTCATTTCCCAGTACACTAAATTCTCAATAACTGTTTACACATTAAGGTAAATGAAATTAAAAGAACAGAAATGAGTTTTTTGAGCAAGAGCTTTCAGAAAATATAACTTTGGTCTAATTTTGAAACAATTTTAATATTGACGGCATGCACTGCTTTTTTGGCCTAGTGAGTGCAGGGTGTGGTCAATGTGCTAACAAAGTTCATCTTTTGAAGCGGTGTGATAGTACCATGCAGGAAATGTTAGAATATGACTCCTTACAGGGTCTTTTTACAAAAATACTTTATAGACCAGTTCATGATTTTCAACAAACTTCCAATGTCAGTGACTGTATATTGTTGTCAAAATAGGTAAGAGTTTCTATAAGCTTTTAATGGCAACTTATTTGACATCTAAGGATGAAGCACTTTTGGTAGAGTTATGAAATGGAAAATAAAGTTGAAAACAACCTTTGTCCATTCCACATCATTTTTCATTTCCCAGTACACTAAATTCTCAATAACTGTTTACACATTAAAGTAAATGAAATAAAAAGAACAGAAATGAGTTTTTTGAGCAAGAGCTTTCAGAAAATGTAACTTTGGTCTAATTTTGAAACAATTTTAATATTGACGGCATGCACTGCATTTTTGGCCTAGTGAGTGCAGGGTGTGGTCAATGTGCTAACAAATTTCATCTTTTGAACCGGTGTGATAGTACCATGCAGGAAATGTTAGAATATGACTCCTTACAGGGTCTTTTTACAAAAATACTTTATAGACCAGCTCATGATTTTCAACAAACTTCCAATGTCAGTGACTGTATATTGTTGTCAAAATAGGTAAGAGTTTCTATAAGCTTTTAATGGCAACTTATTTGACATCTAAGGATGAAGCACTTTTGGTAGAGTTATGAAATGGAAAAAAAAGTTGACAACAACCTTTGTACATTCCATCTCATTTTTCATTTCCCAGTACACTAAATTCTCAATAACTATTTACACATTAAGGTAAATGAAATAAAAAGAACAGAAATGAGTTTTTTGAGCAAGAGCTTTCAGAAAATGTAACTTTGGTCTAATTTTGAAACAATTTTAATATTGACGGCATGCACTGCTTTTTTGGCCTAGTGAGTGCAGGGTGTGGTCAATGTGCTAACAAAGTTCATCTTTTGAACCTGTGTGATAGCTAGTACCATGCAGGAAATGTTAGAATATGACTCCTTACAGGGTCTTTTTACAAAAATACTTTAGAGACCTGTTCATGATTTTCAACAAACTAGCTTCCACAGTGACTGCATGTACATTTTATATTGTTGGTCAAAATAGGTAAGAGTTTCTATAAGCTTTTAATGGCAACTTATTTGACATCTAAGGATGAAGCACTTTTGGTAGAGTTATGAAATGGAAAATAAAGTTGAAAACAACCTTTGTCCATTCCACATCATTTTTCATTTCCCAGTACACTAAATTCTCAATAACTGTTTACACATTAAAGTAAATGAAATAAAAAGAACAGAAATGAGTTTTTTGAGCAAGAGCTTTCAGAAAATGTAACTTTGGTCTAATTTTGAAACAATTTTAATATTGACGGCATGCACTGCATTTTTGGCCTAGTGAGTGCAGGGTGTGGTCAATGTGCTAACAAAGTTCATCTTTTGAAGCGGTGTGATAGTACCATGCAGGAAATGTTAGAATATGACTCCTCGCAGGGTCTTTTTACAAAAATACTTTATAGACCAGTTCATGATTTTCAACAAACTTCCAATGTCAGTGACTGTATATTGTTGTCAAAATAGGTAAGAGTTTCTATAAGCTTTTAATGGCAACTTATTTGACATCTAAGGATGAAGCACTTTTGGTAGAGTTATGAAATGGAAAAAAAAGTTGACAACAACCTTTGTACATTCCATCTCATTTTTCATTTCCCAGTACACTAAATTCTCAATAACTATTTACACATTAAGGTAAATGAAATAAAAAGAACAGAAATGAGTTTTTTGAGCAAGAGCTTTCAGAAAATGTAACTTTGGTCTAATTTTGAAACAATTTTAATATTGACGGCATGCACTGCATTTTTGGCCTAGTGAGTGCAGGGTGTGGTCAATGTGCTAACAAAGTTCATCTTTTGAACCGGTGTGATAGTACCATGCAGGAAATGTTAGAATATGACTCCTTACAGGGTCTTTTTACAAAAATACTTTATAGACCAGTTCATGATTTTCAACAAACTTCCAATGTCAGTGACTGTATATTGTTTGTCAAAATAGGTAAGAGTTTCTATAAGCTTTTAATGGCAACTTATTTGACATCTAAGGATGAAGCACTTTTGGTAGAGTTATGAAATGGAAAAAAAAGTTGACAACTTTTGTACATTCCATCTCATTTTTCATTTCCCAGTACACTAAATTCTCAATAACTGTTTAGACATTAAGGTAAATGAAATAAAAAGAACAGAAATGAGTTTTTTGAGCAATAGCTTTCAGAAAATGTAACTTTGGTCTAATTTTGAAACAATTTTAATATTGACGGCATGCACTGCTTTTTTGGCCTAGTGAGTGCAGGGTGTGGTCAATGTGCTAACAAAGTTCATCTTTTGAAGCGGTGTGATAGCTAGTACCATGCAGGAAATGTTAGAATATGACTCCTTACAGGGTCTTTTTACAAAAATACTTTAGAGACCTGTTCATGATTTTCAACAAACTAGCTTCCACAGTGACTGCATGTACATTTTATATTGTTGGTCAAAATAGGTATGAGTTTCTATAAGCTTTTAATGGCAACTTATTAGACATTTAAGGATGAAGCACTTTTGGTAGAGTTATGAAATGGAAAATAAAGTTGAAAACAAACTTTGTACATTCCATCTCATTTTTCATTTCCCAGTACACTAAATTCTCAATAACTGTTTACACATTAAGGTAAATGAAATTAAAAGAACAGAAATGAGTTTTTTGAGCAAGAGCTTTCAGAAAATGTAACTTTGGTCTCATTTTGAAACAATTTTAATATTGACGGCATGCACTGCATTTTTGGCCTAGTTAGTGCAGGGTGTGGTCAATGTGCTAACAAAGTTCATCTTTTGAACCGGTGTGATAGTACCATGCAGGAAATGTTAGAATATGACTCCTTACAGGGTCTTTTTACAAAAATACTTTATAGACCAGCTCATGATTTTCAACAAACTTCCAATGTCAGTGACTGTATATTGTTGTCAAAATAGGTAAGAGTTTCTATAAGCTTTTAATGGCAACTTATTTGACATCTAAGGATGAAGCACTTTGGGTAGAGTTATGAAATGGAAAAAAAAGTTGACAACAACCTTTGTACATTCCATCTCATTTTTCATTTCCCAGTACACTAAATTCTCAATAACTATTTACACATTAAGGTAAATGAAATAAAAAGAACAGAAATGAGTTTTTTGAGCAAGAGCTTTCAGAAAATGTAACTTTGGTCTAATTTTGAAACAATTTTAATATTGACGGCATGCACTGCATTTTTGGCCTAGTGAGTGCAGGGTGTGGTCAATGTGCTAACAAAGTTCATCTTTTGAAGCGGTGTGATAGTACCATGCAGGAAATGTTAGAATATGACTCCTTACAGGGTCTTTTTACAAAAATACTTTATAGACCAGTTCATGATTTTCAACAAACTTCCAATGTCAGTGACTGTATATTGTTGTCAAAATAGGTAAGAGTTTCTATAAGCTTTTAATGGCAACTTATTAGACATCTAAGGATGAAGCACTTTGGGTAGAGTTATGAAATGGAAAAAAAAGTTGACAACAACCTTTGTACATTCCATCTCATTTTTCATTTCCCAGTACACTAAATTCTCAATAACTATTTACACATTAAGGTAAATGAAATAAAAAGAACAGAAATGAGTTTTTTGAGCAAGAGCTTTCAGAAAATGTAACTTTGGTCTAATTTTGAAACAATTTTAATATTGACGGCATGCACTGCATTTTTGGCCTAGTGAGTGCAGGGTGTGGTCAATGTGCTAACAAAGTTCATCTTTTGAAGCGGTGTGATAGTACCATGCAGGAAATGTTAGAATATGACTCCTTACAGGGTCTTTTTACAAAAATACTTTATAGACCAGTTCATGATTTTCAACAAACTTCCAATGTCAGTGACTGTATATTGTTGTCAAAATAGGTAAGAGTTTCTATAAGCTTTTAATGGCAACTTATTAGACATCTAAGGATGAAGCACTTTTGGTAGAGTTATGAAATGGAAAAAAAAGTTGACAACAACCTTTGTACATTCCATCTCATTTTTCATTTCCCAGTACACTAAATTCTCAATAACTGTTTACACATTAAGGTAAATGAAATAAAAAGAACAGAAATGAGTTTTTTGAGCAAGAGCTTTCAGAAAATGTAACTTTGGTCTAATTTTGAAACAATTTTAATATTGACGGCATGCACTGCATTTTTGGCCTAGTGAGTGCAGGGTGTGGTCAATGTGCTAACAAAGTTCATCTTTTGAACCGGTGTGATAGTACCATGCAGGAAATGTTAGAATATGACTCCTTACAGGGTCTTTTTACAAAAATACTTTATAGACCAGTTCATGATTTTCAACAAACTTCCAATGTCAGTGACTGTATATTGTTGTCAAAATAGGTAAGAGTTTCTATAAGCTTTTAATGGCAACTTATTTGGCATCTAAGGATAAAGTACTTTTGGTAGAGTTATGAAATGGAAAAAAAAGTTGACAACAACCTTTGTACATTCCATCTCATTTTTCATTCCCAGTACACTAAATTCTCATAACTGTTTAGACATTAAGGTAAATGAAATAAAAAGAACAGAAATGAGTTTTTTGAGCAAGAGCTTTCAGAAAATGTAACTTTGGTCTAATTTTGAAACAATTTTAATATTGACGGCATGCACTGCATTTTTGGCCTAGTGAGTGCAGGGTGTGGTCAATGTGCTAACAAAGTTCATCTTTTGAACCGGTGTGATAGTACCATGCAGGAAATGTTAGAATATGACTCCTTACAGGGTCTTTTTACAAAAATACTTTATAGACCAGCTCATGATTTTCAACAAACTTCCAATGTCAGTGACTGTATATTGTTGTCAAAATAGGTATGAGTTTCTATAAGCTTTTAATGGCAACTTATTTGGCATCTAAGGATAAAGTACTTTTGGTAGAGTTATGAAATGGAAAAAAAAGTTGACAACAACCTTTGTACATTCCATCTCATTTTTCATTCCCAGTACACTAAATTCTCATAACTGTTTAGACATTAAGGTAAATGAAATAAAAAGAACAGAAATGAGTTTTTTGAGCAAGAGCTTTCAGAAAATATAATTTTGGTCTAATTTTGAAACAATTTTAATATTGACGGCATGCACTGCTTTTTTGGCCTAGTGAGTGCAGTGTGTGGTCAATGTGCTAACAAAGTTCATCTTTTGAACCGGTATGATAGTACCATGCAGGAAATGTTAGAATATGACTCCTCGTAGGGTCTTTTGGCAAAAATACTTTATAGACCAGTTCATGATTTTCAACAAACTTCCAATGTCAGTGACTGTATATTGTTTGTCAAAATAGGTAAGAGTTTCTATAAGCTTTTAATGGCAACTTATTTGACATCTAAGGATGAAGCACTTTTGGTAGAGTTATGAAATGGAAAAAAAAGTTGACAACCTTTGTACATTCCATCTCATTTTTCATTTCCCAGTACACTAAATTCTCAATAACTGTTTAGACATTAAGGTAAATGAAATAAAAAGAACAGAAATGAGTTTTTTGAGCAAGAGCTTTCAGAAAATGTAACTTTGGTCTAATTTTGAAACAATTTTAATATTGACGGCATGCACTGCTTTTTTGGCCTAGTGAGTGCAGGGTGTGGTCAATGTGCTAACAAAGTTCATCTTTTCAACCGGTGTGATAGCTAGTACCATGCAGGAAATGTTAGAATATGACTCCTTGCAGGGTCTTTTTACAAAAATACTTTATAGACCAGTTCATGATTTTCAACAAACTTCCAATGTCAGTGACTGTATATTGTTGTCGAAATAGGTAAGAGTTTCTATAAGCTTTTAATGGCAACTTATTTGACATCTAAGGATGAAGCACTTTTGGTAGAGTTATGAAATGGAAAAAAAAGTTGACAACAACCTTTGTACATTCCATCTCATTTTTCATTTCCCAGTACACTAAATTCTCAATAACTATTTACACATTAAGGTAAATGAAATAAAAAGAACAGAAATGAGTTTTTTGAGCAAGAGCTTTCAGAAAATGTAACTTTAGTCTAATTTTGAAACAATTTTAATATTGACGGCATGCACTGCATTTTTGGCCTAGTGAGTGCAGGGTGTGGTCAATGTGCTAACAAAGTTCATCTTTTGAAGCGGTGTGATAGTACCATGCAGGAAATGTTAGAATATGACTCCTCGCAGGGTCTTTTTACAAAAATACTTTATAGACCAGTTCATGATTTTCAACAAACTTCCAATGTCAGTGACTGTATATTGTTTGTCAAAATAGGTAAGAGTTTCTATAAGCTTTTAATGGCAACTTATTTGACATCTAAGGATGAAGCACTTTTGGTAGAGTTATGAAATGGAAAAAAAAGTTGACAACAACCTTTGTACATTCCATCTCATTTTTCATTTCCCAGTACACTAAATTCTCAATAACTATTTACACATTAAGGTAAATGAAATAAAAAGAACAGAAATGAGTTTTTTGAGCAAGAGCTTTCAGAAAATGTAACTTTGGTCTAATTTTGAAACAATTTTAATATTGACGGCATGCACTGCTTTTTTGGCCTAGTGAGTGCAGGGTGTGGTCAATGTGCTAACAAAGTTCATCTTTTGAACCGGTGTGATAGCTAGTACCATGCAGGAAATGTTAGAATATGACTCCTTGCAGGGTCTTTTTACAAAAATACTTTATAGACCAGTTCATGATTTTCAACAAACTTCCAATGTCAGTGACTGTATATTGTTGTCGAAATAGGTAAGAGTTTCTATAAGCTTTTAATGGCAACTTATTTGACATCTAAGGATGAAGCACTTTTGGTAGAGTTATGAAATGGAAAAAAAAGTTGACAACAACCTTTGTACATTCCACATCATTTTTCATTTCCCAGTACACTAAATTCTCAATAACTGTTTACACATTAAGGTAAATGAAATAAAAAGAACAGAAATTAGTTTTTTGAGCAAGAGCTTTCAGAAAATGTAACTTTGGTCTAATTTTGAAACAATTTTAATATTGACGGCATGCACTGCATTTTTGGCCTAGTGAGTGCAGGGTGTGGTCAATGTGCTAACAAAGTTCATCTTTTGAACCGGTGTGATAGTACCATGCAGGAAATGTTAGAATATGACTCCTCGCAGGGTCTTTTTACAAAAATACTTTATAGACCAGTTCATGATTTTCAACAAACTTCCAATGTCAGTGACTGTATATTGTTTGTCAAAATAGGTAAGAGTTTCTATAAGCTTTTAATGGCAACTTATTTGACATCTAAGGATGAAGCACTTTTGGTAGAGTTATGAAATGGAAAAAAAAGTTGACAACAACCTTTGTACATTCCATCTCATTTTTCATTTCCCAGTACACTAAATTCTCAATAACTATTTACACATTAAGGTAAATGAAATAAAAAGAACAGAAATGAGTTTTTTGAGCAAGAGCTTTCAGAAAATGTAACTTTGGTCTAATTTTGAAACAATTTTAATATTGACGGCATGCACTGCTTTTTTGGCCTAGTGAGTGCAGGGTGTGGTCAATGTGCTAACAAAGTTCATCTTTTGAACCGGTGTGATAGCTAGTACCATGCAGGAAATGTTAGAATATGACTCCTTGCAGGGTCTTTTTACAAAAATACTTTATAGACCAGTTCATGATTTTCAACAAACTTCCAATGTCAGTGACTGTATATTGTTGTCGAAATAGGTAAGAGTTTCTATAAGCTTTTAATGGCAACTTATTTGACATCTAAGGATGAAGCACTTTTGGTAGAGTTATGAAATGGAAAAAAAAGTTGACAACAACCTTTGTACATTCCACATCATTTTTCATTTCCCAGTACACTAAATTCTCAATAACTGTTTACACATTAAAGTAAATGAAATAAAAAGAACAGAAATTAGTTTTTTGAGCAAGAGCTTTCAGAAAATGTAACTTTGGTCTAATTTTGAAACAATTTTAATATTGACGGCATGCACTGCATTTTTGGCCTAGTGAGTGCAGGGTGTGGTCAATGTGCTAACAAAGTTCATCTTTTGAACCGGTGTGATAGTACCATGCAGGAAATGTTAGAATATGACTCCTCGCAGGGTCTTTTTACAAAAATACTTTATAGACCAGTTCATGATTTTCAACAAACTTCCAATGTCAGTGACTGTATATTGTTTGTCAAAATAGGTAAGAGTTTCTATAAGCTTTTAATGGCAACTTATTTGACATCTAAGGATGAAGCACTTTTGGTAGAGTTATGAAATGGAAAAAAAAGTTGACAACAACCTTTGTACATTCCATCTCATTTTTCATTTCCCAGTACACTAAATTCTCAATAACTATTTACACATTAAGGTAAATGAAATAAAAAGAACAGAAATGAGTTTTTTGAGCAAGAGCTTTCAGAAAATGTAACTTTGGTCTAATTTTGAAACAATTTTAATATTGACGGCATGCACTGCTTTTTTGGCCTAGTGAGTGCAGGGTGTGGTCAATGTGCTAACAAAGTTCATCTTTTGAACCGGTGTGATAGTACCATGCAGGAAATGTTAGAATATGACTCCTCGCAGGGTCTTTTTACAAAAATACTTTATAGACCAGTTCATGATTTTCAACAAACTTCCAATGTCAGTGACTGTATATTGTTTGTCAAAATAGGTAAGAGTTTCTATAAGCTTTTAATGGCAACTTATTTGACATCTAAGGATGAAGCACTTTTGGTAGAGTTATGAAATGGAAAAAAAAGTTGACAACAACCTTTGTACATTCCATCTCATTTTTCATTTCCCAGTACACTAAATTCTCAATAACTATTTACACATTAAGGTAAATGAAATAAAAAGAACAGAAATGAGTTTTTTGAGCAAGAGCTTTCAGAAAATGTAACTTTGGTCTAATTTTGAAACAATTTTAATATTGACGGCATGCACTGCTTTTTTGGCCTAGTGAGTGCAGGGTGTGGTCAATGTGCTAACAAAGTTCATCTTTTGAACCGGTGTGATAGCTAGTACCATGCAGGAAATGTTAGAATATGACTCCTTGCAGGGTCTTTTTACAAAAATACTTTATAGACCAGTTCATGATTTTCAACAAACTTCCAATGTCAGTGACTGTATATTGTTGTCGAAATAGGTAAGAGTTTCTATAAGCTTTTAATGGCAACTTATTTGACATCTAAGGATGAAGCACTTTTGGTAGAGTTATGAAATGGAAAAAAAAGTTGACAACAACCTTTGTACATTCCACATCATTTTTCATTTCCCAGTACACTAAATTCTCAATAACTGTTTACACATTAAAGTAAATGAAATAAAAAGAACAGAAATTAGTTTTTTGAGCAAGAGCTTTCAGAAAATGTAACTTTGGTCTAATTTTGAAACAATTTTAATATTGACGGCATGCACTGCATTTTTGGCCTAGTGAGTGCAGGGTGTGGTCAATGTGCTAACAAAGTTCATCTTTTGAACCGGTGTGATAGTACCATGCAGGAAATGTTAGAATATGACTCCTCGCAGGGTCTTTTTACAAAAATACTTTATAGACCAGTTCATGATTTTCAACAAACTTCCAATGTCAGTGACTGTATATTGTTTGTCAAAATAGGTAAGAGTTTCTATAAGCTTTTAATGGCAACTTATTTGACATCTAAGGATGAAGCACTTTTGGTAGAGTTATGAAATGGAAAAAAAAGTTGACAACAACCTTTGTACATTCCATCTCATTTTTCATTTCCCAGTACACTAAATTCTCAATAACTGTTTACACATTAAGGTAAATGAAATAAAAAGAACAGAAATGAGTTTTTTGAGCAAGAGCTTTCAGAAAATGTAACTTTGGTCTAATTTTGAAACAATTTTAATATTGACGGCATGCACTGCTTTTTTGGCCTAGTGAGTGCAGGGTGTGGTCAATGTGCTAACAAAGTTCATCTTTTGAACCGGTGTGATAGCTAGTACCATGCAGGAAATGTTAGAATATGACTCCTTGCAGGGTCTTTTTACAAAAATACTTTATAGACCAGTTCATGATTTTCAACAAACTTCCAATGTCAGTGACTGTATATTGTTTGTCAAAATAGGTAAGAGTTTCTATAAGCTTTTAATGGCAACTTATTTGACATCTAAGGATGAAGCACTTTTGGTAGAGTTATGAAATGGAAAAAAAAGTTGACAACAACCTTTGTACATTCCATCTCATTTTTCATTTCCCAGTACACTAAATTCTCAATAACTATTTACACATTAAGGTAAATGAAATAAAAAGAACAGAAATGAGTTTTTTGAGCAAGAGCTTTCAGAAAATGTAACTTTGGTCTAATTTTGAAACAATTTTAATATTGACGGCATGCACTGCTTTTTTGGCCTAGTGAGTGCAGGGTGTGGTCAATGTGCTAACAAAGTTCATCTTTTGAACCGGTGTGATAGCTAGTACCATGCAGGAAATGTTAGAATATGACTCCTTGCAGGGTCTTTTTACAAAAATACTTTATAGACCAGTTCATGATTTTCAACAAACTTCCAATGTCAGTGACTGTATATTGTTGTCGAAATAGGTAAGAGTTTCTATAAGCTTTTAATGGCAACTTATTTGACATCTAAGGATGAAGCACTTTTGGTAGAGTTATGAAATGGAAAAAAAAGTTGACAACAACCTTTGTACATTCCACATCATTTTTCATTTCCCAGTACACTAAATTCTCAATAACTGTTTACACATTAAAGTAAATGAAATAAAAAGAACAGAAATTAGTTTTTTGAGCAAGAGCTTTCAGAAAATGTAACTTTGGTCTAATTTTGAAACAATTTTAATATTGACGGCATGCACTGCATTTTTGGCCTAGTGAGTGCAGGGTGTGGTCAATGTGCTAACAAAGTTCATCTTTTGAACCGGTGTGATAGTACCATGCAGGAAATGTTAGAATATGACTCCTCGCAGGGTCTTTTTACAAAAATACTTTATAGACCAGTTCATGATTTTCAACAAACTTCCAATGTCAGTGACTGTATATTGTTTGTCAAAATAGGTAAGAGTTTCTATAAGCTTTTAATGGCAACTTATTTGACATCTAAGGATGAAGCACTTTTGGTAGAGTTATGAAATGGAAAAAAAAGTTGACAACAACCTTTGTACATTCCATCTCATTTTTCATTTCCCAGTACACTAAATTCTCAATAACTATTTACACATTAAGGTAAATGAAATAAAAAGAACAGAAATGAGTTTTTTGAGCAAGAGCTTTCAGAAAATGTAACTTTGGTCTAATTTTGAAACAATTTTAATATTGACGGCATGCACTGCTTTTTTGGCCTAGTGAGTGCAGGGTGTGGTCAATGTGCTAACAAAGTTCATCTTTTGAACCGGTGTGATAGTACCATGCAGGAAATGTTAGAATATGACTCCTCGCAGGGTCTTTTTACAAAAATACTTTATAGACCAGTTCATGATTTTCAACAAACTTCCAATGTCAGTGACTGTATATTGTTTGTCAAAATAGGTAAGAGTTTCTATAAGCTTTTAATGGCAACTTATTTGACATCTAAGGATGAAGCACTTTTGGTAGAGTTATGAAATGGAAAAAAAAGTTGACAACAACCTTTGTACATTCCATCTCATTTTTCATTTCCCAGTACACTAAATTCTCAATAACTATTTACACATTAAGGTAAATGAAATAAAAAGAACAGAAATGAGTTTTTTGAGCAAGAGCTTTCAGAAAATGTAACTTTGGTCTAATTTTGAAACAATTTTAATATTGACGGCATGCACTGCTTTTTTGGCCTAGTGAGTGCAGGGTGTGGTCAATGTGCTAACAAAGTTCATCTTTTGAACCGGTGTGATAGCTAGTACCATGCAGGAAATGTTAGAATATGACTCCTTGCAGGGTCTTTTTACAAAAATACTTTATAGACCAGTTCATGATTTTCAACAAACTTCCAATGTCAGTGACTGTATATTGTTGTCGAAATAGGTAAGAGTTTCTATAAGCTTTTAATGGCAACTTATTTGACATCTAAGGATGAAGCACTTTTGGTAGAGTTATGAAATGGAAAAAAAAGTTGACAACAACCTTTGTACATTCCACATCATTTTTCATTTCCCAGTACACTAAATTCTCAATAACTGTTTACACATTAAAGTAAATGAAATAAAAAGAACAGAAATTAGTTTTTTGAGCAAGAGCTTTCAGAAAATGTAACTTTGGTCTAATTTTGAAACAATTTTAATATTGACGGCATGCACTGCATTTTTGGCCTAGTGAGTGCAGGGTGTGGTCAATGTGCTAACAAAGTTCATCTTTTGAACCGGTGTGATAGTACCATGCAGGAAATGTTAGAATATGACTCCTCGCAGGGTCTTTTTACAAAAATACTTTATAGACCAGTTCATGATTTTCAACAAACTTCCAATGTCAGTGACTGTATATTGTTTGTCAAAATAGGTAAGAGTTTCTATAAGCTTTTAATGGCAACTTATTTGACATCTAAGGATGAAGCACTTTTGGTAGAGTTATGAAATGGAAAAAAAAGTTGACAACAACCTTTGTACATTCCATCTCATTTTTCATTTCCCAGTACACTAAATTCTCAATAACTGTTTACACATTAAGGTAAATGAAATAAAAAGAACAGAAATGAGTTTTTTGAGCAAGAGCTTTCAGAAAATGTAACTTTGGTCTAATTTTGAAACAATTTTAATATTGACGGCATGCACTGCTTTTTTGGCCTAGTGAGTGCAGGGTGTGGTCAATGTGCTAACAAAGTTCATCTTTTGAACCGGTGTGATAGCTAGTACCATGCAGGAAATGTTAGAATATGACTCCTTGCAGGGTCTTTTTACAAAAATACTTTATAGACCAGTTCATGATTTTCAACAAACTTCCAATGTCAGTGACTGTATATTGTTGTCGAAATAGGTAAGAGTTTCTATAAGCTTTTAATGGCAACTTATTTGACATCTAAGGATGAAGCACTTTTGGTAGAGTTATGAAATGGAAAAAAAAGTTGACAACAACCTTTGTACATTCCACATCATTTTTCATTTCCCAGTACACTAAATTCTCAATAACTGTTTACACATTAAAGTAAATGAAATAAAAAGAACAGAAATTAGTTTTTTGAGCAAGAGCTTTCAGAAAATGTAACTTTGGTCTAATTTTGAAACAATTTTAATATTGACGGCATGCACTGCATTTTTGGCCTAGTGAGTGCAGGGTGTGGTCAATGTGCTAACAAAGTTCATCTTTTGAACCGGTGTGATAGTACCATGCAGGAAATGTTAGAATATGACTCCTCGCAGGGTCTTTTTACAAAAATACTTTATAGACCAGTTCATGATTTTCAACAAACTTCCAATGTCAGTGACTGTATATTGTTTGTCAAAATAGGTATGAGTTTCTATAAGCTTTTAATGGCAACTTATTTGACATCTAAGGATGAAGCACTTTTGGTAGAGTTATGAAATGGAAAAAAAAGTTGACAACAACCTTTGTACATTCCATCTCATTTTTCATTTCCCAGTACACTAAATTCTCAATAACTATTTACACATTAAGGTAAATGAAATAAAAAGAACAGAAATGAGTTTTTTGAGCAAGAGCTTTCAGAAAATGTAACTTTGGTCTAATTTTGAAACAATTTTAATATTGACGGCATGCACTGCATTTTTGGCCTAGTGAGTGCAGGGTGTGGTCAATGTGCTAACAAAGTTCATCTTTTGAACCGGTGTGATAGCTAGTACCATACAGGAAATGTTAGAATATGACTCCTTACAGGGTCTTTTTACAAAAATACTTTAGAGACCTGTTCATGATTTTCAACAAACTAGCTTCCACAGTGACTGCATGTACATTTTATATTGTTGGTCAAAATAGGTATGAGTTTCTATAAGCTTTTAATGGCAACTTATTAGACATTTAAGGATGAAGCACTTTTGGTAGAGTTATGAAATGGAAAATAAAGTTGAAAACAAACTTTGTACATTCCATCTCATTTTTCATTTCCCAGTACACTAAATTCTCAATAACTGTTTACACATTAAGGTAAATGAAATTAAAAGAACAGAAATGAGTTTTTTGAGCAAGAGCTTTCAGAAAATGTAACTTTGGTCTAATTTTGAAACAATTTTAATATTGACGGCATGCACTGCATTTTTGGCCTAGTGAGTGCAGGGTGTGGTCAATGTGCTAACAAAGTTCATCTTTTGAACCGGTGTGATAGTACCATGCAGGAAATGTTAGAATATGACTCCTTACAGGGTCTTTTTACAAAAATACTTTATAGACCAGCTCATGATTTTCAACAAACTTCCAATGTCAGTGACTGTATATTGTTGTCAAAATAGGTAAGAGTTTCTATAAGCTTTTAATGGCAACTTATTTGACATCTAAGGATGAAGCACTTTTGGTAGAGTTATGAAATGGAAAAAAAAGTTGACAACAACCTTTGTACATTCCATCTCATTTTTCATTTCCCAGTACACTAAATTCTCAATAACTATTTACACATTAAGGTAAATGAAATAAAAAGAACAGAAATGAGTTTTTTGAGCAAGAGCTTTCAGAAAATGTAACTTTGGTCTAATTTTGAAACAATTTTAATATTGACGGCATGCACTGCATTTTTGGCCTAGTGAGTGCAGGGTGTGGTCAATGTGCTAACAAAGTTCATCTTTTGAACCGGTGTGATAGTACCATGCAGGAAATGTTAGAATATGACTCCTCGCAGGGTCTTTTTACAAAAATACTTTATAGACCAGTTCATGATTTTCAACAAACTTCCAATGTCAGTGACTGTATATTGTTTGTCAAAATAGGTAAGAGTTTCTATAAGCTTTTAATGGCAACTTATTTGACATCTAAGGATGAAGCACTTTTGGTAGAGTTATGAAATGGAAAAAAAAGTTGACAACAACCTTTGTACATTCCATCTCATTTTTCATTTCCCAGTACACTAAATTCTCAATAACTATTTACACATTAAGGTAAATGAAATAAAAAGAACAGAAATGAGTTTTTTGAGCAAGAGCTTTCAGAAAATGTAACTTTGGTCTAATTTTGAAACAATTTTAATATTGACGGCATGCACTGCTTTTTTGGCCTAGTGAGTGCAGGGTGTGGTCAATGTGCTAACAAAGTTCATCTTTTGAACCGGTGTGATAGCTAGTACCATGCAGGAAATGTTAGAATATGACTCCTTGCAGGGTCTTTTTACAAAAATACTTTATAGACCAGTTCATGATTTTCAACAAACTTCCAATGTCAGTGACTGTATATTGTTGTCGAAATAGGTAAGAGTTTCTATAAGCTTTTAATGGCAACTTATTTGACATCTAAGGATGAAGCACTTTTGGTAGAGTTATGAAATGGAAAAAAAAGTTGACAACAACCTTTGTACATTCCATCTCATTTTTCATTTCCCAGTACACTAAATTCTCAATAACTATTTACACATTAAGGTAAATGAAATAAAAAGAACAGAAATGAGTTTTTTGAGCAAGAGCTTTCAGAAAATGTAACTTTGGTCTAATTTTGAAACAATTTTAATATTGACGGCATGCACTGCTTTTTTGGCCTAGTGAGTGCAGGGTGTGGTCAATGTGCTAACAAAGTTCATCTTTTGAACCGGTGTGATAGCTAGTACCATGCAGGAAATGTTAGAATATGACTCCTTGCAGGGTCTTTTTACAAAAATACTTTATAGACCAGTTCATGATTTTCAACAAACTTCCAATGTCAGTGACTGTATATTGTTGTCGAAATAGGTAAGAGTTTCTATAAGCTTTTAATGGCAACTTATTTGACATCTAAGGATGAAGCACTTTTGGTAGAGTTATGAAATGGAAAAAAAAGTTGACAACAACCTTTGTACATTCCACATCATTTTTCATTTCCCAGTACACTAAATTCTCAATAACTGTTTACACATTAAAGTAAATGAAATAAAAAGAACAGAAATGAGTTTTTTGAGCAAGAGCTTTCAGAAAATGTAACTTTGGTCTAATTTTGAAACAATTTTAATATTGACGGCATGCACTGCATTTTTGGCCTAGTGAGTGCAGGGTGTGGTCAATGTGCTAACAAAGTTCATCTTTTGAACCGGTGTGATAGTACCATGCAGGAAATGTTAGAATATGACTCCTCGCAGCGTCTTTTTACAAAAATACTTTATAGACCAGTTCATGATTTTCAACAAACTTCCAATGTCAGTGACTGTATATTGTTTGTCAAAATAGGTATGAGTTTCTATAAGCTTTTAATGGCAACTTATTTGACATCTAAGGATGAAGCACTTTTGGTAGAGTTATGAAATGGAAAAAAAAGTTGACAACAACCTTTGTACATTCCATCTCATTTTTCATTTCCCAGTACACTAAATTCTCAATAACTATTTACACATTAAGGTAAATGAAATAAAAAGAACAGAAATGAGTTTTTTGAGCAAGAGCTTTCAGAAAATGTAACTTTGGTCTAATTTTGAAACAATTTTAATATTGACGGCATGCACTGCATTTTTGGCCTAGTGAGTGCAGGGTGTGGTCAATGTGCTAACAAAGTTCATCTTTTCAACCGGTGTGATAGCTAGTACCATGCAGGAAATGTTAGAATATGACTCCTTGCAGGGTCTTTTTACAAAAATACTTTATAGACCAGTTCATGATTTTCAACAAACTTCCAATGTCAGTGACTGTATATTGTTGTCGAAATAGGTAAGAGTTTCTATAAGCTTTTAATGGCAACTTATTTGACATCTAAGGATGAAGCACTTTTGGTAGAGTTATGAAATGGAAAAAAAAGTTGACAACAACCTTTGTACATTCCATCTCATTTTTCATTTCCCAGTACACTAAATTCTCAATAACTATTTACACATTAAGGTAAATGAAATAAAAAGAACAGAAATGAGTTTTTTGAGCAAGAGCTTTCAGAAAATGTAACTTTAGTCTAATTTTGAAACAATTTTAATATTGACGGCATGCACTGCATTTTTGGCCTAGTGAGTGCAGGGTGTGGTCAATGTGCTAACAAAGTTCATCTTTTGAAGCGGTGTGATAGTACCATGCAGGAAATGTTAGAATATGACTCCTCGCAGGGTCTTTTTACAAAAATACTTTATAGACCAGTTCATGATTTTCAACAAACTTCCAATGTCAGTGACTGTATATTGTTTGTCAAAATAGGTAAGAGTTTCTATAAGCTTTTAATGGCAACTTATTTGACATCTAAGGATGAAGCACTTTTGGTAGAGTTATGAAATGGAAAAAAAAGTTGACAACAACCTTTGTACATTCCATCTCATTTTTCATTTCCCAGTACACTAAATTCTCAATAACTATTTACACATTAAGGTAAATGAAATAAAAAGAACAGAAATGAGTTTTTTGAGCAAGAGCTTTCAGAAAATGTAACTTTGGTCTAATTTTGAAACAATTTTAATATTGACGGCATGCACTGCATTTTTGGCCTAGTGAGTGCAGGGTGTGGTCAATGTGCTAACAAAGTTCATCTTTTGAACCGGTGTGATAGTACCATGCAGGAAATGTTAGAATATGACTCCTCGCAGGGTCTTTTTACAAAAATACTTTATAGACCAGTTCATGATTTTCAACAAACTTCCAATGTCAGTGACTGTATATTGTTGTCAAAATAGGTAAGAGTTTCTATAAGCTTTTAATGGCAACTTATTAGACATCTAAGGATGAAGCACTTTTGGTAGAGTTATGAAATGGAAAAAAAAGTTGACAACAACCTTTGTACATTCCATCTCATTTTTCATTTCCCAGTACACTAAATTCTCAATAACTGTTTACACATTAAGGTAAATGAAATAAAAAGAACAGAAATGAGTTTTTTGAGCAAGAGCTTTCAGAAAATGTAACTTTGGTCTAATTTTGAAACAATTTTAATATTGACGGCATGCACTGCATTTTTGGCCTAGTGAGTGCAGGGTGTGGTCAATGTGCTAACAAAGTTCATCTTTTGAACCGGTGTGATAGTACCATGCAGGAAATGTTATAATATGACTCCTTACAGGGTCTTTTTACAAAAATACTTTATAGACCAGTTCATGATTTTCAACAAACTTCCAATGTCAGTGACTGTATATTGTTGTCAAAATAGGTAAGAGTTTCTATAAGCTTTTAATGGCAACTTATTTGGCATCTAAGGATAAAGTACTTTTGGTAGAGTTATGAAATGGAAAAAAAAGTTGACAACAACCTTTGTACATTCCATCTCATTTTTCATTCCCAGTACACTAAATTCTCATAACTGTTTAGACATTAAGGTAAATGAAATAAAAAGAACAGAAATGAGTTTTTTGAGCAAGAGCTTTCAGAAAATGTAACTTTGGTCTAATTTTGAAACAATTTTAATATTGACGGTATGCACTGCATTTTTGGCCTAGTGAGTGCAGGGTGTGGTCAATGTGCTAACAAAGTTCATCTTTTGAACCGGTGTGATAGTACCATGCAGGAAATGTTAGAATATGACTCCTTACAGGGTCTTTTTACAAAAATACTTTATAGACCAGCTCATGATTTTCAACAAACTTCCAATGTCAGTGACTGTCTATTGTTGTCAAAATAGGTATGAGTTTCTATAAGCTTTTAATGGCAACTTATTTGGCATCTAAGGATAAAGTACTTTTGGTAGAGTTATGAAATGGAAAAAAAAGTTGACAACAACCTTTGTACATTCCATCTCATTTTTCATTCCCAGTACACTAAATTCTCATAACTGTTTAGACATTAAGGTAAATGAAATAAAAAGAACAGAAATGAGTTTTTTGAGCAAGAGCTTTCAGAAAATGTAACTTTGGTCTAATTTTGAAACAATTTTAATATTGACGGCAGGCACTGCATTTTTGGCCTAGTGAGTGCAGGGTGTGGTCAATGTGCTAACAAAGTTCATCTTTTGAACCGGTGTGATAGTACCATGCAGGAAATGTTAGAATATGACTCCTTACAGGGTCTTTTTACAAAAATACTTTATAGACCAGTTCATGATTTTCAACAAACTTCCAATGTCAGTGACTGTATATTGTTGTCAAAATAGGTAAGAGTTTCTATAAGCTTTTAATGGCAACTTATTTGGCATCTAAGGATAAAGTACTTTTGGTAGAGTTATGAAATGGAAAAAAAAGTTGACAACAACCTTTGTACATTCCATCTCATTTTTCATTCCCAGTACACTAAATTCTCATAACTGTTTAGACATTAAGGTAAATGAAATAAAAAGAACAGAAATGAGTTTTTTGAGCAAGAGCTTTCAGAAAATGTAACTTTGGTCTAATTTTGAAACAATTTTAATATTGACGGTATGCACTGCATTTTTGGCCTAGTGAGTGCAGGGTGTGGTCAATGTGCTAACAAAGTTCATCTTTTGAACCGGTGTGATAGTACCATGCAGGAAATGTTAGAATATGACTCCTTAAAGGGTCTTTTTACAAAAATACTTTATAGACCAGCTCATGATTTTCAACAAACTTCCAATGTCAGTGACTGTATATTGTTGTCAAAATAGGTATGAGTTTCTATAAGCTTTTAATGGCAACTTATTTGGCATCTAAGGATAAAGTACTTTTGGTAGAGTTATGAAATGGAAAAAAAAGTTGACAACAACCTGTGTACATTCCATCTCATTTTTCATTCCCAGTACACTAAATTCTCATAACTGTTTAGACATTAAGGTAAATGAAATAAAAAGAACAGAAATGAGTTTTTTGAGCAAGAGCTTTCAGAAAATATAATTTTGGTCTAATTTTGAAACAATTTTAATATTGACGGCATGCACTGCTTTTTTGGCCTAGTGAGTGCAGGGTGTGGTCAATGTGCTAACAAAGTTCATCTTTTGAACCGGTATGATAGTACCATGCAGGAAATGTTAGAATATGACTCCTTACAGGGTCTTTTTACAAAAATACTTTAGAGACCTGTTCATGATTTTCAACAAACTAGCTTCCACAGTGACTGCATGTACATTTTATATTGTTGGTCAAAATAGGTATGAGTTTCTATAAGCTTTTAATGGCAACTTATTAGACATTTAAGGATGAAGCACTTTTGGTAGAGTTATGAAATGGAAAATAAAGTTGAAAACAAACTTTGTACATTCCATCTCATTTTTCATTTCCCAGTACACTAAATTCTCAATAACTGTTTACACATTAAGGTAAATGAAATTAAAAGAACAGAAATGAGTTTTTTGAGCAAGAGCTTTCAGAAAATGTAACTTTGGTCTCATTTTGAAACATTTTTAATATTGACGGCATGCACTGCATTTTTGGCCTAGTGAGTGCAGGGTGTGGTCAATGTGCTAACAAAGTTCATCTTTTGAACCGGTGTGATAGTACCATGCAGGAAATGTTAGAATATGACTCCTTACAGGGTCTTTTTACAAAAATACTTTATAGACCAGCTCATGATTTTCAACAAACTTCCAATGTCAGTGACTGTATATTGTTGTCAAAATAGGTAAGAGTTTCTATAAGCTTTTAATGGCAACTTATTTGACATCTAAGGATGAAGCACTTTTGGTAGAGTTATGAAATGGAAAAAAAAGTTGACAACAACCTTTGTACATTCCATCTCATTTTTCATTTCCCAGTACACTAAATTCTCAATAACTATTTACACATTAAGGTAAATGAAATAAAAAGAACAGAAATGAGTTTTTTGAGCAAGAGCTTTCAGAAAATGTAACTTTGGTCTAATTTTGAAACAATTTTAATATTGACGGCATGCACTGCATTTTTGGCCTAGTGAGTGCAGGGTGTGGTCAATGTGCTAACAAAGTTCATCTTTTGAACCGGTGTGATAGTACCATGCAGGAAATGTTAGAATATGACTCCTCGCAGGGTCTTTTTACAAAAATACTTTATAGACCAGTTCATGATTTTCAACAAACTTCCAATGTCAGTGACTGTATATTGTTTGTCAAAATAGGTAAGAGTTTCTATAAGCTTTTAATGGCAACTTATTTGACATCTAAGGATGAAGCACTTTTGGTAGAGTTATGAAATGGAAAAAAAAGTTGACAACAACCTTTGTACATTCCATCTCATTTTTCATTTCCCAGTACACTAAATTCTCAATAACTATTTACACATTAAGGTAAATGAAATAAAAAGAACAGAAATGAGTTTTTTGAGCAAGAGCTTTCAGAAAATGTAACTTTGGTCTAATTTTGAAACAATTTTAATATTGACGGCATGCACTGCTTTTTTGGCCTAGTGAGTGCAGGGTGTGGTCAATGTGCTAACAAAGTTCATCTTTTGAACCGGTGTGATAGCTAGTACCATGCAGGAAATGTTAGAATATGACTCCTTGCAGGGTCTTTTTACAAAAATACTTTATAGACCAGTTCATGATTTTCAACAAACTTCCAATGTCAGTGACTGTATATTGTTGTCGAAATAGGTAAGAGTTTCTATAAGCTTTTAATGGCAACTTATTTGACATCTAAGGATGAAGCACTTTTGGTAGAGTTATGAAATGGAAAAAAAAGTTGACAACAACCTTTGTACATTCCACATCATTTTTCATTTCCCAGTACACTAAATTCTCAATAACTGTTTACACATTAAAGTAAATGAAATAAAAAGAACAGAAATGAGTTTTTTGAGCAAGAGCTTTCAGAAAATGTAACTTTGGTCTAATTTTGAAACAATTTTAATATTGACGGCATGCACTGCATTTTTGGCCTAGTGAGTGCAGGGTGTGGTCAATGTGCTAACAAAGTTCATCTTTTGAACCGGTGTGATAGTACCATGCAGGAAATGTTAGAATATGACTCCTCGCAGGGTCTTTTTACAAAAATACTTTATAGACCAGCTCATGATTTTCAACAAACTTCCAATGTCAGTGACTGTATATTGTTGTCAAAATAGGTAAGAGTTTCTATAAGCTTTTAATGGCAACTTATTTGGCATCTAAGGATAAAGTACTTTTGGTAGAGTTATGAAATGGAAAAAAAAGTTGACAACAACCTTTGTACATTCCATCTCATTTTTCATTCCCAGTACACTAAATTCTCATAACTGTTTAGACATTAAGGTAAATGAAATAAAAAGAACAGAAATGAGTTTTTTGAGCAAGAGCTTTCAGAAAATATAATTTTGGTCTAATTTTGAAACAATTTTAATATTGACGGCATGCACTGCTTTTTTGGCCTAATGAGTGCAGGGTGTGGTCAATGTGCTAACAAAGTTCATCTTTTGAACCGGTATGATAGTACCATGCAGGAAATGTTAGAATATGACTCCTCGCAGGGTCTTTTGGCAAAAATACTTTATAGACCAGTTCATGATTTTCAACAAACTTCCAATGTCAGTGACTGTATATTGTTTGTCAAAATAGGTAAGAGTTTCTATAAGCTTTTAATGGCAACTTATTTGACATCTAAGGATGAAGCACTTTTGGTAGAGTTATGAAATGGAAAAAAAAGTTGACAACCTTTGTACATTCCATCTCATTTTTCATTTCCCAGTACACTAAATTCTCAATAACTATTTACACATTAAGGTAAATGAAATAAAAAGAACAGAAATGAGTTTTTTGAGCAAGAGCTTTCAGAAAATGTAACTTTGGTCTAATTTTGAAACAATTTTAATATTGACGGCATGCACTGCTTTTTTGGCCTAGTGAGTGCAGGGTGTGGTCAATGTGCTAACAAAGTTCATCTTTTGAACCGGTGTGATAGTACCATGCAGGAAATGTTAGAATATGACTCCTCGCAGGGTCTTTTTACAAAAATACTTTATAGACCAGTTCATGATTTTCAACAAACTTCCAATGTCAGTGACTGTATATTGTTGTCAAAATAGGTAAGAGTTTCTATAAGCTTTTAATGGCAACTTATTTGACATCTAAGGATGAAGCACTTTTGGTAGAGTTATGAAATGGAAAAAAAAGTTGACAACAACCTTTGTACATTCCATCTCATTTTTCATTTCCCAGTACACTAAATTCTCAATAACTGTTTACACATTAAGGTAAATGAAATAAAAAGAACAGAAATGAGTTTTTTGAGCAAGAGCTTTCAGAAAATGTAACTTTGGTCTAATTTTGAAACAATTTTAATATTGACGGCATGCACTGCATTTTTGGCCTAGTGAGTGCAGGGTGTGGTCAATGTGCTAACAAAGTCCATCTTTTGAACCGGTGTGATAGTACCATGCAGGAAATGTTAGAATATGACTCCTTACAGGGTCTTTTTACAAAAATACTTTATAGACCAGCTCATGATTTTCAACAAACTTCCAATGTCAGTGACTGTATATTGTTGTCAAAATAGGTAAGAGTTTCTATAAGCTTTTAATGGCAACTTATTTGGCATCTAAGGATAAAGTACTTTTGGTAGAGTTATGAAATGGAAAAAAAAGTTGACAACAACCTTTGTACATTCCATCTCATTTTTCATTCCCAGTACACTAAATTCTCATAACTGTTTAGACATTAAGGTAAATGAAATAAAAAGAACAGAAATGAGTTTTTTGAGCAAGAGCTTTCAGAAAATATAATTTTGGTCTAATTTTAAAACAATTTTAATATTGACGGCATGCACTGCTTTTTTGGCCTAATGAGTGCAGGGTGTGGTCAATGTGCTAACAAAGTTCATCTTTTGAACCGGTATGATAGTACCATGCAGGAAATGTTAGAATATGACTCCTCGCAGGGTCTTTTGGCAAAAATACTTTATAGACCAGTTCATGATTTTCAACAAACTTCCAATGTCAGTGACTGTATATTGTTTGTCAAAATAGGTAAGAGTTTCTATAAGCTTTTAATGGCAACTTATTTGACATCTAAGGATGAAGCACTTTTGGTAGAGTTATGAAATGGAAAAAAAAGTTGACAACCTTTGTACATTCCATCTCATTTTTCATTTCCCAGTACACTAAATTCTCAATAACTGTTTAGACATTAAGATAAATGAAATAAAAAGAACAGAAATGAGTTTTTTGAGCAAGAGCTTTCAGAAAATGTAACTTTGGTCTAATTTTGAAACAATTTTAATATTGACGGCATGCACTGCATTTTTGGCCTAGTGAGTGCAGGGTGTGGTCAATGTGCTAACAAAGTTCATCTTTTGAACCGGTGTGATAGCTAGTACTATGCAGGAAATGTTAGAATATGACTCCTTACAGGGTCTTTTTGCAAAAATACTTTAGAGACCTGTTCATGATTTTCAACAAACTAGCTTCCACAGTGACTGCATGTACATTTTATATTGTTGGTCAAAATAGGTATGAGTTTCTATAAGGTTTTAATGGCAACTTATTAGACATTTAAGAATGAAGCACTTTTGGTAGAGTTATGAAATGGAAAATAAAGTTGAAAACAAACTTTGTACATTCCATCTCATTTTTCATTTCCCAGTACACTAAATTCTCAATAACTGTTTACACATTAAGGTAAATGAAATTAAAAGAACAGAAATGAGTTTTTTGAGCAAGAGCTTTCAGAAAATATAACTTTGGTCTAATTTTGAAACAATTTTAATATTGACGGCATGCACTGCTTTTTTGGCCTAGTGAGTGCAGGGTGTGGTCAATGTGCTAACAAAGTTCATCTTTTGAAGCGGTGTGATAGTACCATGCAGGAAATGTTAGAATATGACTCCTCGCAGGGTCTTTTTACAAAAATACTTTAGAGACCTGTTCATGATTTTCAACAAACTTCCACAGTGACTGCATGTACATTTTATATTGTTGGTCAAAATAGGTATGAGTTTCTATAAGCTTTTAATGGCAACTTATTAGACATTTAAGGATGAAGCACTTTTGGTAGAGTTATGAAATGGAAAATAAAGTTGAAAACAAACTTTGTACATTCCATCTCATTTTTCATTTCCCAGTACACTAAATTCTCAATAACTGTTTAGACATTAAGGTAAATGAAATAAAAAGAACAGAAATGAGTTTTTTGATCTGCCTACCATATTTTTATTCACACTGTAATGGCAACTGATTTTACATCAAAGGATGAAGCAATACTGGCAGAGTCATGCAATGGAAGAAAAAGTGGACTGTAAGTTGAGTACATTCCATCTCAATTCTCATTTCCCGGGACACTTAATTCTCAATAACTTTTGACATATAATAGATAATGAGATAAAAGCAATAGATGTCTAGCTCTTGTTCTGAAACATGTTTGGTTTATCCCTACCAGCCGTCTCAACACCTGATGATGAACGTCTGTTTTTTGTAATATATCTCTTTTCACCTTCCTTTTATATAATTTTCATCATAATATACAATTCCATTATAGCTGTTACCAGGTGCGTGTATCCTGCTTGAGCTCAAACCCGCTTGCTCCATTATTCACATTAACCACTTGTTCAAGTTTAAATGCTTTATTACCCATCAATTCACATGCACTTTCCTAACCTACATCTCTTCCCTATTTGCTATCATCAATACTTAAACACGTTCCTGTCACACCAATAAATCCCTATATTACAATTACAATTATCAAATAACCTAATCTTCTTAGTTAATACATCCATTGATATAGAATTTAAATAAATACACTGCCCTCTTTGAGACATTGTAAAATGCTATTACTGTTATATTACTGTTGTTATGATTATTCTTTCCATACCGCACTATAAGTGCCTTTTAGTTTTATTTCAATTTTCAATATATTATCTGCTCTCCTCTATATACACATATGGCTCAATTTCAATCCCAGACAAATAAATCATGTACATGTCCACTATTACAGTCTCCTCTTTATTACCCATATAAATTAGCATTTTGGTTGCAGTTTTCCTCCCTATATAAACTTGGCTTTCTAAATTACAGTTCTACTCTAGTGAATGTCCCTTAATGCAGTTCTATCCCTTCTAATAAATCTGCGTTGACTAGCTAGTAGCGCGAAAAACATTTTTATATTGTATCTTAGAACATAAAACATTTTCTAACTTAATTCCATTACACTAGAACACACATATATAGGCATTGGCATCTCGTTTTATTGACAATTATTGAAGATCAAGTTAATGAAAAAAAGTTTACAAGTTACACAACGTGGTGTACAGAGAGATACCTTTGAGTATCTACTTTAACAAACTAGCCCTATTTATACAATTACATCTCCCTAGAGTATAATTTACACAATAATGCCTTAACATAACAGCACGCTAGTATTCATTCCATATCGTTAGAAAATACATTAATGATTTTTTTTATTCATTCTCAGTCATTGTTACAAATAATATAAATAATATTTCTAAAATTACAATAATTAGGTAAGTGTAAAAATGATTAAGAATAGAAGTCTAGAAAAAGCATGATATGCTTATAGAGTATAGACCCCTGATATAAAACTACATTGATTTAAAATACAAATTGTAGATAAAATATTCAAATTATCGATTGGTATAATAATTAGTAAATTGATAATTGCACTCTATGATTTGTAATTAGATTTATGAATTGTAACAAATATAATGTTCTATTTCACTTAAAATGAATCGAGTTACATAATTTCAAATATATTTTAATTCTCATTGATATATTTTAATAATAGTTCTTCTTTAATTATTATTTTTTAATTCTATTAATAGTGTTGCAATGGACTTGTAATTTTTTTTATTTGTTCCATATTAACGGTCGCATATAAGAAATTGAAAATTGACTAAGCTTAGTTTTTCTTGAAACAGCTAGTATGATAATTAGATGATTGCCTTGTGTTATGACAATGAATTTCAGAGTTTAGTTTAAAAAATGGTCTGAATGTTTCAGATAGCTGACAAGTATTTAAAAGATACATTTATTTAAGGAAGCATATGTTAAGTGTAGTTATGTCTTCTATTTTGAGAATGGACTCCTAAGAGTAGAAGAGTGGGATAGTGTGAGCATAATATGATAAATTTGTTATAGTTAATCTTATGACTTTTTTTTAAGTTATCTGAAGCGTTTCTCAAGCGTATATTAACTCTAGCCGAAACAACCCTGCAAGTAGATCAATTATAGTACATATAGTAAGAACATTGTAGTCCATGCTGTAAACAAAGTTTACAATATATATTAAAATACGGTCCCATAAGATGGAAAGACACTTTGTGCTTTGTTTTGTCGCTCTATAAAATCAAGATAATTAAGGTACTGTCAATAAAAGATTAATGTCTATTAAATACAACGGTCCAGGCGGCAGAACGCTCAAGTTCATTTTGAATGACTCGACATACCAGTGGAACGATGGTAGCTTCGTGATGTTCATTATCAGAACCCATTATCTGGCCCAAATGGCTGAAATCTCTTCGCAGCTCCTAAAAAAAGTTCAAACCTCGAGCATGCATCGATCTACACGAACTAAAACGCCAACTGGATCTCTAGTCTTGCAGAACTTTGTGACTAAATGCAGTACTTGCCGACTGATAAATCCATTTGTTTGTGCACTGAAATACTCTCGAATAATTTCTTTAAAAACTCAAGTCATAACTTTGTCCTTCGAACGGTTGCGTTCTATCCTGTAGAAGTTTTGGTGAGATTATAAAGCCACTTTGAATCTTGAGAGGTAAAATTATGATCTTGCACATATTTTACTGTTTATTGCCGCCAACTTTGTCTGCAGGCTCATGATGAAACACGACGTATTTTACGTCATTTTTTATCATATGATCATGATAATAGACGTCTATAGCACTGCTATTATACCTCGACACCGCTAAGCCAATCTCGAACCCAGACCCTGCGTTACTCTTTGCCAGCAGCGCCGAGCAACAGAAGGTTCTGGGGCAACGCTATTCACATGCGATTTCACACCGTCATTAACGGTTTATTATCACAAACAACACAATACAATAACTAGAGTACAAACACTAAAAGTGTGCAACACAAATACCACTAAATACTGCTAAATTATGCAAATTCTTTTGTTTTCTATTGTTTAATCAACACTATTTAGTGGTAAATAGTACAAAGTATTGCACACTTTTAGTGTTTGTACTCTAATACACATGAATATTAGTAGACGGTCATTTACGGTTTATTATCACAAACAATATGATAAATAACACACATGGATATTAGTAGACGGTCATTTACGGTTTATTACACAGGGAGCCCGGCTTTGTGTCGCTTTTATATGAAATAAATTATACAGTGAAATAAAATCTATTATAATCATGAGAGCCTTTGGGTTTCCTGTGCTGTATTTAATCCTTGGAGTTTCCGGTAATGGATTAGCGTTACTGACCTGTGTGTGCCGTTGGTAACTTGAGAGCGCATTAGCGTAACGTATTAGAGTAACGCACACCCAATATACACACAGAAATAGAGAAGGGATGAAACAGATTTGAGTACCTTTTTTAAATCCGGCCTTAAAAAATCCACCCGCGTAATTCTTCTTCAAATTAATGACTAAAGGATTGTATAATAATCAAATTTAACGACAGCATGGTTTGTTTGTTTAAATATATCGTCTGGGAGACACAAAACAGTGATATATATAAGATGCGCTTTAAAAATATGTGGACCAGCAGTTGATGGGACCAGTTGGCTCTTGAAGCGTGTCTTGT